>OX463840.1:40387392-40581438 GCA_949825065.1 Odontocerum albicorne
GGTTTATCAGCTACTGAAAACCATGCAAAGATGATGAAAGTATTAAAAGAGTCTTCTCCTTTATTTCCAACCGTTCACCGATGGGTTTTGGAGTTTAAGCGTGGCCGTACAAGCGTTGAAGACGATCCACGCTCAGGACATCCAAAAAGTGCATCAACACCAGAAATCATAGCGAAAATACAGGATATGGTTTTGGAAGATCATCGATCGACTATGGATGTGATAGCTGACATCATAGGCATCTCACATGAAACAACATGGCATATTTTGGCTGAAGTTTTGGGTTTCAAAAAACTGTGCGCACAATGGGTGCCGCATTTGCTAACAATGCAACAAAAACACGTTCGAATGCGACTTTCTGAGCAACATTTGGAGCAATTTCGAAAGGATAAAAAGGATTTTCTGCGTCGATTCATCACTATGGATGAGACTTGAGTCTACCACCATGATCCTGAATCAAAACAAGAGGCTAAGGAGTGGTGTGAACCAGGCACTTTGGCTCCGAAGCGAGTTCGTGTCCAGAAATCGGCCAAGAAGGTGTTAGCGTCAGTTTTTTGGGATGCAAAAGGAATTTTATTGATAGATTATCTCCAAACTGGTAAGACAATCAGCTCTGATTATTATTGTGACCTTTTGGACCAGTTGGATGAAAAAAATTGTGAAAAAAGACCCGGTTTGCAGAAGAAAAAAAACATTTTCCATCAAGACAATGCACCTGCTCACACAGCTCAAAAAACCATTGCGAAAATCAGTGAATTGGGGTACGAATTGTTGCAGCATTCACCCTATTCGCCAGGTTTAGCTCCTTCTGACTTCTGGCTGTTCTCACACCTCAAAAAATTCCTTCGTGGAAAGCATTTTTCATCAAACGAAGAGGTTATAGCCGTCGTAGAGGAATATTTTGCAGGCCTTCCAGAAAGTCACTTCCGTGATGGGACAGCAAAGTTGGAAGATCATTGGACCAGGCGTATTGATCTTATGGGAGACTATACTGAGCAATAAAAGTGATTTCCCCCCAAAAAAAATGTATTTTCATTTCCGATTTCAAAACTTTTTGACTAACCTAGTATATAAAGAAAATACTTGCAATACATTTAAGTGATTAACAAATGTCTCAGGGACTTGCACAATTTTGTGGCGGAATAATTTAAAGAAGTTTAAATAACTACATGACAAAAACATGTGAATTTGTAAGAGGTCTAATATCGAGATAATCACCAAATGAAAGGATAAGTATCAATCTATGAAGTTTTCTAGTGTCATAATAATAAAACACATTCAGAAGAAGGTAATAAAGCGTGAGATGGTTAAACTGAGGAAACAAACAATATAACAGTCGAATGGTGTGTATCTTTTAACAGATAGAAAGGTTAGAAGAAACTATTACTAAGTTTATTTTCACAGAGAAAGAGAGAGAGAGAGAGAGAGAGAGAGAATTCAAATTTTATAAATTTCAGCGATTTCTGTCGCCCACTTCATAAAACGCTTGTTTTCTAGCCCGACAGTTGCAGTTTTTTTTAAAGGATCCAGTTTTATTTCATTTAAAGCTTGTTTAATTGCGTTTCTAGTTGGTTGTAAAAATGTTATATTGTAATAAACACGTCAATTCGTACTATGTATTATGAAATTGTACTACAATGCGATAGCAATTTATAATTTTTAATCAAAGATGTCAAACATTTCATTATAATACTGAAATTAATATTAACATTTTCGGCTATTTGTTTTTTTCTTTTTACTATCAAAATATTAACATTTTTATAAGTTAAAGTTTTGCAAAATTAAAATCGTCCAAGCTGTTTCTGATTTACACAAAGGAGAAAATTATCCCGAAAAGTTTTAATATCTTGGTATTAAAATCGAGGTGTTTTATCTCAAATCGAAATATTTCGATACTTAAGTGCTTTGAAGACAAAATCTATACACAAAGAAATATTTCGTTTAAAGTTCAATTTTGTTCAATATACTTGTCTATTGAACCCGTGGGCTGGAAAAAAATAACTTTCATGACAGTACTTTATGAGAGTTATCCAAAAATATATATTTACTGTTTACAGAATTCTGCAAATAACACAATTATTAGAAATTTAAATTCAAAAAATAAACTTTTATTAGTCAACTGCGTTAATTGTAATATAAAGGATTGGTGCGAAATACGTGTTATAAATAAGTCTCGACAATATAAATTATTGAAAATAAAATAACCTCCGTGGTTTAGTTGTAAGAACATTAATCGTCCGCGTGATTGTTACGGGTTTGATCTTCTTCTGCGTGTGGCCCTGACACGCAGTGGGTCTTCTCCCAGGTAACAATGCTTGGTGTTAATTTATGCAGTTCCATGCCTCTATGTGCATGACCACAGGTATTTTTTCAGCCTTGCATTCTGGGGTATAAGGATACTTATGACTTTGGTCATATAAATTCTTTGAAAAAAAAATGCTCCGATCGTCTCACTTTGGTGTATGCCGTTGCTTTTGCCACTTAAGAAAACCCACTGAAGAGAGCGGAAAAATATTCTGATGTGTTTTTGATGAAAACTTACTGGTTTTTAAAAGACTGGCACCTTAAGCCAAACCCTTCAAAATATCGATGACAGCGTTTCATCTTAACTCAGTTGCACAGGTTGGTGTGATTTTTGCTGAAAAAAGCATATAATATCCCGTACCCTCGGTATTTGGAAGTAACTTTGGAAAACGGGGACGTATAAACCACCCTCCAAACAAAGTCCAGCAACCGGCTCAATATCCTTCGCAAGCTAGCTGGGATTAGTGGGCAATATAGCATGTCTACTCTGCGCTCGACCTTGATGACCTTAGTCTACTCCATAGCAGAATATAGCGTCCCCGCTTTTCTCAAAAGCACCCCTATACACATTATTGACACCCAGCTCACAGAAGTTTGGCATGGCTTCCAATTTTTAGAAACCTACAGACTTCTTATATACGATGCAAGTACACTTGACGAGGGAGTATCAGAATGTGTGTCTAAATGACACGTTATCAATGCACGTGGGTGTTTCTTGCCCTCCTCTGACTCACCTTAGATCCATAGAATATTTCTAAATATAGAGGAAAGATGATTGGCTGAGAGAAACGTGAGCCTGTTTATCCCTCATCATGGAAGAATGTCTAGTATAATTTTTTCCAGGATGACTGAACAAGATCCATTGGGCTACTGAGGGTATTTTATGGATAAAAAAACTGAACATCCGACCATGCTAGAAACAAAATAAGAGAGAATCATCTTATTTAGGGATACTGTATAAAAATGCTATCCAAATAATCCACTCGTATTTATTATTACAAAATAATACAAATTCTCTGAAAAAATTTAATATTTATTTTCTTTCTTCGGATTATTTTTTTATTATAATTTCAACCAATAGCGAAAGATGTTGACCTCTATTTTTATTAAAGATTTCGAAGCAACTAATTAACATTTTTCCTTTGAAAAAAGAGAAAAATAATTTTAAAACAAAATAACTTCATCTTTTTACGGAAAAGGTACGAATTTTATTATCGCCCTTTCTCATTAAAACGGATCTAATTCATAAAAGTGCTCATTGGAATCGCTTCAAAATTGCAAACGATGTCATTTTAAATTCAAATTCAAGTGGCATAAGTTAAAAGTATAGAGGAAATTCAAAAGAAATATTAATTTTATTTTCATTCAGATTTTTTTTCACAACGTTGATTAAAAAATTCAATATGGGAAATTTATTTAAATTTTAATGTTTTATATTACATAACACTGTCATCGTTTGCGGAGCAACCTAGTTAGTGAGGGGCTTTGTAGTATTTTTAACTCGAAAAAGAATCTATGAGGAACTATTTTCGTGATATAATTGGGTACATACCCAACACTCGCGACGAGAAAAAAGCGTTATATCAACTAGGCCTGAAATGTCTTCTGTAAACCAAAATTTATATTGTCCTTTATTATTTTTTTCTATGAATTTAGATTAAATTAATTTTCATATAACACTTTAAGTCTATTTCTGGAAAGCTAAACAAAATTACAAGGTTAAAACAAACTTAGAAGCTCTTTGAATTCGTCTAAAGCTACTTAAGAGCTTGAAAATAAATTCTTATAAACAAGGTCTAAAGGTCAAACAAAAGTTGAAGTGCTTTATCAGCAGTTTAAATGTTAAATTTAAGTCCAGAAGGTCTCTGGTTTGAAACCCGTGCTGAACTACTCTGATCGAAATTCCCGGTCGTTTTTGACGATCAGTTTACTATAGAAATAAGAGCATACCTTTAATTTCGATCATTTTTATTATTTTAAATATAACAGTCAAACCAGAAGGTTTATAATATTTCTAAAACTTGGAAAACATAAATGTAAATGATTGTTGATTATAATTCTTAATTATCTATTTTTAACGGCTACAGCCGTTACTAAAAATCAAAATCTAATAAAAATTACAATCAAATAACATTTTAAATAAATCACATAGTAAAATGCCAACCAACAATAAAATCGTAAAAACGTCAAAACTAGAACACATCAAAACATTTATGTACAAAGCTGGAAATAAAGTGCATGGCATAATTACATCACCACTTACTTATAAATAATAATTTAAGAAACTTTGATATCAAATTATTAAATATTTTTATTTTGTAGACATAAAGTTTCACAACTGTCATACTCATAGTAATAATTGGTTAAGTCAGGGAACCGTTACTTGCTGGTATGAGCAAATTACACTGCGAAATGTAGACCGTGAATTGAAGACGAAATCGATTAGCGAAACTTCAAACTGAACAAACGAAGAACGTATGTTAAGAAGACCTAAAAGAGAAGAAAGCAAAAATATCTGACTCGACTCGACTCGACTATTCCTTTACTAGGATTTAAACTGAAAGTTTGAAGGTCTATAATGAAAAAAATTTCATATGATGATTTTTTACTCCTTTAGTAGAATTTTCTGTAGATACACTCTGAATGGACTGCTGATTAAAAGAGTAGAATGCAACAGATGTATCGAATTCGGTATTTTTATATGTGAATTATATAAAATAAAAAAATCATCGCGTTTGATTTAAAGGTGCATAATATTAGCAAGAACTTATACTTTGATATTTTATAAAACGCTATTAAAATGTAAATAATCTTACATCCGGTTGGTTCTTGATTGCAATAACTTTCATTATGGTTTTTGTTTAAGCAAAGTTATAAAACAACATAATTATGCAAAGTTAAATTAGTGTATTTTAGTCAATTAACATCGCTGCCTCTTTGTATGCTCTCTTAAACGTAAACGTACCCATTAAAGCGATATACTCATATCAGGGTTTCTTAACTTGTAGATCGCAAGTTATAACGAGTTCGTCGAGTTTTTCATCTTTGAAGCCATTCCCTTAATAATGAGGATCGTGACTATCATGTTACTCATTAGTTGTTGTAGAACCTTCTCGAAAGTCAGCCCTATTGCTTCGATCACTCCATTGGATGGGCATTTTACCTATGTTTCTCTGACTTCCAGTCAGAATCGATCTTTTAAGGCTGTCGTTTTTACCCCGCGCTATTTATCCAAAGTATCAAGTTACATTACATGAATCCTACGATTTTTCTAAATAATTTAATAACACTTTTGCTAATGGATCAGCGTTGAAGGCTTTTTACTTTCTACCCAGTTCAGTAAAATAACTTGTTTGGTTTTAAAATAAGTTAACTTTCTGTGAGGGTGGAGGTATTGGGAGTAGGGTTGGGGACACCGTTTTCCCCCACCCAGAGCTCCTCTCCCAGCGTGGCTGCCGTCCTCCGTATAAAGAATTTAAAAGCTAATGTTCTACTTTTAAGGAAAATTATATCACCTTTTCGTTGATTATTGTTGTATCATATAATACAGGAAATATTAACGAGGCTGTATAATACTTCCATAGTATAATAATTGATTTTTATGTTTTATTAAAACTAAAATGGTTAAACACGCCAAATTATCAAATTTGGTTTTATTGATTTTTATGTTGTATTAAATGTATGTTTAAATTTTTATGTTGTATAAAACTAAAATGGTTAAATGATCTCAAATTTTAAAATAAACTGAGAAACAAAAAAATGTTTAAAATATTCAGTCAAGAGGTTGAAAAATCAAGTAAAACAAACATGCTGCGAATATTTACTGCCCCTAAAATCTTTAGAACCTATGTTAAAAATAAATAAGAGTAATTCTATGGATGAAAACAAACAAACTCTAAATTGAAAAACTTCAATTAACCATATGTGATAAATCATCAGCACAATTTCTAGAGAAGTCTGGTTTACCGCAATGATCAAATTGAAGTCCTTTAAAAATATATGATAAGTTAGGAGCACCGAAAAACTTATATATCATAAATATATGTTCGTTTGCGTAAAAAGGAAGCGACGTTTGTACTTCGTGAAAGAACTATCTAGCACTCCGTCCTTTCTTCCTTCCTAGAGGCAAATTGCATGCAAATGTATATGTTTGTGTGTATTAAGTTACTGTATTTAGTTTGAAATCGTTTAATGACAAAAAAAATCTTTTTCTTTTCCATTAAAATCCAGCATTCCTCTTTAAATATCAATGTGAGAAGATTTTGTAATAATTCATATTCCATTGCGCATCAAAAATCCTACAAAGATTAATCATTTAATATGGCACTTTTTAAATGCCACTATATGTTTGAGGAATGGCTTAAAACAGACTCGGCGGGGCAAAATAGTTGACCCTAGATAAATGAAGATTAGTACAGACGAGTAATTGTGTCAAAATATGGATCATAAAGAGCAGACTTCTAAACAAAAGATAGATGCATTCGAACTGTGGATTCATTCAAGAAAGCTCAAAATTTATTTTCTACAATATCTCTAGCACCGAGGCGCTGTGTAAAGCAGGTGAAGAACAATTACTGTTGCATACCATAAAATAACATACCGAATGATTATATTTTTAGTCATATACTGAGAGAGAAAAAATACCACTTCCTAAAATTAATATTGATGGGTAAAATTGAGTGACGACACGAAATCGGTAGAAGGCGCCTGTCTTGGTTACTCAACATTCGCGAATGGACAGGTATCCTGACAGTTGAGGAACTGTTGCATACCACCAAAGAGAAATATTATATATTTTCTCAAGTATTTGCCAACGCCAAGAGGACCAAATACGGTACATGAAGAAGTTCTAACGATTATGAACTTGAACTTCGCTCTTTCAAATAAAATACGTATCAAATTTGGTACACACCTTGTAACGGTTGAGAAACACAGTTATACTCGTATATCTTTGCGTTCAAGTGATGGACGGGATGAGGATTCTGAGGAGCAATATTAAACGTCAATTTGGAAATATATTAAGGGGAGATTACAGCGATAATACAAGGGGAAAGAAGATAAATAAACCCCAAGGAAGAATTTTCGCTGATCTTTCATAAACGTTATATCAAATGATAAATGATTAATGAATCGTACGTTTATGAGGAAATTCTCTTAGTATATATATCTTATAAATGTTCCGACAATGTGTGAAGAGTAACATTTTCAGAAATAATGGGTTGAGAGAATACGCAATTTAACAAAAGTGGTAAAGATAAGTGCTTAAACTATAAAGGCTTAAAAATATCTTTAAACTAGTTATCATGTATTATTTCAAGCTCATTCATGTAAGGATAGTAATGATTTTCGGTTTCAAGAATCATAGACTCGACATAGGTAACATTCTTAATTAAATTATTATTAATTTAAATGTTAACTCTTAAAACCTAATCTAAATCAAAACAACCTTTCCCGGTGTCCAGTTTGTTTTTGAGGAATTCTGATTTTCGTGAAGGGTTTACTAAAATTGCAATTTAAGTAAATATTAGGAATATGTAAAATACTTGAATAATTTAGTTTAGCGTGGTAATTCTGTCAACATTTTTTATTGTGAAGAGCTATATCACACTCCTTACACATGTATCGGATCTCACTACTCTTTGTGCTTAGCACATTCTTTGCATTTTCTGCAGGGTTTCTCTTTTTGTCAGTTGATGAAATACATATCAACACACGATCAGGGGACTACCGTTTAAAGGTAAAGTTGTTAGCAAAAATATTTGCTCGATACCAGTGATATGGTCTTGTTTTGAAATTGGGAATCAGGACAATTTCGTTTAAAGGTTAAGTTGTTAACCTTTAAACGAAAATTATTAAATATTAGGTTAAAGATTTGCTAGATACCAGTAATGTCCTTTTTTGGAAGAAGTATTGATTACGTTAAAACACAAGACCGGAATACAAATAATTAATAGCTGTTTGTAGTCTTATGGTTAGCGTGCTGATATATAACCTGGCATTCTGTGTTTGGTTCCCAGAAAGTTTTGCTCTTAGACTGATTTTCCTATCAAATTTTACGTGTATTTCTAGTTTAAAATATTTTTCAGATTTGTTGCTATATTGAATTGGTTTAATCTAAGGACGTTTCGAAAAAAATAACTGATTTTTTTAGGACGCTCTGAGAATGAAGGTTGCAACGTTTTCGAAACGTCGGCCATTGTTTAAGGCAGTTCAGCATGACAACACATCCGAGAAACGTTTTATACTCGCGAAAAATATTTTAACCTATCAGATCTTATTTCGTTATAAATTTATGTCAGTTGAAGCAGCTTTACAAAAATTAATGTATGGAAAATACGTACCAAAAATATTAATCTGCACGACAAAAGGTTACTTCAAATCTGTTGATTGTTATCGAGGGTTTCTTTACCATCAGAGCCTTTAGATTTATTTGTCAATAAATTATATTGTAGTTATTCGAACTTGTATAAAGTTCACATTTATAAAATGATGTTATAAATTTACAATATTGATTGACATTTTTAGTTAAATGTCCATTAAAATATATTTTAAGACTTCCGGGCATATACGAAATGAAAATCGTAATATTTTACAGATTTCCATTTTATCATGTCTTTCCTATTTTAATATTACATTCGTTTTTTAATATATAATTTGCTTTCTAACTATGTCCCCTTTATAAAAAAAACTAAACTTATTTCGTACAGCCACTCAAAAATTTTCAATACAAAAAACATAATTCATATAAAAATAATGATTAACAATAACCACCTTGGAACATTTAAAAAAAAATTAGGCACCAATGAGGTTTGAGTACATAATCTCCGAGTTCAAAGACATGTGTTATACCAACTAAGCCACGGAAATCTTTCAAATATTTTTTTTAAATATATTTGTATATACATGAATTAGGATATTTTGCAATATGTATATATATATATATATATATATATATATATATATAATATATATATATATATATATATATATATATATATATATATATATATATATATATAAATCTATATATATATATATATATATATATATATATATATATATATATATATATATATATATATATATATATATATATATATATATATATATATATGTATATTATATATATATATATATATATATATATATATATATATATATATATATATATATATATATATATATATATATATATATATATATATATATATATATATATATATATATATATAAATATATATATATATATAAATATATATATATATATATATATATATATATATATATATATATATATATATATATATATATATATATATATATATATATATATATATATATATATATATATATATATATATATATACATATTCCTGGACAAGTTCTAGCAATAGAACGATGTGAGGAATACGAACTCCCTCTGTACCTAGCTTTTGTGGATTACGAAAAGGCATTTGATTCAGTCAAAAAAGCTGCCATACTAGAAGCTCTAAAGACACAAAGCATTGATAGAGCATATTATATATTCAGTTGTTCAATAACATCTATAAGGATGCAACAGCAAAAATACATCTCCACAAATCCTCGGAAACCTTCCGAATCGGTAAGGGAGTTCGTCAAGGAGACACTATTTCCCCAAAATTATTCACAGCTACACTTGAATACATATTTAAAAAACTAGAATGGGAAAATAAAGGCATGGTGATTGACGGAAAATACCTAAGCCATTTGAGATTTGCAGACGATATCGTTATATTCTCACAAAACCCGAATGATCTTCAGCACCAACTGCAAGAATTGGCAGAGGTCAGAAAGGGAGTTGGTTTAAAAATGAATATTCCAAAAACCAAATATATGATGAACGGCTTTGCTACCCCAAAACCAATAAACATATGTGTATCATATACTTATATATATGAATTAGGTTATTTTGCAAAATAAGTCCAAACAAAAAAACTCTGCATGATTATAAAGAAACTAATTCTTTGTTATCATAAAAAAAATTACTTAATGGTTATATCTGTTTTCTGATTTCCGATGCATGAGGTTAAAATTCTGAACATTTTTGTTTGAAGTCCCCCTTTCTCATTCAGCTATTTATGAAGGAGTAAATGACACGCCTTAATTACGAAAGACCCGTTTCCCGTTTACTACGGAAGTAATTTATAATTTCAAGTCTCATTTTGTATTATTATTGCCACAAACTTGGTTATTTTCCATAAAATTATAGGTTTAGTATTTAAATAAATAAACTTAGAACGTTATGACTTTGGAAATAAAATATTAATCTTAGTATGAAACAACCATTGTGGTTTTTTCTTTGACCTTAAAATTTTTTTTAAATGATAAAACTTTCATTGTTACAGCAAAACCTGGCGGTTTTATTGACACGTGGTAATCTCTTCCTACCAACTAGAAGAATGTTAAAGAGGCCTTTACTAAAAACATGACTGGAATATTATTAAAATAAATTGGGATTCAATAGGAATTGAACCTGTAACCCCTATTTCGAAAGACAGATGCATTGCTAACAACATCAAACGTAAGGGAACATAAAGACATCATAATAATTTTAACTATTACTGACATTTTCCGAAACGTAAGGACATATATTTTGACGATAGATTTTTATTCACGATAGGTAGCTTTTTAAAAATAAATTTGTCCTTTACAAACTTGATATGAAATTTGAAATTTCAGCATTTAATAAAAAAACTTATTTTTGTATTAAAGCAGTAATTATTTTTAAATGTCGAGTCAAGGTATAATTTATTTCAAAAACTTAATTTTAACTAAACAACTGTTTTAAGAAGCACTTAGCTAAAACTTACTCATTTATCATTTTTCTAACTCTCAGGTTATAAAGAAACTTTGTCCAATCTATTTTGGTTTAAATAAACTTTGAAAGTTTATCACCTTAGAAAATATCGAACAATTCAACACATAACAAAGTTTTGTGTGGTGATTTTTCAAGTTAATGTATTATATAATTTAATAATTCTTAAATGTGTTCCTGGATATGGCCCAGAAGCCTTGACCTTCATGGAGAGGCCTGAATTGACTCCAAGTAATAGTAACGAGATGCAAGGTGAACATGCAGATATGGGATTTCTACAAAATTAGCATTGAATGTGATTGTGTGGTTAAACAGGACTAACGGTTTGACTAAAATGTCGGACCAAGACCTAATTGATGCAAATAGGGCGATCTCTATTGCCTGCTACTAAAAACACGTGGCATAAATAACAAGTATTGATCCTAACACGGAAATGAATTAACACGTTCTTGACACAAACGAATTATTTATATCAAAGATGGTACACTACATTCGATTTGTTGTGTTTACTTCTACGTTCTAAAATACAGATATCTATCAATTGTTTATTTATCGTATTGTTGTGATTGTTTGTCCCGTGATGTATATTTTAATCGTACAAATTCCATCGACGATCTTTGTAGACTAGTTAGTAAGACACTACTCTTTCACCCGGGGGTTTAGTGTTAGATTCCTGATGGTACTATATGATCACTACACACATATAAAATATAACACAAAGAATATACTTCATCGTAAGCCAAACTTATTACTTTTACACATTGAAAGATCTTTAAAGGTATCTTTGCAGTTCATTTTCCCTTGGTAAGTTTTCTTGCCAAATAGGTTTTCTTCACAAATGCAGAAACGGGATTGTACTTAATCTTAAGACCGGATACTCAACTTGATTTTTGTATTGTAACATTTTTAATCTTTTAATTGAGTTCGAATGTGAGTTTGAACCTTGAGTGTGAGCATTTTTTTGGGAAGAGTCTAGTCTGTAAATAAATTGGTGTTATATCAATTGTCTTCTTATAATAATTATTATTCGGACTTGCTCCAGTCATCGTAACTTGCAGATAGAAAGAGGCCAATATCAAAGAAGCACATTATTGTTACTCAAAAGTTTTAATTTTATAAAACAATCAATATTAAAAGGTCATTCTTTAAAATAATTATCCTTATTCTTCAAAGCCTAAGCATTTTCATAAGTACTCCATGTTTTAGATACGAGCTTGGGCGTGGGGGTTGATCAAAATTAGAATTTCCTCGATTTATAAGCAGGAAATTCTAATTTTATCCACGTATTGGCTACACGCAAATATGTGTTCTAGAGGGGAAAGTTCTGTAACAAAAACAAGAAAACACCTTACATGTTTATGTTGCTTAGGCCGATAACATTATTTCTGGGTTTCGCAATATGAATTTAAATATTTTAATTATGTTGTGTTTTAGAAAGTAAATTTATATATCAACCCTTTTCACTCGGATGCCACCATAGTGGCAGGATTGGAAATATTAATAGCATGTCCGGGAAGTAATTACGCAGTTTCAGGTCAATTTTTTTAGCAAAATTGCATCAAATGCTTGTGAATAGAGATTTTTATATTTTGAATATCTTAGCAATTTCTCATATCGTAGAACACTGGTTTTTATCGATCGAAACCTTCATTTGGTAATAATCCGTGGTAATCGGCCTTCCAGTGCGGAAACTACCTTCGAGGGCTATATCACTATTACGGAATTTGTTTAACCACATTTGATACATACAATTGCTTACTGCTTCGTCGTCATACACTGTAAAATATTTTTAACTCGTATTTGATTACATCTAAAATATTTTTTCTCTTGAGTTTTGTTTGCCGCGTCAATATAACATATAATATGAGAATATCACAGGACCAAAAGACGAATAGATAAGGCAGAGGACCAAAATTGTAGATGTCCATGAGAGGGTTGTTACCCCGAGATGTAACTGGACAGAGGATACTGCCAAATGTACTGATGAAAGATGGCCGCAGAAAGTACTGATGACCAAACACAGGGGAGAGAGGTGTAGAAAGATCTTTTGCCAAATAGGTGTATGGCACCAGAAAAATAACTGAGAGAAACTGGAAGCAACGTGCCTATGATATGAACGAATGGAGGCCAATATTTAACAGTGGAGTCAACCGGGCTGATGTTGAATTAATCAATGCATGTCTGAACTGGAAAAAGGCTAAACAATGGTATGTTCAGGTATCAATCAAGACTGCGTTGTGTGTTAAAATAGAGTAATTCCGAGAGAAAAATGAGAAACACGTACATACTGTGATACTAGTCCTAAGAATCTTGAGGTTACCTCAAATATCATACACAATAAAATTAAATGAATAGATTCTCATTTTTTTGTATTTTTTTATCAAAAGTTAACAAGTGACAAAAATTCGATAATGAATTTAATTCTAATTTACTACCAAATTTTAAAGCCATCTTATGATATACAGAGTTTACTATTTTTCGTTCAGAAATACATTGATTTGAGTTGCTTCAAGTTGATTGAAGATATTCTAAAAAAATCTGAGTAAAAAGAGTTGCTTCCACGCTTGTTTGTTTTAAACATTATTTAGTTGATTAAAAGGAATCTTTAAAAGAGATATTATAAATTTAATTAAAATGGATGATGAGAAAATAAAATAAAAACTGTTGAAAAGTTCTCCTTTCACAACATGGAGCATGCGGAGTTCATAAAATCTCTCCACCCAACTCGCTTAGCCGCTTGTCATATTTTTGTGGCATTCTGGGAACCTTTTAGAAAGACACAGTGATCAGCTTTACGCCTCCAATGGTTGAAAGGTGTTAAAATGACTTAAGAAACTTGAATGTGGTTCAGTAAATCGTTAGTTTGATACCCATTAAACATGCCCTGATGAGTTTTGATAACATGTTGAATATCGTGGTCGGGGGACATCATTCTTTATATCTTCAATAATCAAGCTTTTGGCTTTAAAACTATTGGAGAAGGCACGTAACTAACAGTTCATCATACAAACGTATTTCATGAAAAAGTATTGAGATTTTTTATGACATTTTAACTTTATCAAAATTAACTGATTGGTTAAGATATACTTTTTCATAAAACAAAATATTTATAATCCCGGATAAAATGGACCCAAATCACGTATTTTTTTCAGTTTATTAAAATATCTAAAAACTATAGATACAAAAATGTCAAGCCAATAATATTTTACAAATAAAGTTAAGTTTTAACGATCGCTGTAGCTTGGTAAGATGACTGTCTTTCAACCCGGATGTTGCGTGTTCGATTACCATTAGAACCCATTTTTTTAAAAAAGAGTTTCAGTCTGATTTATACTTAAGACCTCTTTAACATCTTTCTTATTGGTTGGAAGAAACTGTTACATGGCAATAATCCTACTAGGATATAGAGTTAAAAATATATATAAAATTCATTTTGGCATATTAAAGTGCAATATTCATTTTGACATTTATGTACCGAGTCAACCATAGCAAATTAGTTGCATTATACGTAAATTCATGTGATCTGAACTCAAGACTAAGATCACAGACTGCAAGTGATTATGCACATATGTAATATGACCAAGAACTGTTTCATTCTGAATGCACCATTAACCTGACTAGGTGCTCTGGTGATAACGGTTTCTAGTGTAGTTAGTTTCCTTTGTCTCGTGTAACACACAGGTGTGTCACGTTATAATGTAGATCTTTGTGAGCTTTAAATGGAACCTCGCGTGAAGGTTGAATTCTGTTCTGTTCAGGTCAATCGTAGTGAATTTCAGTATTGTGCAAACATACATATACAAACATACTTCATACTATTACGTTATTTCTGTGAAATAGTATCCAGAAAAGATTTGCGCCAATTTTCCTTTCATGATATACTTCCATGTCCTCCACATTCATACATTTTCTTATACTGTTCCTATTGTGTTTCTTCCTACTTACCATCCCTTCTTTCGAAATTTCATTTACTTAGTTCATACGTACTTTTCTTGGTTGTTATTTAGTTTAACTTTCACTCACACTTGTCTTGTTATTTTTTTGTTAGTATTTCGTTAGTTTGTTAGTATTTTTGTTAGTCTTTCGTCATTAGTTCGTTGAACATGTCAAAACTGCCTCAAAATGCTTTTAAAATAAAAATTTCCGCTTAAGACTTCTCCATTTTTTTCCCAATAATTAAAATTTGTCACTGTCAAAAACAGAATATAATGAGGTATTCGTGTCCATTTTGATTTATGGAAGTGAATCCTGGATATCAAAGGAAAAATATAAGTGCGGAATAAATGTAGTCGAAATGTGTGTATTTTGAAGAATGTCTGATAGTACAAAGCATAATAGAATAATCAATGACCGGATTAGAGATATCTATTCAAGTTGGCTGTTAAGAAAAAATATAAGTGCTGAATAAATGTAGTCAAAATGTGTGTATTATGAAGAATGTCGGATAGTACAAAGCATAATAGAATAATCAATGACCGGATAAGAGATATCTGTTCAAGTTGGGTGCTAAGAAAAAATATAAGTGTTGAATAAATGTAGTCGAAATGTGTGTATTATGAAGAATGTCTGATAGTACAAAGCATAATAGAATAATCAATGACCGGATTAGAGATATCTGTTCAAGTTGGGTGTTAAGAAAAAATATATGTGCTGAATAAATGTAGTCGAAATGTGTGTATTATGAAGAATGTCGGATAGTACAAAGCATAATAGAATAATCAATGACCGGATTAGAGATATCTATTCAAGTTGGCTGTTAAGAAAAAATATAAGTGCTGAATAAATGTAGTCAAAATGTGTGTATTATGAAGAATGTCGGATAGTACAAAGCATAATAGAATAATCAATGACCGGATAAGAGATATCTGTTCAAGTTGGGTGTTAAGAAAAAATATAAGTGCTGAATAAATGTAGTCGAAATGTGTGTATTATGAAGAATGTCTGATAGTACAAAGCATAATAGAATAATCAATGACCAGATTAGAGATATCTGTTCAAGTTGGGTGTTAAGAAAAAATATAAGTGCTGAATAAATGTAGTCGAAATGTGTGTATTATGAAGAATGTCTGATAGTTCAAAGCATAATAGAATAATCAATGACCGGATTAGATATATCTGTTCAAGTCGGGTGTTATAAGTATATAAGAACATATCTGAAAGGCTTTAAAAATATATCTATAAATGTGAAAATAATGGCGCGCGAGGAAGAGACAGATTGTGGAAATAATTGTGTGTTTCAAAATGTTATTTTCTCTAATATATAGAATCTTTGATTCCCGTTGTAGAAATTTTGTTAAATATATAGATATACGAGTATTTGAAATATATAGAAACATGAAAAACAGAAGAGCATGTGTGACGTGATGATTGAGTGTTTGAGGGGATAGGAAGGTGTTGAGATCAGTCTTATCAATCTTATCCTACACCAAAAGGGATATGGCATAATGGTCTAATAGGCGTGACATTATTTAAGATCATATTTGATCGCATTAAGCTATTTTTCATCCAAAATAAAGTCTTTTAATACAATTTTTCCCAAAAAAAAGTTTTTTTTATAAAATTGGCTTATCATTTATTCTTCTTTCATACAGACTCTTAAATATATTCGAATTGCAAATGCGGACATATTGAAGAGCGTGGCTTGGAGACAATACTGTAATCGGCCTCGGTAATCAAGCTTCTGGAGTAGATAAGGAGCTCGTTGTTACACGATATAATGCAACGCTTAGACACTTCTAGTATGTACTTGTGAGTATTGTCACCAGATGAACTCTTTACCATACTGTAACCCTTTTTTTCTGTTAAGTACCATCGAGAATCGAATCCGAAACTTCCGGGCGAAAGTCAAACGTCTTACCAATAAAATCGGGAAGGTCGCAAACTTTTCCTTTCATAAATACTTTACTGTTATCATAAATCGATGAAGTTTTAAAAATACAAACAACAAAATAGTTATTTGTTTATGTTGATACGTATCAACGTTATTTTATATTTTCTATCTGTATTTTTTTATGAGTAGAATAAAAAAAATTAGAACACACAACATTATTTTTAGTTTAGTTTATATATATTTGAAGAAGTATGTTTCAAAACGTTATTTTCTCTAAATCAGTTTATCGACCTCCGTGTCCTATTATACGAGAAGCCTGTCTCACGATTTGGGGTTGCGGATTTGATTCCCATGTTTTCAAAAAGGGTTTCAATCCGATTTTCACTTCAGGCCTATACAACAAAAGCGTTATATAGTACAATTCATTTGCGCTTTTATCTCAATTTTCATATTTATTCGTCTTTTTTCAAAATTTTATAAAAGATGAATCACGTGATATACCAGGAAATTTACTGCAAAATGAAACACAAAATTTATGCCTTGAACATGATACGAGGAAATCACGAAAATAACATCTGTAATCAAATGTTAGCATAGTAAAGAAAGTTAATTAATTGATATAAGTTTCCTAAATAGATTGTTGCTACACTTCTAACTCTGAAATCGTATAATCAGCTTTCAATTTAGAAGAGGTCCATAAAGGTCCGAAAATGGGATGAGAAACCTAAAATAAAGGATTTTTCTGCTCGTTTTGGAGAATGCAGTTGAATTACCAGAGCCAAGATTGGAAAGGAAATAGGACGATAATGTTATCATTCTCCGTAAAAACTTGCTACGGCTGCTATAAAATTTTATTTTGTTTTTCCTTCGTTTGGGAAAATTGTGTGTCATTTAAAAGGTTTAATGCTATCATTTGATTTAAATCTAGATAATTTAAGTAAAGCATTTATTTATTCATATACAAAAACGATAAGTAAAATACCTGATATAATTCCTTTGGGATTTTTTTCATTCATTTTTATTAATATGATAAATGTCAAGACTTTGGTAAATGTTATCGTACATGCTTACTATAATTACGTCTTATCCCCTGCGGGGTACGCAAACAAAACAAACCTCCAAACTTGCACTTCCACCACATTCATACATCTCGTTATGCACAATCTCATTTTATTTACATTTCTCGTTTTACATTCTTTTAAAATCAAGTTTAATTGATCTAGCCACGTTTCCTCGATTTACCTCTTCCCCGCACCGTCTACATGCACCTTGCAATTTTGACTTGTATACTTGCTTATACGCATATTCGATGTCCAACCTTAATACTTATTACTTAATTCTAACTGAAGAATTTAATATTTGAACTAAAATTTTGTACAAATGTATGGCAGTTTTCTTATACAGAAGAGTCACTGAATCTTAATACCTCACTTTGAAGTTTGGAGCGTATGAGGTCCAAACTCTCAATAATATTCATGAAATTTTAAGGTTAGAAATTAATAGTAAGTATTAAGGCTGCACTATGAATTCGGGTCGTAGTCATTCTTTCACCATTTGAATGACGCAATGTTATCCATTGTTAAAAAATATTTTTAATTTTTTTTCAGAACTAATTGCAACTAAATTAATTAAGTTGCGTTTTAAGTATTTCATAATTCAAAGAAAAGACGATTTTTTCCTCAGGGTATTTTTAATCAACTCCATCGGACTGATCAGCATACGTCATAATTAACTTGTTGTCTTCTCAAACATGAAAATCAGTATTACGGGTGGCAATAATCTGGTAACTAGTTTACTTGTTATTCACTATTGGTACACCCATATACTCGTAAAAGCCCCTCTGAGCCCGACCCGCCCGACTTAGAACTCGAAGGTTGCGCGTTCGGATCCTTTCTGGTTGGTTGGAAGAGATTTCTCCATGGCAACACGTTCGCCAGGATGTACTGTATACAACGAAAGTTAAATAAAATTAGTATAACACACTTTTTTAAAACCCATTTTTTAAGTTTATAGATGAGAAATAAATGAAAAATCAAAGCTCTCTACTCTGAAAATATTTGACGAAATAGTGAGAACGGACAGTTACTGTTTTTGTCCGTTAATTAATTGCGAAATCTTAAAAAATGGCTTGCAAAGTGGTATACTAATGCCAACTTTGATGAGTAGAAGCAAAACCTTGAGATAGAAAGGCAGTGATAAAAGTAAAAGAAATGCGTACCTTGAAATATAAATGCGATCAAGAATAACTATTTGTTAGAGACGGAAGTTATGAGTAGTATGTGGAGAGCTAAGAGATCTAATGTAAATTTTGTCACAATGAGAGAATGATTAGCAAAAGACTTAAGAGTAGGAAATTAATGGAGATACAGGAAGACGTATGATCAAGGAAAAAATGTAAGACGTGAGTAGAAAAAAATCGATCGAGATAATGGTATTAGAAAAATATCATGTTTTACAAAGTGTATGGATGTGGCCGAGGTTCGAGGTATGTGTGTATATAGAATGGCATGGCGAGCTGTCCTCTTTGCCTACTCCAAAAGTAACATGGTATGTATGTAGGATTCTATTATGACTGAATTGTTTCCCTTTGACTAATTAATATTTTTATTCAATCTATTCCCAGAAATGAAGTTATTGACGCAGGATCAATAATCATGAATATTCTCACAAACATTATTATCGTTTATATTTTCAATCAATGAGAATGAACCGATTCAAGGTATGATTACTGATAACACATGCAATCCATCTAGAGTTTAATTATATAGAATTAGGGTGGACTATTTTGTGAGCAGGTAAAGCAAAAAAATACGTATGATAAAAATTTTGTTGTGAATTCTACTGGTACGATATTATAATCGTAACTCAAGTTTCAAGCTCCTATACCGAACTCTTCAGCAGGCAAACTAAACATTTGTATTATTTACTACCTAACCTATTAAATCGTCTGAAGTACGCTTGATAAGTGAAGTCTAGTGGAATTATTTAAAAAGAGTGCTCACGGGATTTGTAATACATCCTTTTTGATAGTATGTTTCTAAAAATGAACCGTTTTGAACTACATTTTTTTCAAATGGTATGTTTCAATTATTTTTTAACAAATATGATGATTTTTAACATTTCAATAATATTGAAAGCATTATTAATTTATTTTACAAAATATTTTCTTGAATTTAGTTTTCATTTTTTAAATTAAAAAGTATGATTAATGAGTAAATTATATTTTATATCGTTTTTTTTTAATAAAAACGGCATGAATTTATTTGTCGTTTACTTTCTATATACAGGATGTCCCGTGCCTCAATGTCAAGCCGGTATCGAGGAAAAGGCCAACTTATGACGGTTCAGAGTTAAAAAAAAATCTTGCAAAAGACTACTTATACTTTTCGAGTTATAGGCATTTCTTTGAAAATTGTGAAAATAGCTACTCTGCGCCAAATGTTTATATGATGTGACTACAAATTGCAATGTTTTATGATTTTAATGGTTGTATCGCAATCCTAAATAACCCTGCTATTAGTCGGAGTCCGATATAAAACAAACAAAAAAACTGCACGTTCGAAAAAAAAAAGTTTTTTTTCCGATCATAAAAATTAATATTTTTTATCAGCTAACTTTAACTCATACTGTAAAAATAATGTACTTCGCTGACCAGACAAGTTACATCAAAAGATGGCCTGTTTAGTCAGGATTTCAAAATGGTACAATGCATACTACTCCTTTAAAAATAATTTTTAAAAATTAATTAATATTTTTTTTTAATTTTATGATCGGACCAAAACAATTTTTTTCAAACGCGCAGGTTTTTTTGTTTTATGCCTATAACTCGAAAAGTATAAGGCTTTTGCAAGTTTTTTTTAAACTTAGAACCGTCATAAGCTGACCTTTTCCTCGATACCGGCTTGACGTTGAGGCACAGGACACCCTGTATGAAGATGGATGTTTTGCGTCAAAGTAAATTCTTTCAATCAATCTGATTTTTAAAGAATTTTACAAAATACACCAACGAATTAATATAAAAAAAATATTGGAGAAATTTTTGACTAAATATAATGTGAAAAGTACGAGTATTCGAAACAGCAGAGCATTTTTTTAATCAACCCCACCAGAACGAGATATATTTGTATGGAAAAAATATGTAAATTTGTGCTTTTTGTCTACTTCAACAGGAAGATGTGACGTGATGGTTTTTATGCATGTATTGAAATGTATTATTTTTTTATTTTATTAATACAGGCTTCGCCCAATTACATTGAAACATACAAATATTGTTAACATTTTAAAAAAGTAATATATGTTACATGCATACATACGTATAACATATATACACGCACAAAAACACATATATTATACACATACATAGACACATATCGTGGGCTCAATACTATTACTAGGTAACTTAAAATTATCTATTCTGAGAAAATGGCGTTCTTAGTTTCGAGGTCCTCTTGTCTGGTAACTCCTCTTTAATTATGAGGTATCGCGCTAATATTTTTTTATGAAACTAATAAAGGAGGTTTCAATAGATCGTAAGATGTATGTTATGTGAACTTCAGATATCTACTTTAGTCATTCTTTTGTTTCCACGTTTACGACTTACCTAATTATGAAAATTCTAAATACCTCAGTTGAGAAATAATACTATAAGATACCAACTTATAGCATTGGAAAGCCCCTTCGATGAGCAATCCATTGATTTAAATAACTCAAAACCGCCAAATTTCGAGTTATCTAGTTTTAGTAATGAGCCCACGATATATTCAAAGTCACATAAATACATTGATGAGTGCTTTCTAATGCCCCCAATCTTAGAAGAAAACTTTCTTTTGCTTTTGGTAATGTGATATGAAATATGAATATCCGAAGCAGTCCCGTCCAAAAAAGTTAAAGCCCTTCCAACAAACGTAGCAGCAAGACGCATTCTTGCATATGTGATTGAGAATAGTTCTTGCTTGCGCAGTCTAGTGTAATAGTTAGAAATATTTAACGCTAATCTTTGTAGTAATGCTAGATAGCTCACAACTCTTCGAACAAGACAACGTTTACCAGGAGACACAGATCTCTTCTTACGCTCAAGAAGTTATACCGATAAAATTATAATGCACTTTCCCAACCTAGCAGGATTATTCCCATTTATCAATCTTTTCTTACCAAATAGAATTATATTAGATAGATTTTAAGTGAACAACAAA
Source organism: Odontocerum albicorne (assembly GCA_949825065.1). Classification (NCBI taxonomy): domain Eukaryota; kingdom Metazoa; phylum Arthropoda; class Insecta; order Trichoptera; family Odontoceridae; genus Odontocerum; species Odontocerum albicorne. The sequence continues at coordinate 40,409,555 of OX463840.1, forward strand.
CTCGAAACCTTTTAAAAAAATTGAGTTCCAAAAATAATAATGCCAATAACCACCCCCGAGCTAGAAGGTAGGGTAGGGCTTACCAACTAGGGCATCGAGTTCGTAAACGTATGCACGAATTAAACAGTTTTAGTACGTTTTTGATTATCGGGTGATGTTTATTATAATTTGTAAAATTATGAATAAGTATGTTATTTTTCTTCGAATATTCTTAAAAAATTGGGATTAAATTATTTTTACATGTTTATTCATCCGTAAAATTCATTTGAGTTTTCCATGACGTTGTCCGAGTTCTTGGACTTAGTAGAAATGTCTCAAGGGTAACAATTGAACTTTACTTTAGTCCAATATTTCGTACATTTTATTTATATGCAACAAATAGCTAATCAGGGTTTAATTCGTACAAAAACATAGGAGGCATATTCATTATCGTCTAAGGTAATATTCACTTGTTAAAACTGAGTTGGACTGTCGTCGATATTTGGAAGTGATAAGTTTTACAACCTTGTCAGATAGATGAAAGGAGGTTTAACTTCCCAACATTTTTTAATATGCTCAGTTCATATTTAAAATGTGCGGAACTAACCTAGCTTTACATATTACAAGTTCCTTGAAAGCACACACGGCAAAATGTTTTATTCCAGAACGAATAATGTTAAGTATTCTTGCGTAAAAATACAACACAGGTTAGGAATTTAATACGATATTGTATGAATTTTGGAAGTTATCTTGTCTTGAAGAATTGAGAAATTTATAAGAGATAGCTTTGTATTTTTCTAATGTATAACACTGCTTAAGTGTCAATGTTTAATTTTATTTGTTGTTTTTTTGTAATCCTTTGTATGAAAAACAGGTATGGATTAACCATTAAGCCAAATAAGCGCGTGTTAAGGACATCAAGAGAGTGGAACACCATAAAAAATACAATGACGGATTTGCCATGGAACATATGTTGCAGTTTGTTCAAAACTGCAAATGGTGCAGCTGAACTAGATTCCTCAAAAAAAGACTTCTACAATAAATGAAAAAATACATATATACAAACAATAATAAAATAGTAATCATAAAGATAAATTATGTACATTAATCTCGGGAATACAATAAAATTTGAATTTGATAACTGGTAAATTGCCACACTGTCCACCAAGGCTCACGTGATCGTTTATGTTTAGGTAATGTCGGCTAACCCGTTCAGTCGTCCGGGCATCAAACATCGTGGGGGCACCAAAATCTTTTAAGTGCTTGGGGCCTCTAAAGGTCTTAATCCGGCACTGTTCAAAACGGTTATTGAGCCCTTGAAATAAAATCAAATAAAATTATAAAGTCAATGTAAAGTAAATTTATTAGAAAAAATGCGTTTTTTAATGGCCTTCGTGTGTGTATTCAAAACCGTGTTGTTAAATCTAATTGCTGGTGCACCTGTAACAATGTAGTTGCTCCCAAAAAATATAAACAGAAGAAGCGTACTAAAGAATTTTTATACCGTAAGCTTTTCTACAATCTAGTAAAATGTGTATTTTGAGGGGACAAACCACTTGTCTTGGCGGTTTAATATTTGATTGATTCGTTCATATGGTCCCTTTCAACTTATCCGAATTAGCGATGCGGATATATAAGGGCGTGGCAGGAATACAACCTTTTTTTCTGCTCCATTAATCTAGCATTCGTTTAAAGAGCCACCGGAGTAGGCATAAAATTTATTGTTCGAAATCCCACTTGTTGGCAATATTACCATGTATAAAAAGACATTACCACTCGCATACTTTTAGCACATACGAACTATTTTCTTATTTTTTTCTGGGAAACATTAGAAACAAGCCCAAAACCCCCAGATTCAAGTCTAGCATTGGTAAAACCGACTAAGCCATTGAGTTCAAGCTTATGGTTAGATGTAAATTCACTTCAATCATATAAAGAACGAATCGACCTACTACTTATCTCAAACTCTCTCTCTACCCACTTTCAACCATCTGGTTGTCCTTTACAACACCATCGTAGACCATGGGGTGTCCAAGCGCTCTTTTTCCTTTAGAAACACCTACCAGAGCAGCGTTTACATCTATGTTTCTTTCAGTTCTAGCAATAAATATGACATAACATAGAAAAATACAATAATTTTAACTATAAGTCCATAATTATTAATGGCTTATCGTTTTGCATAATCTACTCTCAAAGTACGCAAAAGTGTTATTTTTAAAACAACCGAAGATTTGATAACAATTACTTTATATGAATCTTATCCCATAGTTTATAAAACGCCAGTCTTCCAACGCAGTGATAGTAGGCTCGATTCCTGTTAGCACCCAAATTTTTTTAAAAGATTTCGGGTTGGTTTTCCCTTTAGGTTTCTTTTACACCCTTCTAGCTGGTTAGAAGAGGTGGCGAAATGGTCATAAACCTTCCAGATTATACTGTAGTAAAATACAATACTACTTATTGAAAATAATATAAATTTAAAAACAATAAACTCATTTCATAAAAGGTAGAAGAAAATTATATAGGTTTTCAAATAAAAATTTTGGAAAGTAAAAAAATCTAATATTTTCTATTTATTTACTATTTATGAAATACTATTACAACACTGAGAATTTATTTTCTTAATCTCAGTATAAAATTAAGGATTAGTTGGTATATTTTACTAAAATATACACAAAATGGAAAAAAAGTGCCATGTATCATATAAAAGGTTGCAGGGAATTGTTTTAACTATTTAATTTCAAGTTCATAAAATATGTGGTATAAATATTTTTTTTGTATAAAATTTTATATATAACTATAAAGAATTCCAAAAAAATAATAAAGTTTTATAAAAATATTAATTCTTGTATATACATAGGTATGTTCATTCGTACCGTCAGAATGTTTCCTTGTCGAGGTATGCAGAGAGGATAGAGTACCAGATTGAACAATCTTGACACAGATATTTAGCTGTTCTCACATCCATATACCTTTTGTTACAGCTCCTTCGATTTTTTTATTTAACAAAAATATAATAATGAACAATAAATCCAACAAAAAATTTTATTATGAAAAAATTACTAAGTAGAATAAATTATCTTTCAAACTCACCAAATTATCTTCCAATTCTCGATAGAACTGTTCTAAAATCAATGTTTTTTTCCTGTCAATATTGCACTTTTAAATATAGTTAACCAATGCGAAACAGTTAAAAAAACAACGAAAGTTTGTGAATCTTTTTTTGTGAAAGTTTTTTATGTAATTTGTTTTTTTTTCAGCTTGCAATGCTAAGTTTTAATTTGAATTCATATGTTTTGTTTTTGAATTTGAAAAACTTCTTCGAACGCTGCCGAACTATGAAGGTAATTGAAAACGCGACGCGCTTAGTAAGGCTGCGATCCTAACGGAGGTCGACAGCGGAATGCGTGCGCTGGGCCCGGGCTTTTCTTCGGATCCTCGCGAACGCAACAAGTGACACGGAAATCTAATGAATACGATACACTCCTCCAAAAATTTTCTATTTCAACATTGACCAAGGCAAAACGCTCGAACTTTTCTACTTTTTTCATTTTTTACTTATCTAAATAATTTCAGCTGTGTAGTTAGCTTCCCCTTCCAAGCCGCCTCGTTGATAGAACCTTCCTGACCATACGTTTTATCCTGATGCAACATAACAGCAATCGTAGTGAAACGACAGTGTAAAATTATTTTTAGGAATTGCATTACAATGATAAAAACAAGTTGAATGAATTTTATTCTTTTTCCAAGATGCCACCCTTTTTTCTTTTTACAGTTTCGATAAAATGCATTATGACATTTTTTAAATGGAGGGACACACGAGCATAATTGTACTCGAACTATCTCCCCTAGGATTTGAGATAAGAATTAAGTATATGTATTTTCTATATTAAATAAATATGCGGTTCACATAAAGCCTTTATGTTGAGCTGGGCTTAAATGTAACTTAAGTTAGTTTGGTTTGATTCAATATTTTATTTTATTTCAATATTATTAGAACGTAGATAAAATTAAAATAAAAAGGAAGTTAAATTAAATACAGATTTATAATGGAAAATTAACCACCACTAGTCACACTATTTTAAAATTAAACAAATGGAGAAACTTTACTTTTTTTGTAATAATATATATTATATATACCGTCAAGTAATTAACCTGTAGGGTTCAATGGACATGCATCCTTCATTTCTTCTCAACTCCTACGATTTTTCTGAATTTTTACATTTCTTTCATTCAAAATATAATTTACTTGCTCCAACCATACTGTTTTTGGTATTTCTCTACCACGCCTCCCACTCACATTTGTACGGAGTATTTGCTTTTTTTAGTCTTTCTTCATTCATTTGTACGGAATATTTGCTTTTTTTAGTCTTTCTTCATTCATTTTTTCTACATCCCCAAACCATTTTTGGAGGTTTCTTCTTGATCTTACTTAATACACCAGCCTTAAGCTTGTCTATCATATATAATACTAAGAATATTAATTAGGGTTCACCAAAAAATTCCTTAAAGTATGTGACGTAGGATTCGTTAATGAACGTTTACTTTTAACAACTGTAAGACATCTGCTTCCCGAAACAAGGAGTGTTAGTTCGATTCCTGTTGGTACCCATTTATCTTTCAAATAAGGTTACAGTTTAGTTTTCATTTAAGGCCCCTTTAACACCCATCTGTTTGACTAAAAGAGGTAACCAAATGACAACTAATCGAGAATGGAAGAGTTTTACAATACCGCTTAGTTTGATATCATTGCATAGCGGTTGTTTTAAAAAAAAACTTAATTTTTCACTGCTATTATTTTTAAATTTTCATGTGTTTCCCCTAGAATAGGACTCCCTTCTGTAAGGTTTCTACTGTGAATTTCATAATGTGAGGTCGCTTTCTTGAAAGGGGGATAATTTCGGTCATCTTGTATACTTATATACAAGAACGCTTGTAGAAGTATAATAAAAACAATGGTAGGTCGAATATATTTTTATCACCTCCACATATTCCCAATCTTGAATACCTTTACAATTCATTTATTAGCATGGTAACCTTTCCATATATTCCAATTGGTTATTTGATGTGAGGACTATATTTGATAAAGTGCATACTTCACGTCCTCGAGGTTGTAAATTCGCGACATATCATGTTTTATGAAACACATGGTGTCGAGACCATGTGCTTGCCTTGAAAACAAAAAGATTAAAATATTATGAACTACCGGAATATTTTAATATACAAAAAGATAATAAAATAGAAGGGTAGCTGTCTGGGCAGCCAGGTACATTTTTATTCAATTTTGTTCACGATGGCCCCAGTCGTACTGGTGAGAGAAATAAGAAAAGAATTGTCGTCTCTCTCTCGGGATTTCGTTGCTAAGGGGAAGAATGCCTTCGCAGCTTCCTTTTCCATTCGGAACGCGCTGAGGTACGGACGTTGCTCCAACGGTGCTGGCACGGAGTGCGGGCCGTGTTCTTCTCGCTGACTTCATCTGCTATCACAGACGCTTCAGGACGACATTTACAATTTGGTGAATATTATTCCTTGTATTTAATGCTGGATTTCGTCAGGACGTTAAACCTTGGCTCAACTTAAATTCTAATTGTTATTGTAATCCCCCTTGCTAAATTTCACAACACAGTCTTCGACCCATTTAAAACTTTTTTTTTCTTGACATACGTTCAAGTTTTTTTTATTTTTTTTCTTTCATCCATTAATATAATAAACTGTTTTGTTTTAAAATTATATCTTGTTTAATTGTGTCACCTTGTCCCGCTGAGAATTGAGAAAGAGTTACTCAGAGTTAAAGGAATCCAACGAACCCCTGAGATCTAAAAAGTACTTGCCTCTTTAAGAAGCCCGGCTGAGCTGAGCAGGCGTGTCCCACCTTGGTAAGATTGATTGTTGGTGAATTGATTTATGTATTGAAATGTGTACATGTTATTATTGTTTCTAATATAGGAAAAAGGTTTGACATTGACTACATATTCCAATGTGGTCGAAAGACAATGTTGTCTTCGGACCCATTAATTAAGCCTTTGGGTTTAGAACAAATTGAGTAGGCACAAAACCACCGGTTTGTCATTGCACGTATTGGTAAAAGTACCCTGCACGTAAAGAGCCAACAACACTCGCATTAGTCTAACGCTGGGGAGTATTATTATCAGACTAACTCTTTTACTAGACAGGGACCTTTTTTCTGCAACCGTCAGGAATCAAACCCGAAACTTCTGGGTGAAGCTCCTTACCAATTATTAAAAAAAAAACAAATAACATTTTCTTTTCTATTTTACCAATAAAAATATGAAAAAGATATAGAAAAGACAGTCAAAATACATTCTTAAATATTTTATCTAAATAATTATCTTTAATTTTCTAAATAGCATAGTTCAACAATGAAGGAAATAAAAACATCTTTTGAAGTCCATTGAGTATTAAAAATGAATTACTAATTGTAAATCTTGTTTGACTCCATAAATCAGATTTTAAGGACTTTTAAACATGTTTTCACGAGTAAAACCTTCTCCTTCCTGTTATTGATCCGATATTGTACTTATGTTTGCTTAAGTCATAAATTATTATTGTAGTCATTATATTTTGTTTTTGACGTGTGCCGTAGTGACCATACGAAAAAAAAGTAAATATAGCTTTACGTGATTAATGTTTTTTTTTGGTTGTTTGACTTAATGAGTCGTTAAAGATGTAAAAGTGTACTCAGCGATCAAAAACGGCAGAAAATTTATACAGATCGGGGCAAAACTAATAACGTGATGTACTTATCCATTGAAAGTCAGCGTTCAAAAATTGTGGACGACTTCAGTAACAACTGATTTCGAAGTTATGTTTTACAATTTATTTTTGGCCGAAAAAGTTACTGTTGACCCAAATGTGTAATGCATTTCAGGTGAAATGTCGCGCGACTTCCGTACGGAAGGTCGTCAGTTCAAGCCCCACGCTGTGTTTCTCCCCTCGAATGACGCAGGCATTTTTTCCGCTTAGAATTCGGAGATATAAGGATACGTTCGTTGTAACTTCGGTCATATCTATTATTCCAAAAAATAAAGGAATAAGAGTTTTTTCAGTCGCTTTTTAAAGCATGCCAAGAACGGAGCGAGTCTTATATTGGTTTTTAACTAATTCCAAAGTCTCACTGCATGGACAGTAAATGACGATATAAAAAAAGAGGAGCGGTGAACTGGAAAGGCCAATAAGCAATCTCCGTTTGAGCGTAGCGCTAATCCATGATTGGAAAGACGCTGAAAAATTTCGGCGAGATAAGAGGGGGCAGCAAGACAGTTAAGGAGATTATACAATATGTGAATTTGGTGTCTATTTCTAACATTCAACCAGTTCAATGCCTTCTGGTATGAAGTTATATGGTCGTATTTTCGTAGGTTGAAAATAAATCTTAGACAAACATTTTGATGACGCTGTAATTTGTCCAGCTGTTTCTCTGTAACATCCAAATAACAGACGTCAGCATAGTCCAGAATTGGAAAGAGCAGAGATTGTACGAGTAAAATTTTGGTTTTAATAGGCAGGAACCTTTGCAACACTTTAAGGGAACAAAGGCTGAAGAAGATCCTTCGGCTTACCTCATTTATTTAATCTCGCCATAATATAGTGTATAACGAAAGTATAATACGAGTACAACACAGTACGTATCCATTTGTTGAAGATCGAGTGCAATGTAAAAATATATCAGAATGAATTTGAAATCATAAAGCTAATTTACATAAACTAATGAATTGGAAATCATTGGAAGCAACATTAAATAAATGCATTGCACGTTTTTCTAAGTATTTAAGTAAATTTTCATGTGTACAAGTGGAAAAAAAATAATGGTTGTTATAATCACAATATATGTATGTATGTATAGTCCTAAGATATGAATGAATATTCTATGAAATAAGATACACATTAGAAATATCATATATTATGGAGACGTTTAATCCACAACCTGAACACGAAGAGGAATGAGGACTCGGAATGAATTTGTGTTGTGATATGAAATACCTCATTTGAATTATTACACCAATGGAATTTCAGGAGACATACCCCTGTTTATTAATGAAATATCAAATTATATGAATGAATGTTTGCTTTACAATACAATCTGCGTGGGTTTACATTGTGCAAGAAATAATGGAGAAATCTCATTTACTAGAGACTTTTCTCGGAAAAAGCTTTCATTCATAATTTCAGTAATTGAAAGTTATTGGACGTCTGCGAGAAATTTTTTAATTTGTGCTAATTTAGTTTTAATTTTTAAAAATTGTGAAAAATGTTCTTGGGAAAATACTTTTCTTCTATGATAACAATTAGTCAGATAAATAAAGTTTTTATCTATTTACTGAAAAACAAATATTTTTCCTGACATCGTTTTTCAATTTTTTGATATTTTTTGTAGTACCCATTAACATATCTGAAATAGTGATCGAAAATATTAAAAAGAGTGGTCAGGAGACAATATTGCACTTGTTGGTAATACTGTAACGCGCGTGAAAGAGACAACAAAACTCGCACGCATACATACACTGAACGTCCGAGCCTTGATACTAAGCGAACAGTTGTATTAGACTGGGAAACATTTTTTTTGTTGGATAATATCGAAAAACAAATTCAAAACCTCTGGGTGAGATATTGATAAAACAAGTAGATTGTCGTCTTGAAAATTATTCTAAAATTGATGTCACTAATGGACATACGAGTATATTGTGCATTTTAATTTTCAAATATCCCTTATATTTATTACAATTCTTACAACAAATGTTTTAAATCCTTAAGTATGCAAACAAAACTAAGATGGTTTTGGTATATGGAAAGAATCAATAAAGAAAGACCAAGAAAACAAATGTATACGAGTACTGCAAATGTGTGTAGAAAAAGACCAAAGAAAGTATTCTTGAATCAAGTGAACAATATTTTGAAAGAAAGAAACGTAAAAAGTCAGACAAATCGTAGAAGTTGTATGAAAAGGTGTTTCGATGTGAAAGAAACGAAGGATGTGTATCGAGATATGAAAATCTGGAATTTTGTCGTCTCTGTCTGTCCAAACAGGGAAATGACGTGATGGTTTGTATATTTGTAATTATATCGTATTTATGTTTAAAAAATATCGTTGATTTTTTTATACATTAAGCAAATTATCCATTAGTTTTGTGATGTTTTAAATTCATGGCGTTTTATTCCGAGATTGATATCGGTCACTGTGACCTATTTATTGTTGTACTCATATAATCCTTCAACTAAGAAACTGAGCACGAACCATAAATAAACGTAAAACACAATCAAAAACAACTTGAATCTCAGAGTAAAAGATCTTGATTTTGTTTATTATTGTAGATTGTTAGACGATTTAAATACACTGTTTACTTATTTGCGAAATGAAATCCTGCAAAAGGTTGCGTATAACACAAAGAAAATTTGGGAGAATCGTATTGGGGATCTTATTAAATGACAAAAGTATAAATTATTTAATACGAAACTTAACTGAGCGATGTACTCGTAAATAATAGAATTGGGTATACGTAGGATATGTAGCACGAATGGAGATGAAATGATGAATGAAAAGGATCTTAGAGTGACAACCGCACTGAAAAGAGAACACAAAGGAGACACTCACTCACATGGTGGTTGAAAAATATAAGGTGGTTCACAAAGTAATATTTTTATAAAACCAGCAGCAAACAAGTATAAGCTGAAACGATGAAGAAAGTAAAATCAGAAGCATTTTACCATTGTAATGAACGAATCTTTATTATTCTGATCAACCGAATTAAATATAATTGAGCATAAAAAAGTTAAATTTGGTATGAATATTAGCAGCATTCATGCGTCCTACATATAACAATGATAGTAAAAAGATCTCTCGTATTCCTGATTTTCTTGTATTGTGTTGAGAAATATATTTAGAAATCGTGAAATCATCAGAAGTTTAACGCTTGAGACACAATGCTGCAGACGATTTTTTAGCATGCACGGTACGATGTGTACCGAATAATTCAATATTAAATAAACGAAAATGATATTCATTGATCGTTGTGTTAAATTAATGATTCTACAATACTTTGGTTACGTCACAAGGACTGAAGACATTCGTCGTGCAGTAAAGAATATAAGAAACTCTCAGACGTAGTGAGTATCCAATACATTGAATAGTTTAAGTAAAAAATCACTACAAAGAGAATAAACCTCCAGTGAAAATATGCTTTGGATTGAATCAACACAAAATGATAGTCCACAACAGTATTTCATGTATGCGAAGGAAACGTGGTTGGCATAGGAAAGTCTGGTAATCTCTCCTCTCCGCTTACTCCAACAGAAAAACAGTGTTATGATATGTGTGTAAAATGAAAACAAAATTGTATATGTTTGTTTTTTCTACTGTCTAATTTATGTTCGTTTGGAGTTCAGATTTAAATATAATTTAGTTACAAATTTCTTTGAAATAAAAACATGAAGAATCCAAAACAAATTTAGCTTTTTTTCATGAAAAAAAAAAGGATATGTAATAACCTAAGTGTCCGAATTTTCTCTCATCCTAACGTTAAAGTGGATACTGGTGTCTCTAATACGATGAACCCGACCCTTTTTGGATATAATGAGGCAATTTTTACGCTGTTGGTACTATATTTAGAAATCAGTTTAAAAAAAAGATATTACACAAAGAAAGTAGTGTGAAAAGACATTTTTTTCGTAATAAATACAAAAATTTCATCGAATAAAAACAAAATATAAAAGTATAATTTCATGTGTGAATATTTTATATTATGATCAAAAATTCTTATTCTAACAGCCATGTTCACATGTTATCGCAGATTTATTTAACATCTCTAAAAAATAGATAAAAGGAAATCATATTCTTTTTAGGAAATGTTCGACCAGTGAGTTCAACCAACGATAAATTGATTACAATCCTTGAGCATATAAAATATAATCTAAGTAAGTTCACGCTCTCACAATTAAGAAAAATACCACGTTTATCAAGTAAGATTACTCCATTTTGTACATTTAATTCATTAAAATCTATAAACTTTCTTAACACACTACAAACGGAGGGAGACAAGTTTACAATGAGCGTTCTCACATTGCTTGGCTAAAGTACTTCGTACATTCAATTAGATGAAAAACCTTGGATAGTTAAATTTGGTTAGATTTTGATGAAAACCTTAAGGTATATAAACTTTTTTTTTTTTTATAAAACATTTGTGGTGTGAATGAATCAATATATCTTACTATAACAAAGTTATGTTGCACACTGTCACCTGATTTATTCAACATATACAGAGAGTGCATCATAAGAAAAATACTAGACGGACGGGAAGGTGGTTTGTCATAGCATGTCGCAAAATCTCCAATAAAAGATTCGCAGATGATACAACACGTATAACCAATGACGAAGATGAAATGGTCTAGCTTCTTCATAAAGTCGAAATAGAGAGAAGCCAACTAGGACTAGAAGTAAATAGAAGAAAATCAGAAGTACTAAAAGTGGACCGATTCGACACTCTGGTAAGAAGTGAATCGTTAAAGGATTACGAAGAGGTTAACGAGTTTGTTTATCTAGGTGATTTTATTACGAGATATAGTGAATGTAAAACATAGATCTAAATACAAATTGGAATGGCAGAGGCAGCCATGACAAGTCTGACAAAGATTCGGACTAACCGAGAAGAATCTTACTGAGAAGAACCAATATTTGTCTTGGTAAGTCAATAGTATTCTCCATAGCACTGTTTCAAGTGGAAATATCAAACATGAAAATGAAAGAAACAAAGATAATAGACGCCTTTAAGGTGTGGTGTTGAAGGCGGATGCTCCGTATTCCATGGGCCGCAAGGCGCACCAACATCTTTATCATCCAAGAACTGGAGAATACCGAAATACTTTCAACAAAAAGAATCATATTAATTATGATGAGAGTCACAAGAAGCTGGTGATTGTAGAAGTTGAGAGAAGCGAGCGAATGAGATGGATGAATCAAATAAAGGAGTTGACGGAATTCTCTTTGAGCGCTACGTTCAACATGGACATTGAAAACCGACAAGTCTCGTGTGCTGAGTTTGAGACTTAGCAGAGACCACGATACTCACTCAACATTGAGCAAACGATGACAAAGAAGAAACCAGATTATCTTATATTTTTTCATAGTATTTAATTTTATAAATTTTCTTATTTTTATCAAAACCGACCAATCAATCATATTTTGTCTTAAGTGTCAAAATTTTAGTTACATTTTTTATTCACTATGACATTATTACGTTGCAATTTATTTTAACCAAGTAAGGTGTTAAAAAACCGTAATGAAAAAAAAAGTGTAAGTCACCACCGAAATTGAATCACAAGACTATGAAGGCGATAAACATAAAATGTATTATAAGAGCACCAATGTTAAATATGAGTGAACTAAAAAAAAAAACAAAAATGTCTTTTCATCAAAAATTTTTTTTTAACAAGAATTATATTATATTGTACCTATATACTCGTATATTAACAAAAACAAATAGTATCGCTGTTAACACCAATACCATATTATACTTCATAATCAATAACCATTTTTATTGATTTAAAGTGTTTTTATACAAAATAATAAATCTATCTAGTAAATACACACGATTCGAAACAAATGACAAAACGGAAAAAAAACATCAAAAAATCAAACTACTCGTATTCTTAATGGACAAATCGATTTGGAAAGCTATTGAACGTGGTGTTGCATGATATTATTCATTAATTCTACCGGTAGAACTCATTACCTCTCTAAAATAGAAGTATTGAATTCTCATTTAATATAAAATTGTATTTTAACAAAGCTTTTTTTATCAAGTTTCCAATAAAAATTAAATCGTTGTATAATGTGAGCTATTTTTTTAGTAATTAAGAGAAAACACAATGAAACATATATTAATGTCCTTACAAAATCAGAAATGTTTTATTCGATGAATGATTAGAGACAGGGGCTACTAAAATCCTCACGATTTTCTAAATAATTATCCTACATCAGAATTTGATTGTAAAAATATTGATTTTGGCCCTTGCTAAGAGTTTAGTAGATAAACTAGTTTTAATTGTTGACTTCTTGGTTTTTATGTCTAACATGACGAACTTATTTCATTTCAATTGATGAAGTATGCGCACAAATGTGTATATGATATGTGGTGTATTAATATTTGTTTTTTTTTTCATTTTCTAGCGAATCTTAAAAATACTTTATATAGTCAATTAAATAAGATAGCAAAGTTAACGCTTTGATCGAAAAATAATGGAGAGTTCAAGTATTTATACTTATATTATATAAAATAATTGAAATTTTATCACCGCCACTTGGCCTTAAACCCTGTTCATGAAGTATATTTTAGCCGGCGTTGACAATCCTTAATAGTTATTATGGCCAGGCGTGCTCTATATTATTATTCAAAGTCGAAAGGCTGCAAAACAGGGATGTAATATTTTATGAGAAAAATAAAATGAACCACTCGGATCAACAAATGCAAGCGTTGATGCGAAAATGTGAACGTCATTAGTGATGCATGTGAATACAGGCTGACGTTTGAAGATGGATTAAAATTACTAGACGTGGCAGATGAAGACCGAAAAAATTATCATTAAAGTAAGTGATATTTTATCAGAGAAATAAGTGGAGCTGTGTATGAGTGTGGAAGAGACAAAATATGTGTGTTGTTATCGAAATTGTATGTACTCGTATATCAATCAAAAATGAATGAAACAAAGTGTATATATTACATAATATTGTATATGTTATATGCCTTGTTTTTGATGGAGAAACCGTTGCAAAAAATCCTTAAAAGTATGTAGCATTATTTAATTTCACATTTAAGCGTCAAAATAATAATGTATTCAAAAGTTCTGAAAGTAAAGTGAGGTCAAATGTTTAGAAATTAAACCTGGGACGTCGGATATTCAGTACATATGCATGCAAACAACTGCATCAAAGCTAATAAAGGATGTATATGGTGACTTAACAACATAATATTTAATGATAGAGTGGCATTAAGCTAATCGAAATCCCTCCAAGGGCAATTTAGTTACAATTCATCAATTCTCAAAATGTACAGCTTTAAAAGGTTATTCCAGAATTTATTAATACCAACAAGTCATCCCAAAAAAACTTATAGAAAAAAACGGATCTTTTTGACATGGTAGTTTCAGTAGCATGACCTTTATTTTAAAAAGTAAACATTGTTACTAAAATTGTAATCAAATTTGAATTGAATAAATTAGACCTTTAATAATTTATGTATTTCGACTCCTTTATCTCAAATAAAAACAAAAACTCAGGATATTGAACATAAAGTTACAGAGGTTATAAAAAAATGTATTAATCAATTGCTTAACTTGACATGAATGATATATTTTTTAATATTTAATTTTCGACATTGTACCTCAAAAATATGTATCTAGCGCAATTGATTGAGGATTTATAATTGTCTTTTAATCCCAGGAATTTGCTTGTCAATCCCGAAGCGTGGTAGCCCTACCTGAGAACCGTGTATATATAATGACATTATTCAAATGTTATCTCATCTGTGCTTTGCTATGGTAGCAAACTATGAAAATTTAATAATTATTAAAATTAGTCAAAGTTTAGTCTTGAGTTCAGATCTCTAACTGCTTATTTGATATATTATAAAACTGAGGTTACCCTTTATACAAAACGAAACACAATCTTTGATTATTTACTTTGGATAGCAAATTTAAGTGATCAGAGCTTACGAATTAAATTAATTTGAATTTAAATCTCAATATGTTCAAACGTACAGAAACATCAATCTAACTCTTTACTTTCTCTGCCCAGCTTTGCCTACGACGATTCTCCGTCTCTCCCTATTTTGGGGCTCTCGAAGGGCTGACGTCACGTAGGACCATGTTGCATCCTATACTCGGTCAGTTCATGGAGTCTACATTCGCCTCGTGGATTCTCCACAAAACCCGTTAGCGCAATTTTTTACAAATTCTCCTCTTCTCTGTGTTCTATTAAGCCAAAGATCTAGAATACTCGGCATGGAAAATTGTGGCTAACACATTCTGAATCCCAAGTTGGTGGATGATTGAGACATTGGTATCCTCAGAATGCATATCTAGCTTCATATCTCGAACGCATCCATCTTTTTTCTTCTTATTATTTTCGTCTTTAGTGCCCAATTCTCTGCTTCATATAAGAAAATTGTGAGTCGATCAGGGAATACATTTCGATCTATAATTAATATAGTGAATACTCGTAATTTGTTGACATTGCTACGAAATAAAATGTTTAGATCAAATTAGTGAATTATTGGAAAACCAATATTTTTTATTGTATTTTATGATGTTATTTGACACTTTCGTTGTATATGGTATAGGACTATCTGGTGGGCTTATAATCACATGACGATATTTTCTCACCAATGAAAAATATGCTTTAAACTGAAAATCAGACTGGAACTCTTTTAAATAATCTGGATCGCAACGCAAATTGATCCCGCAACCCGTGGTCTGGAAGACTGGTGTCTTATCAACTAGACCATAGAGATCGTACGATATGATAGATTAAATTGATCCCGCAACCCGTGGTCTGGAAGACTGGTGTCTTATCAACTAAACCATAGAGATCGTACGATATGATAGATTAAATTGATCCCGCAACCCGTGGTCTGGAAGACTGGTGTCTTATCAACTAGACCATGGAGATCGTCGGATATGCTACATTAAATAAATTATTGTTCAGTCATGATTAAATAAAAAGATTATTATTTTATTTTTTTTACAAACGATATTTTTAAATGTCAGAAACTGAAAGCTCTGAAACATAAAAAGTGTTTATCAGCAAATACGACGATATGGTGACATTGAGGTGAACACAAAAACATCTGGCAAGTTCAGTTTGTTGACTGCGATAAGCCTCTGCCGCTTGATATGCGAATACTAGTATTACAGATTGTGTGTGCTGTGTTGATAATTGATAATGTTATCAACATGATTTAAAGCGAATGCCCCTATCTGTAATACAGACCCAACATTAATAAACGCAGAGCTTTCGATTGCCTTATATCGAAGGCTTGACTAGGATTAAAAAGTTTCTCTCTCGCGTTTTTCTACTTAAATGCATTTTATTACACGTACGTGAACGGATTTCAAATTTGTCACTTTGTATTCAAGATGCATTTTTCAAATCTGAATCTGAGAGATGTTCCTTCCTATTCAGTTCAAAATCGATCCTATAACGCTGGGTATTTGATGGAGCTTTTGCCGTTGCTTGGCATAGGGCGTGTGCAAGTTTAGGAGGCACTTGCAGACAACCCTTTTTGGAGGTCTTATCAAAATTTATGATTGTGTGAACTCTACACACACATTACACCTTAAGTCGAATGTATTAAAATCACATATCGGTAAAAATATATTATATGTATACACAGGTTTTTTTTAATTCGTTTTCCCTTTGTAAGTTTTCTGCGATTTTTGTATCTATGTTTATATAAATATATGCAGATGTGAAGAAGTGCCTGACCTTATGGCCGTAGCCACCTTTCTTCGACTTATTTGTTGTTTTATTTTTAATATGTTCAAGATACTGTGTTCGAATATCGATTAAGAGCGCCCTTGAAGAGAGTCTTGTCGCCAAATGGCGTTATAAAAATTATCTTTTCATTATTGTTTTGTTATTTTTTTTAAAGATATTCGGCACTGAAATGTCCTTTCCAAATCATACAAATATTTACTAAACAAAAGGTTAAATATCAACAATTAAAAAAATCAATATGATACAGAAACATGTGGCCTAAATTTTGATTATATTTGGTACCCAACTTTTTTCAAAAAGTATTTCAGACTAGTCTTCCCTGTAGGTATCTTTAATGTTTTTTTTTCCGTAGGTCGGAAGAGTTTAAAACGAAAGTGTAATACAATAAAATGCATATTTAATACGATACCCATTATATGACAGTTACTTTTCGACTCATGAATTATACTGTCCATTACTTGACTGGTTTCGAGATTGCTCCAATTAATAAAGACACTTCTGAGATATATCCAGAATGGTTATATAATAATTTAAGATCGGCATTTGGTAATTGAAGAGTGAAAAGGGATTTTATTGACGAATTATTCAACCAGCAAGTTTGGGATCCTGCAATTGTTGAGTTTTCTTAGTGCACAGATTTCAGTATATCTAAATTTTCCAGTAACGAATTTCAAGGAAGAAATTATCCTAGATCCTTAATGTACTAGCCAAAATAAGCCTATAACCAATTTGACATAAGTTTAAAAACATCCTCGATAATGAAAGCAATCTTGAAACCAGGTAGGCAATAATATGATGCATGAATATTATTGTTTTTATTTGTCGAAATCAAATTAAAAAAATGATTAAAAAATTACCTATTTATCATGGTGTAGAAATTCGTGCACTGAGAAAGGTACATGGGATGAAAACGAATGAATACGGAACGAAGTGGCTAGTGATGGATGTAAACTTAAGGCTTAAGTAAGATGAAACGTATTCAGTTAGATAAAAAATAACACTCTTGTATGGTTTAGACATGTAGGACAAATTAACGAAGAAATATTAACAAAGCAAATATATAGTGCAAATGTGAGATTAGAATATGGTTGGATCAAGTGAAATACTCAGAAAGAAGAAAATATAAAATGTTAGAGAAATTGTAGGAGACGTATGAGAAGATATAGGAAGGCGAGATATGTGTATCGCAATAAGAAAGTCTCATTCTGTGTCCTCTCTACCTACCCTGATGGGAAAAGGCTTGACGGTATGTATGTATTGTACATTTTTTTCTAACAATGTGGAAATGAGAAAAATGGAAAAATTTCTTATTAAATTTTCATAGAGCAATATAAGATATATTGGAAACTGTAAAGTGTATCTAGCTAATGAAGTTGTATGATCAAGCGCCCCAAGCCTTGTTAACAAAACGATGACAGATATTTCTGTTAGACATAATGAATGTAAACAAATAAAACAGTCCCTTAAAGCCTACGACTTAGGTTTTCAATTACAATTCATTTAACCGAATTGCTACAAAACCGAACCAGTTAAAGCGGGGATGAGTAATGAAATAAATAAATTTATTATGGGAATGCTAATGAAGAACCGTGGATCGTGTAATAATTATCAAATATAATGCTGACAGTGGTAATTGCTATCAAATCAAATGATTTATTAAATAAGTAATACATACAATGTCTGGCCGAATAAATTACTAAATTGGTGGTCCAGGGGAAATAAAATTTGCTTAACATATTTCTTATGGTATCTTCAACTTACCATTGGTCCCATACTAGT
The DNA here is from genome assembly GCA_949825065.1 of Odontocerum albicorne. NCBI lineage: Eukaryota > Metazoa > Arthropoda > Insecta > Trichoptera > Odontoceridae > Odontocerum > Odontocerum albicorne. Next base: position 40,427,814 of record OX463840.1, read on the forward strand.
AGAAATAGTTTTAAAATTGTATTGGGGTTTTTTATTAACACACATTACACCGTGTCCCTGTCGAGGAAGAGAAACAGGACAGAGCGCCCGACATAACTATCGCGATATACATATTTCATTTTTTCCACATCCATACACCTCCTCATATAGCTCTTAGGGCTTTTATATTTACTTCTCTCAAAATATCATTCAATTGACCCAACCATACTTTCCCTGATCTTGCTCTACCACGCATTTCACTCACATTTGCACTGTTTAATTGTTTCACTAGACTTTCTTAATTCATTCGTTCTACGTGTATGAACCACATTACTTATTAAGTTCACATTCATTCCAAATCACTTCATTCTATATTCTATCAAATAATTCCACCACATACTCTCAGTGAACGTATTTCTGTTCTTGAAAAAACAAAGGATCCAATGGAAATCGAGCCACTACCCTCGGGTTGAAAGACTTGCCGTGTAGGCTACAGAAATTATTGAGACGGAGAGGTTGATCTCCCAATATACCTAAAATACATTATTTTAATAATAAGAGATCATCTCGCAACTTCTAAAGTTTGGGCACGGCTACGAGAGATTTGATGTCCCAGACTGTAAACCGATCTGGGTGGAGACATTTTGTGGCATCCTTGATAGAACATATACAAGTATATGTGTTGATAATAATAATAATAATAAATAATAATCACTTTAATAACTTCCCTATTTCATTGTTTGATATAACAACATGCAAAATATTTAAATCAAATCCCCTTCGAAATAGCAAATCAGAACACGGAATTTGGCGTATAACATATATCACCCACATCATGATTGATATTCTACCATATCCCAGCATATACAGGTAAATTCACATGAATTTCGCAGATATAAAAGTCTCAGATTACTAACCAAATTATGAAAACATTAAACACTAGTTTATTTTCAAACTTAAAAAGCAAACGAAAAATGATACTATTGATATGAAAAGATTCTATGTCACGTCAGATCTCAATCTGAAGATATTTTACTTTTTTGTTTCATGTTATTTGAACATTTTTTAAACCTTCGAAGTACTCGTATATTAATCTTGTTAGGGAAAATATCAATGGTTGTGAGATTAAAAAGAATGGAATCTGAAAAAAAGAATGTATCATTTTATTTAACTTTAGCCTTAAACTTCTAAACTGATTCCAAATGTTTCGAAAACTTTTTCATTCCGCTAAGTCAGTATCAATTGATATGATGCACATAGTAGTGCAATTCTTACAACAGTTTTCATTTAATTTATATTCTTGCCGAGTAGAAGAAGTTTGAGTAAAACGATAAATTGATAACATGCGAAATTATGTCAAATACGAGTATTATCGGTTTAGATATTCAAAACATAAACAGATAGAAAATATCTATTATAAAGATTCGTGGTTCTCATATACGTATATTTTATAACGTTATTGATCTTGTCTTTCATTTATGAGTTACTTGAAAAATATTGTGGAAAAAATCATTTTGATTTTACATTATATGATATCTATATTTGAAATATTTTATCTAGTAACTTTTACTTAGGTATAAACTATATATTCCATTACTGTTCCCACCGGTCTATGATAAGTTTGCCACTTCTCGGCTTACCGCAGCCCACACAACGCCTAATTGTGTTCGGTGTTCTGATCATAATCATATTATATAATACGGTATGTGCACTCCAGTGTTCAGGACGTACCCCCAACTCTTCACGTTGGCGTTCAGGTCACCATTCATAACACAACTCAATTCACTCTAAGCTAACTACTTCAAAACTAAAATCAACATATCCGAGTTATAATAAAAAGGTGATATTAAAAACAAAGTTTATTGAAAAAATAATTTCCATGAATTTACTACCTAAAACGATTGACTCTGACGGAAAAGCTTTTGACATATATTTTATAAAATATTATTTAAATAAGTAACAAATTTTAATTGACAGTTCTTTTTAAAAAAGTGTATCAGTCTGATTTAAACTTCAGGCCTCTTTTATATTATGGCATAGTTGTCTGGTTAACAGTAAAAGATAACCACAAGACAATAAATCCACAAGGTGTTTTTTTTTCTTCAAAAGAATAAATATGATCGAATTCATATGTATCCTTATACCCTCGACCAATAGGCGGAAAAAGTGCCTGTGTCGTTCGAGGGGAGTAGCACAGTGCGGGGTTCGAACCGACGACCTTCCACATGGAAGTCCAAAGCGTTACCGCGCGGCCATGCACCTCATTATATTATATTGTATTACAGTGAAATATAATATGTCGCGGTTATCAATCAACACGTCAAAAATAATTTATACCCGATACTCACTTAAGGGGAAAATTTAAAGAGAAATTTCGACTACCTAAGAATTATAAAAATAATTATCCATTTCGCATTATATAAATAAGACGGCTGAAAACTTTCCATTTTGAATATGTCTGCTATTGTTCATCGTTTGAAATGTATTTCAAAAGTCAGGTATCACCCGAAAAAATAATAAAGCTACACAAACTTCAAGTTCAGAATAAAGAAACAACTGAGAAATCTGTGTTTTTTATAAAATAACTCTTGTTATAAAAGAGTTTCAATAAGATTGTATCTATTTTTCTTGGACAATCTAGTTTTCCGGTTACTTACCAAATAATTGGAAGCCAATAATATCCATTATAATTGAAATAGCATTTGTTAATTGAATATAAACTGCGTGATAATACTCCATCTTGCTTCGTAAAATACAAACTAAATTGATACTATCGTTCGTGAACTAAAACCAAATTTTTAAACTAGTGCCCATGGAGTAACAACAGAAAAATATTAAACTTTTATTTAATTTATAAAAAAGTACCATTTTTAAATATTAAAAAATCATCGACTAATGTAAAATCAATTATACTTACGTTCGTGTGTAATATTAGATGTGCATAGTTACAGTTAAATAATGATTATTTAAATAATGTAGTAGTTTTATTTTTATTTTTCACTAATTATTTGACACCGTCAATTCTTGATGTGATTATAAGATTTTTTTATAGGCAATCCACCCAAACTAGAATGATTTGTGCCACCAAATAAATAAAACCTTTATAATAAAACCAATTTAAAAAAAATACAATGCTAGATAATTCAAAGTTATATGACATCAAATAACAATAAAAAAATAAAGTTTTTATTAACAGTAGATAACTTGCCGAAGAAACAGTTAAATATAAAATTTTAAATGAGAAAGCTATTTATAATGAATGATAATGCGTGATACTTCTAACATTTATAACAATAACATTCATATATCACACCACTCACTTTATAATGCTGTCACGTAAATACATGAATTTGGTAAGATATACACTCTGTTTTGAATTTGGTAAGATATACACTCTCTTTTGAATTTGGTAAGATATACACTCTGTTTTGAATTTCGTTGCATTAAAATTTAACATTATTGAAAATTTCCAGTTTCATTCCGGAAACGAATTTAATATTATTTTGTTAAAAGTATTTTTGAATATTTCCGCAACATAACATTTTAAGTTAAAGTATAACAGTTTTATTATTATAATAAGATGGCTGTAGATGCTAAAAAGAAGAGCAAAAGCAGCAGATGCTAAAAGCAACAACAACGAGCAAACGAGACTCGAGAAAAACAACAAAACAACAACATGAATCAGGAAAAAGAAAAGGACAGCGTCATATTGGAAAAAATCGTTTATTTATATTGTTATTGACGGGTTATTATTAATGATTATATAACATATTGATAGTAATAACTTAAAATGAGTGACTTTTTTAATTTTTGTTCAATATTTTTAAATACTAATCCAGTCGTTTCCATGGCAAACACCTTTTTCTTAAAGGAAACTTAGGCTTATAATCCTGAGGCGCTTTTGAAATATAACGTAAAATAACATTAATTTAGTGGTGATAAATTTAAATTTTACCCACACCACAAATTGTAAACATAAAATGGATTTTTAAATGATATCGAAACATTTTTTGAAAGTTAAATTGTTTTTATGATTTGTTAAAATAATCTCTTAGTCTTTAGTTCAGTCTGTTTTGAGTGATAGAGCTGTTAGCATGGGGGGTGCGAATAGATTTGTGATTCCTTTTTGTTGGTGTCAATTTGACTTTATCATCATAAAAATAAACAAAATGTTTCAAAGAGTTTGAGGTTCTCGAACTCCATCAGATATTTATTAAATCACTTATCATCTTCCGATAAATACGTCAAAGAAAAGTCATAACACAAGAGTTGAACCATTGAATCTGATTCCAGCCTCTTACATTCAAATTTCACTATAGAAAAGTAATATGCAGCGCTTGCGTCAAGAACTTTAAAAACATTCGTAAGGGAGAATGGTATTTTTTTATAAAAACGCATATTTAAATTTTTTTTTAAATGAAGTGGTTTTTTGACATGGGGAGAGTAAGTAAGGAAACATTCACATAGGCATGTGAGTAAATAACTAAAGTGTATGATGAGGAACTGTTGTACATGATTTTGATGTAGATGGATGTGTGTATATGGTATCTTAAAATTTCAGTATACGAGTATGTAAGAATTTTAATACTCAATGTGATTGTGACAGCTAAGGGTTTAAGTATTTGGGACGCATATACATGAAATTTGTGATGAGGAAATGAAACCACTTCGTCACAGGTCCTACATTATAAAGTGATTCTCAAAATGCTCTATATTCACAAAATGGAGCATTTTTAATTGTACCGTACTTGTGCTTTACGATTCACTTTTCCACTAAGCGACATTTATTGTAAATTTTGTATTGAAAATAATAAATTAACAATTATCTCAAATCACAATTATCAACAGTTGAGAAGGACATAATACCTTCAAAAGAGTTGCTCCGAGGACTCAAAACCAATTAATAAACAACGGATAATTTGTATTTAAATTAAAAAAGTTAAAAACACTTGCGGAAATTCTGAAGAAAAAAAACATTATCGGCATATCAATTCGGCATATCTTATTTAAATTTTATGTATTCGTTACTTATTTTGTAATCCAAATTTCTTAGTACTTAAAAACATATTTCTTCAGCTTCAGCTTGAGCTAATATATTAGAATTTTATATGTAAGTTTTTGCTTCGAATCAAATAACGTAGCTGTAATATGAGAAACCATCGTCCGCTTTAAATTGGTTAATTTTTCTATTCCAATATTTAATATTTTCAATAGTTCTAACATCCGATCGAATGATATAAATCTCTTGGAAATGTCAACATTGTGCCTCAGGCTCTAAACTGCGATTACGATGTTAAATCATATCAGGAATACGAAGGTTTACTTTTCATGAAAATACGTTTCAGTATATTTCTTTGAAGAAAATAAACAGAGAAAAAATGTGAAAATGTTCATCGCTTTAAGAAAATAGAAAAAATATATCCAAACGGTTTGTGAAATTGAAAACCTTTTATTATATTTTCCTCTAGTACCACGAATATTATTTGTTGATAAAGGACATATGATAGTTATCAAAATATTTAATTAAAGCACAATATTATGTTAATAAAACTTCGTGAATCCATTTTCAATTTATAATTTTCAGAATATTTTAGTATGCTACGCATTGATCAGTGATTTTTATGCAAGCTTCGATTTCAATTAACAGTGAATTCCAGACTGATTTTACTTGACAGGCTTTGTTTATCTTAATTTTTGGACATATTTTGGAACAAACGCTGGTATTTATTATAATGATTATATTATATTTGGTTAGTTTAGCCCTAAAAATTGGTAAATGCAAAGTTGAAAAACTTAATTTTTGTATAGTATTGTATAACACTTTCGTTGTACATTATATAACTTGGAGGGCTAATTGACATGAAGCAAAATTTTTCAACCATCCAGAATGATATTTAAGTGGTCTTAAAAGAAAATCAAACTGGAATTTATAATAAAATAAATTGTGTTCAAATGAGATTTTAATCCGCAGCCTTTAGATAATTAGGCCTCGGGGGCCGTATTTTTTATATTATGTAAGTTTTTACTGTCCTATTTTTTATCCGTTTAAATTTAAAAAAAAAACAATTCCGAGGTCACAAATTGTGGGAACCCAGATAATAAAAAAAATAGTAACTTCTGATTTTTATTTAAAGTCTTTATAACATCATTCTGACTGTTCGGAGGACATCGCCATGTGGCAATAAGCTCACAGGGTTTTACTATATACAACAAAATTGTCGATCGATCGACCGTACATTAGATAGGGATTTTTTTTGCATATGTTTTCCAAAACTGAAAAATATGATTTTCACAAAGAGCCTGCATAATCGTAAATAAAATTGAGCAGATTATATGCCCAAGTTTAAAAAAAAACATTAATGCCACCCTACCCAAAGTCGATGCCAAAGCGTTTTATTAATTAAATCGTTTTAAAAATACAAGAAATCGACATATAGAAAAGCACTGCCGGTGTACGAATGCCGAAATTCTCATCCCTTTAAGTTAAATTTGTTAGATGGAAGGACGATTCTCTTCCAAGCCAGGGGCTGGGGGGGGACATTTTTTTTGTTTTATTTTTAGTTTAGGCCTTTTTAACTTATTAAGAGTTAATAAATTGCGACATGGCAATACGTCTCTAAGGTTTTATAGTATACAACGAAAGTTTGACATGATTCACTTTTGTACAATTTTCAGTTATGCACGACTAAATAACTTCGTAAATTTGATTAAAACATATAATTGAGAAAATTTTACGTTTGACTGATTAATGACGAATTTTAATTTAAAAAAAGTAAAATGTCTTAAATTGCGACTTGTCTTTAGAGATTTCCAGGTCTTTTAGGACCGTTCAGGGGCAATGCATCTACAGGTAAAATTCATACTTGGTGGCCCACGTTCCTCTCCACTCGTTTCTCCTAATAACACCAAGGGGTAGTACAAGAGCCTTTTCAGAGTTATCAGCCTAGGGGTGAGGGCTTCTGGTTATGGTTATGCAAAAGGGGTCTAGGGTCATCCAATTGGTTGGATTTTTCAGCACACTTCTAGCTCGTCTCCTGTTATTTGAAGGAGGCGCAGTCCCAGCGAGGATGTGCATCTTATTGAATATGAATGGGACTGGTTTAAATAAATCCGTAATAAAATGGCACATTTATGAAATACTAGCCAGTTTTAAAATTATAAATACATACGTACCATCACACCACTTCCCTGTCAAGGTATGCAGAGAGATCAGAGCGTAAGACTTTTCTATCTCGACACACACATCCTTACACCTTCTCATAAAACTTCTACATTTTCTTCTTTCAAAATATCGTTCACTTGATCCACCCATACTTTTCATGGTATTACTCTCAGGTGCCTTCCTCTCACATTTGCACTATTACACTGTTAGTCTTTTATCATTCATATTACCCATGCCCAAGTCATCTCAAAATGCTCTTCTTAATCATTCTCAACACATTAGCCTTAAGTTTACATTCCTTCCTTATCATTTTATTCCGTATTAATTAACACATTATCACCCAATTCTTTTCCTATTGAGCGCATTTTTACATAATTTATTTAACTCTAAACATTCTTTTTCCACCTCTGCGTTTCACTTCTATACATGAAAGTAGGCACCCAAATACTATTTTGGACTATCATCTTAGAATAATTTGATAATGTCAGGTAGGTGTATTAGTGCCACATCGACTTTGTTTCCTATCGCTACAAGCCGTTCGATATCCCTGTTAACTCTTCCATAGCCTGAGAAATATAAACTACCCATATAGTAGTATTCCTTAACTTGCTTCAATATTTCATTCATCACCCCATATGATATAATGATTGAAAAATATTTTTTTTAAAATACGTCGTTTTTAGTATATTTAAGAATGAACCCTTATTTGTGAAAAAAGGGGCGCGCCCTTTGGATTGATTACCCGCCCACATGTATCGCACCCACGACTGCGGCTTGAGAAGACCGAAGGGAAGTTCGATGAACTTTTATGAAGTTAACTTTGATATCCTGAAAATCAACGGTCTAAGCTGTGTTTGAATTGAATGAATAGGACATTATATAAGAATTTATTTCTGCATTTTTCTCCTGAAAAACATATGCTCCTATCAAAAAATTTTTTTTACCGAAGATCTTATTATACGTAATAGATCTTATTATTTGTAGATAATTTATTGAAAACTGGAAAAACAAGTTCCCTTTATTAAAGAATGTGAAAAAGAGTCTTAAAGTCTTATTACCATAAGTGAAGAACCGTAAATGTGACGTTAGATGTTTTGCTTCCTCCTTTCATTTGGAACATTCATACAACTAAAATGAAACGCAGAACACTCAATATGATTGCTGTTTGACTTTTTTCAATTCACAGCTCTTCCTTTTTCAAGTCGTCTTTAACTGTACATGCTGTTAGACTCTGATACTAGTTAAAGAAATACTCACTCCATCATTGAGATGATTTGAATTTAAAAAAACATTACAACTCCCTTCAGAAGTATAACTTTTTATCTGGTTTTCAATCACACATTTTCTTATCTCTCTTTAGTTATCCTTGCCATCGAACACCTTGGTAAATTTGTAATATGTCAGTCATCAGGAACATTTTTTTCCATTTCTTCGTTCATTGTTCGTTGCTTACTTTATTTCAAACGTGCTGAATGTAGATTATGAAAGATTATTTAGTTAAACACATTTTTCGGTCAATATTCATCCCATGTACTTAATTGGGCTTCATTTTGAAGATGGAATGAAATAAGTTATATTTTCGGTGCATGATGCTTTTATATTTGTTATTAAATAATAAAATGCTAAAAATCAAAAAATATATTGTATTATAGTGTATTTTGGTTATGTAGATAGAGACCGTATGTCAAATGTTGTTTAAAAAATACGAAATTTTAATATGAAACTCGAAGATGATGTCCGCACTGGAAGGTCGATTAGCATTGATAGCAAACAAATCAAGGCTTTGTTCAAGAATAACCAGTGATCTTCGACATAAAATGAGAGATATTCGAAAATATGAAAAACCTCCATCTATTCGAGTATTTGGTAGAATTTTGATTTTAAATTTGACCTACGAATACAAATCAGAAATAACTTTCCGAATAACCCAATATTTGTTTTTTTTTTGTTACTTATCTTTTTTAATTTGGTAATGTATATTTTTTTTCTCCACTTCATTGATGTAAATCCTCTACCACTCAAAAGAATGTAAACTAAAAGAATGGTTGGGTGGGAGAAATATTATATACAAAATATACAAAAGTCATATTATATACAAAAGAATATTTTTTTTTATATAAATAAATACACGTATGTTACTAACAAGCCCTCCCGTATAAAATCTGCGGGAAATGCGTTAACTTATTAATAACTCATATATAAGTTCAAGTATATATTGACTGAGAAATTAAAACGATGATACAGAGTAATAATAGATAAATAATATTCTTTGAGATTATAAAATAAAATTGTTGCGGAACATGTATGATGCTGTTTTCCATTTATTTTTACCGTACCCTGTTTAAGAAATTTAGTTGCAACATATTTAGTCACTCTTTTTATTATATGTTTTTATGTCTTTGCTCTCTCTAGTTGCATACCATTTTAAAACTGACTTGTAAACACTTTGATTTGTAAAGCATTTATGTAAAATAATCAAATGATATTTTATGCATTCGCACGAATTTACATAAACCCAGAACATAAATGAATGGAAAATTCGTACCAATTTGAAAATTGTAAATGTTTACGAATTTCTCTAACAATGTTTCCAGAACTTTTTTTTTTAAATCGCTCTGGGTAGCGTTGTATTTATTTTGACCTTTAATATTTTTATATTTATCTTGGGCATATGCTATAGCTAAAACGATATTTGGGTAAATAATGAAATATTGGAACAAGTGGATATATTCTGTTATTTGGGTAGTATTTTCTCAGATGATGGAAGAGTTAAAAGAGGGATATTGAACGGTGTGTAGCGATAGGAAACAGAGTCAACGGGGCTCGTAAACATATACGCTCGAACCGGGCAGTACCAAAATTAGCTAAAATGATAATCCACAGTAAAATTTTGATGCCAACTTTGATGTATGGAAGGAAAACATAGAGGTGAGAATTGATTGATTAGAGCCGAATAAATACTGTAGAAATGCATGCATTGAGAAGAATACATGGGATAAATATGTATGATAGAATACGGACTGAAGTGATTAAGGATGAATGTGAACTTAAGAATGTTGTGTGGAGTAACATGAAGAAGAGTTTGAACATGTGGAACGAATGAATGAAGAAAAACTAACAAAAGAAGTATATAGTGTAAATGTAAGTGGAAAGCGTGGCAAAGGAAGATCATGAGAATTAGTGAAATGGTTAAATCAAGTAAATGCTATTTTTAAAGAAGGAAACTCAGAATGTCTAAGAAATCGTAGAAGATGTATGAACCGGTTTCATTTATTCCTATGGTACCAAACCCTCAGACATAACTTGCGGGAAACAATATTGTTTTGGTCCCTATTTACCGAGTCTTCGGGTTTCAGAACCATTGAAGTAAACACGCAACTCTCAATTCATCATTACACGCGGTGGCAATACTACCACATGTTAAAATGCAACACTCATACACAACTAGTGCACGCGAGACGAACTCTCACCAGACTAGGAACTTTTTTAAATTTTTTCATTTTCGAAAAGTTGATATCAAAAATCAGCGCGTATCATTTCATTTTCGAAAAGCCACCAAGTATTTTTGAGAGGTAATAAAAATAAGATTTACATAGCGTCGAAATTGAAATCAGTATTATCGATGAATTAAAAATACTACATTATAAATATATACGTGTACATATATGTATATGTTAAGTGTAAGGGTATGAAGATGGTGGCTTCGGGCGTTAGATTATAAATTTCTCCGCATCTGTATTTGCTTAAAAAAATATTTGGTTAGAAAACCTCAAAAAAAAAATTAGAAACAAAATAATATTTTTATAATTTCTATAAAAGTTATTAAAAACGAGGCAGATAATTCTGTAGTAAAACACTGATTTTTGTAATTTAATTCTAAAAAAATATTTGAGCAAAACTCTATGACCTGTCAGTGCTATTGACATAAAAAACAAGGTATATATCATTATTTAGTTTTAATATAAAATAATAATTAATTTTGAACATTTCATCGAAATTTATGATTTTTTATATTGTAGATATGTTTTTTTTTCAACGTTCATTTCAGAGCAATATACATTGCACCATTAAGTAACAAAAATAACTTTAAGAATGTTTCCCTATAAGTTTAACTACACTGTAAAAAAGAACAATATTTTTCTTCTTTATTTTTCAGTAAATTCAATTTCCACCGTCACTCGTGAACGCTTCGATTGATTTATTACACGGCCAATTGGCTTAGACCAGGGATCAAAACGTTGGAAATAACAACAAGGAAAAAAATATATTAATGGAAGAACTTTGTACCACTATTATATAGATTTTATACAAGTTTTGTTACTATAAAAATTTGTTCCACACTTTTTTTCATTCATTCGTATGGTACCGCTCAACATATACCTAAAGTTCATCATACAGATATGTTGAAAGCGTAAACGTGAGATAATATTAACAATCGTGTCTTCGAGTGTTTGAAATACTACCGTACTTGGACAGGCACAACTTTCACACACATCAAGAGCGTGTGAATATAGTAACAAGACGAGTTCATTGACCGGACAAATAAAAAAATTCATACCTTTTTTACGTACCATTGGGAATCAAACCCGAAATCCCCAGGTTAAAGACCGTCATCATACCAACTAGGGTACGGAAGTCGACACTTCAAATATAATTTTCATATTTATTTTTAATTATATTTCATAATACGATGTTTAAACGTATTATGAAAGAATAAAAATTAAAAGTTGTTGTATATGGAGCTTAATATTTGTACAATGAACATTCAAATAATACATTATCTTAGTCCAATTATTGAATCAAGTACTCAACTAAAGGAATTGAAGATTTTTTAATGAACACTATTACATGCACTCCTTTTTTGGAGCCATCTTATTTAATTTAAAATTCACACTCCAATATTAACAACTTATTTATGTTTTAATGAAAGGGTGAACTAAAAAGTGCCAGTACATGATGAATCCTAAAACTCGTCATTTTATAATTATATAGAACCACTTCAATACGCAGGGCGTGTGATGAAGTGGTATCATTGTAAAAAAATAATTTTTCTTCTTCATAATCGTGTTGCTCATTGCTAAGATTCGTAATTCCCTAATATTCTGAATCTTAGACCATGATTTATCTCCACGCTTCCTTTTTCTGAACTATAATGTCATGATTCTTTATGGAATAGTTATCTATTTGATTTTATCTATTCACCTTGCTGGAAACTGTCCTATTGCTCTCCGTCCATTCAACACTTCCAGTCACATATATTCTAGCGACACTTCCAAAATATGACAGAGTATTATTTTTCTGCATATCGGTGACAATCTCCCTTTGATCAGGAGGATGGACACATTGCAGTCTATAAAATGCGGAGTACCAACACCAATCTCGAAGACTTCTAGCATATCTCATACATTTTTCTTCAGCGATCATGTTTTACTCTGTATTCTGATAAAGAGAAAACCAGAGGTTTCATCAGACAAATATTGGTGATTTGAGTTGTATACTGTTTTTTATCATACTTTTATAATAATAATAAAATGACAATTTATACAGTACCGTTTAGAAAATAGACTTTCTTTAGGGACTTTTTAACTCGGCATTTGATCCCACTGTTATTGACTGATTAAAAATATTACGAAATAAATATATAAAAGTTAAGTATTAGAAGATAAGGTGATGGCTATGATCATTAAATTTGATACTTCTCCGTATCTAGCAAATATTTAGAAAAACGTATTCAGTAAGACACCCCCAAAAAACTTACCAAGAAAAAACTAACTGTAAAGACCCCTTCGTCGATCTTCCTATATGTACTCGTAATAGTAACACGTAGATGTAGATATATGTAGTGCAGTATATGTATGTAATGTTCATATATAATCATTTTTTTAAACAAATCTCACTTAAAGGGTTGTCATTAAGTGCTTCTTAAAGCTTAAAGGGCACATGTCATACATATATCTAACAATTAGAGTTAGTCCACTCCATAAGACCAGTAACCGCAAAAACCCTGTCATTTAAATCAATTCGTTCGTGACTCTTGACCCAACGTAGAGTAATATTTTACTTCTATAAGAAGTCTTTATAATATTAAAAAAAAGCTAAAGATAACCTGTACACAACTTTCACACATCAGAAATTCCAAAACTGCATCAAAATTTTTTTCAAACTATAATCATACTTACTGTTGAGATATTAAAAATTGCAGTAGAAATGAGGGCGTTGCGTAGATTACGTAAAAATTATAAATAATAGAAAAAGGTACGAAGACATTAAAAATTAATGCAGATGTAGAAAAGATGCAGTAGTTAAGATAAAGAAAGTAGTATTGAGATGCTTCGCTCACGTAGGCAGAAAGAATGGTGATAGATTTACTAAGTATGAAAAGTTTGGGAAGTGCATACATGACGAGGTACATGAACGAGATAGAGCGAAAGTTTTGTAATGGATTAGAATAAAGTGGAGATTTCTTGTTTCTGTCTACCTCAATAGAGATAAAGTATAACGATGATGACTTCAGATGAAAAAAAAGGATAAATATAAATATATTCATGTTTGGCAGAAGGCGAGTTGTCAATTCCTGATATAAAGTAAAATTTATAACAAAATTTGAAAATCTCCACCGAAACTAGGGTGGGTTTTTCTCAAACAATGAAAATGCTTGAAAATGAGTTTTTCTTCTCGATAATCAGTGTCATAATTTTAATATCCATCATTTTCGGCTTACCTCAGAGTTTGTTCTCATTTTCAGTATATGCTCACGGGTATTAAAACTGTCTTGAGATTGTTTGGTGTCTCGGAGTATATTTGGGATTGTTTGGTGTCTCCATTGCTGTGATGTGCTAGAAGAAAGGGAATTTAAAAAAAAACAAACAAACGAGATTTGTATTTTGAATAATTTTCTTTTTAACAAATTTTGTATTTGGCAACTTATTTTATAGTTCTTGTCAAACTTAATGTTAAAAGGTCTGCTACGGTAAATTTACTTGAAAAAATTACACTCATTTCAGTCTAGATGCACTGACTAAATAGGAATATATGTTATATTTAAAAAAAAACAAGGTATGGTGGAAGTCAAAAGTTTACCAATACATCCTTATCAAAAACAAATGGATACCAACGGAAATCGAACCCGAATCATTTGGACTGCAATACAGGTATTATATATAATAACTAGGTTACGGAGAACTACAAATTTTGTTCAATGATCTATAAACCATCGAAATTGTATTTGATAGCGGTAAAAATATTGAAAAAATATATAAAAATTGTGTTCCGCAGTAAAAACATTACAAATCTAGGTTAAAAGAAGAAAAAAAAACCATTTAATAAATAACCGCCGTCTCTAATATAAGATTTTATTTTCTTAAACTTTCACACTTTTCTAACGATACGAAATATCAGCGTTTCATGAAATTTATTTAATATTTTTTCTTCTAAGTCCCTTCATTTCAAGGCGTACCGAATTATTGTTAACATAAAAAATTTATTTCTATGGGTAAAAAGACATGGTTTGAATATTTTAACCCATTCCCGGCTGTTCCCAACAGCTGTTTCTTCCAAGTATATAATGCTTTTACGTTTTACGAGCCGCGTGATCGCGCTGATTTTTGATATCAACTTTTGACGAAAACCATTTGAATATAAATCGGACATGCTTGAGTTGACCGTAGAATATCTATTATCATTTTATTTTCAATATCATTCTATTTTATTAACGTTTAATCTCATTCAAACCTTTGACGTGAAGCTGTCACAAGTTGAATATTAATCATATTTTATTGCTGAAAAATTGTGACAATTTTTCTTCATCGCGTGCTTAATGCATCATAGTTCTTAAGTACGCCTGGAATTTAGTACACCTTTTGTGTCCATCTTTTCCGGCCATAAGCTATGTTGAATGCAGCGTGTAAAGAGGATTCTGTTAACTATTTTATTTGGTAGGTTTACTAGGAGACCATTATCTGGTATTGTAATGTATTATACTTACTTGTTTTTACTTTAACTTGGTGGATTTATTGTTATGTGACAATATTTTACTAACAATCAAAAAGATGATTTTGTGATCTGAGGTGAAAACATTTTGCTCGTTTTCTCTCAACTATCCGTAATATTACCAGCTTGTCATTTTTTGTTGTTTATTCTGGTAATTGGTTGATAAAGAGGTAACAGGTTCAAGCCCCATTGTAAACCAGATTACTTTAAAAAAATCTATTTTATTAAAGGTCTCATATACATCTTTCTGCTTGGCTGGAAGATTGCCAGAGAACAACAAGCACACCAGGCTGTAATATGTGAAATACAATGAAAGGGTCATACATGCATTACAATACAAGATGCCCAACAGTTGTTTGAATCCTGCATGTTGTCAAAAGTCTTTCGGTTGTCGCTTATTTATGGACGATGGGGGCATAATTAAAATGTGGCATAATTAAAATGAAAAAATCAAGTCGTTTTATACTGTTTTAATTACAAAACTCAATCATCTCAAAACAAAGTCATTGTAAGTCTTGCGTCAAAATAGAATATTTTAAGGCAAACTTACTCATTTTACAATATAATTTGTTGGAATTGAGTTGTATTTTTTTTAATATACTTATTTTTCAACTTCACAAAGCCTTAAATTAGTCGTCTGATTGAAGCCTTTGCTACTTAAGAGTTCATTTTTGAACTACACCAATCTCTCATATTATTTACATCCGTCAAGTTAAAAGTTGAATATCAGGTATTATAATATTTGATAAAGTAAGAATTGATCTAATAAAAGGTAACTGTTTGTTAGAGATGTTATAAGTAGACTTGCCAAGCAATCTTAAAAATGTTTGGTCACAATAAGAAAACAAGTTTAGAAAGTTTTAAAAAATAAATATGAATGGCGAGAGAAAAAAGATATACCGAAGAAAAAGTGTACAGAGATTTTCAACAGAGGGAACGGTAAGTAGCATGAGAAACAAAAAAAATAAAATGTGCTAAGATGACAGTTCATAACCGTATTTTAATGCCAACTTTATGTATGGAAATAAAACGTGATCATGGAAAAATACTAAAAGAAGCCGAATAAACACTGATAAAAGTTGAAAGTATGAAAATGTGTGACAAAATACGGAATGAATCGATTAGAGGTGAATGTGAACTTAAGGCTGGTGTGTTGAGTAAGATGAAGACGAGCAGTTTAAGATTGTTTGGACATGTGGAACGAATAAATAAAGAAATACTAACATAACAAATATAGACATATAATGCAAATGTGTGAGACCAGGCAAAAAGTTGTTATATCAATTGAATGATATTTTGAAAGAAGGAAACTGTAAAAGTCAGAGTATCATCCCAATAAA
Source organism: Odontocerum albicorne (assembly GCA_949825065.1). NCBI lineage: Eukaryota > Metazoa > Arthropoda > Insecta > Trichoptera > Odontoceridae > Odontocerum > Odontocerum albicorne. Next base: position 40,444,284 of record OX463840.1, read on the forward strand.
CAATATATTATATTGGATAGATGTTAGATAAATTAGTTTTTAATACTCAACCGACCCATATCCTCATATTTTCTTATAATTTTATAAACTACTCTTATTAAATATATTTCCTTCCACAAGTTATTAACTACCATTCTCATTGAATTAGGCATGAAACTCGCGATTTGTCATTGTACTTCGTGACAACATAAACTTAAACGAAGATGCTACAGAACCCAAGACAATATTTTTTTTCGATAATCCATCCCGAAGCCCCCGGGAGGAAGTCAAACGTCTTACCGAGTAGACTACGGAGGTTATCATGATTCATCTAAAATATACTTATAAGTAGTACTGAGGTGTTCCTGACAAAATTAAATACATAATATATTTCCATTCATAGCCCAGTTCCTCTATCTTTTCATGTATTGGATAAGCAGTGGTGAACGACCCTCCCTGGACACGGGCCAAAAAAGGAATTTGAAATTCATAACGCACTGTCGAAATAACAGTACTCGTTCCATTTGGAAAACGATAGCCTGAATTTACATGCTGAATATTTTTCAATACATTATCCACTAAATAAAAACAAAAATCATGAATATAAATTCATATCAATCTTAGGTTTGCCAAGTTTCTGAATTTCGGTTTATTTTAATACGATTAAATATTCAACACAATGTTCCTATTTATTAGACACTTTATTGTAAAACTCTGACATGGTTTGGGCATGTAGAACAAATGAATGAAGAAAGACAGACAGAATAAAAATACAGTGCAAATTTGAGTAAAATATATTTTACTCAAATTTGCACTGTATTTTTATTCCGCCTGTCTTTCTTCATTCATTTGTTCTACATGCCCAAACCATGTCAGAGTTTTACAATAAAGTGTCTAATAAATAGGAGCATTGTGCTGAATATTTAATCGTTTTAAAATAAAATCCTAGTTTGTGTGGATTGCCTATTATAAAAAATAAAATTACGCTTTAAAAACTCTTCAGATAGCGTGTAACTAAGAATAACTTCAAACTGAAAAATATCACAAATTTAATGGTCTACAGCCCGATGGTTATTGAACTTTCGTATTGAATAATACGAGTATATATGGATGTATATTTAAACGCGGCGTGATGATATGTATGTACGCAAACTATCAACTTAAAAAAAACAGGTAATCAATGTCGTGGTACAGATTCTTGACTAGTTGACCACTTAATAGCATATATTCAGTTTATCACGCGGATACAGCCTAAACAATACAGTTATTGAATAAACATTGTAATCATGTGTTGATTTAGTTGTGACCACCCTACCAAATCAATATTTGAGTTTACTATTGGAATTTGTGATTTGATAATAATTTTGTATATTCTGTATTTGATCGATGTATCATTGATATTGGATATTTGGAAATGTACTCGCTTAATTACTCGTATAATTAATTACATTATCAATTGTGTAAACGTATTTCAATACCCACTTCAGAAATACTTCTTTCGGGGGTTTAACTGGAATACTCGTACAATACTGTGCTCTTGAACAAAAAATAATTATGAAAGACTATAAAATTTTACCATTTGATAAAAATTATTTATCGATTTTTTGAAAGAATGTATCGATAAAGATACTTAAAAAGATCAGCAGGACAGCTAATAAAGGTACTAATAATGATCAAGATGTATTAATTACTATATCTTCTTTTCTTTCGCTTTATCACATCCATTGGGGGGGGGGGGGGGGTCCTTGGATCTTGTTTCTCTATCTCGACAGTTACTTGGGGATAGTTCAAGTCTCGTCATGTACTTCTTCACTTTATTTTAAAATGTCTTATTGGGTCTCTCTCTGCGTCTATTTGAGAGTTCTTAATTATTATGCTGAAGTTTCCAATTATTGTGGAACAGCCTTTATATTCTTCCTAAAATGTATATTATGGCATATAAAGCAAGAATTTATATTCATTAGTATTAGACGACCTCCGTAGCCTAGTTGATAAGACGCCTGTCTTCCATCCCGTTGTAAGTTGGCAAGGCGCCTGTCATACATCCCGTTGTAAGTTGATAAGGCACCTGTCTTCGCCACCCTGCGGGATTGATTTCCAGTTTTTTTTTGTAATGTAGTACTCTGGTTTTCACTTAAGGCTTATTTAAACACCTCCTTGGTTGGCTAGAAGATATTGTCACACTGTAATAAGGCCACCAGGTTTTACTCTATACAACATACAAAACAATTGAATATTGATGTACAAAGCATTTTTCTTAATTTCCCTTTTGGTTATCTTCTGCTAAAATGATAATTGTAAAAGTGATTTTTTTCCATTTTCATCCACTTGCCCTTCTTGTTCTGCTTTTATCCCTGCAATATACCCGAATGATTGGTACAGACATATTTAAGAGCGTGGCTGGGAGACAATATTATCTGCAGCCCAAGTAATTAAGTCTTCGAGTTAAGAACGAGTGGAGTAAGCACATAACTCGTAGTTCATCATTGCACGTGTAAGCAACACCACCGCACGTGAAAATGCAACAACGTTCAAACACATACTCAGCACGTACAAGTAATGTTGCAGACAAACTCTTTTACTAGAATAAGACCTTGTTTTTTTAGGAAACATCAGGAATTAAACCTGAGACCTGTGGGTGGAAGTCATGTATCTTACCAACTGGGGCACTGAGGTCATCCCTTACTTTTGCAGGTTCTGAACCTTATCATCTGCACTAGGTCTCTACCGCCTTGGACAGTCGCCATGTTCGTTTTAATGCTATAATGCATTCTATTAAAAAAATCCCAACCTTTTTTCGTATAATGTGTTTCAATTGGATTAGAAATTATCAATTTGACGTAAATATGCAAAAATGACCCAACCCACAAAACACATTTTTTTTCCACGTCAACTTGTATTAGTTAAATTACCTAGCCGGTTAATAAGGTATCATGTGATTAAATTACTTGTAGTCTTGTTTATGCTCCCCTGAAGATGAGGTGAAAGCCTTGAAACCGGTAGGGTTATACCGTCACAAAAAAGTGGAATAAACAGTGTTTAATAAAAATAAATTATAATTAATTTTTTCATCTATACAAAGCTGCTAAAATTGTATTAAATTATCTCAGTACGGATAAATTACAGGAAGGGCTGTTTTTGCATACTTACTCTAATTCTAGGAGTGCCGGGCTACGAACCAACCTAGATGGAGGTATTTTTGTGGTTACTCGGTGTTATTGATGGAAAGAAAAAAGGAAACTAAAGTAGATCCAGGGCAGGGAAGGAGATCACTGTGAAATTTTGTTCGATTTTTACGTTCAATTACCTGAATTGAAAATATTGTAAACCTTATTTTTGAGATTTGACAAATTTCTATCAAATCGCCGGATACATTGCATGAATACAATTGTTATAATTTTACGTATATTAAAATTTACCTTCAAGTTTTTAAAACCAATTAAACATTCATATTTTATAAATATTGAAAACGAAGGATAAAAGTGAGATTATTGGTGTGAGGTTAAGGATAAAAGTAAGATGAAAACCAAAAGATATGAATATATGGATAAAATGAGTGTTTTATGAAATATTTAGATGATTTGGACTTTAGATGGTTTGGACATATGGAAATAATGAATGACTAAGCGAGTGTACAAATCAAAGGTATGCGTTTAGAACGTAAACCAAGGGCAAAATGACTGATTCATATGGTCCAGATTTTGAAAGGAGATAAAGTGAGAAGTATGAATAAAAGTTATGCATGACGAGGTACATAATTGTGGTGAAAGCGTAAGTTTGGTGCTTAGATAAGAAGGTTTCAAGATCTATTCTCGCTACCTACCCTGCAATGGACACACCGTGATAATTTGTATGTACAAAAAGTTAATATATGAACGAGTTGAATAATTCTAAAATTCATTACAATTTTAAAACTAACGTATTATCTTGAGAAAGTGTATAACTATAACTTAATACTAGAAAATATCACAAATTTAATGGTCCACAGTCCGGTGGTTATTAACCTCTCGTATGGAATAATATAATATTTTCTCTAATACTGTGTTTTCTACGGTTTCTCTTATTCGATGATGGGAAAAGACCGATGAATTGAAAGAAATAAAGCTGAAAAGCATAAAAAAGAAACCCGTATTTTAATATCACTTCACTGAATTTTGTTAGTAATATGATTAAAATCTTCGGTGGCTTCAGTGTAAAGTTTTGTAATCAGTTATGTAGTTGGAATTTTCAATATAAACTGGCTTCACAGCAAAAAAAGTGTGTGCAATAATATATTTATTATTGGTATATTTACATAAATTTTATTTCCATAGTATTACATATATTACACGGAAAATATAAAATCAAAATTTCCTTTCCCCCAGTCCTATCTCTCTCTCTCACACACACACATACACTTAATACTTTTTGAAGGCTTTTGCAAGACCTGTTGGGGGGATTTTGTTCTTTTGTGGATGCAATTAACGTAAAGTTAATTGCATCCACAAAATACATAATATATATACGAGTATATATATCTGGGATAAAAAGTTAAAAAAAGGCATTTTGAAACACTCTTCATATAAGTAACATATATACTCGAATACTGCGGAAAAAAAACACTTTTTTTTCAAATATCCTTCTTTATTAGCTCAACAGAAAATAAAAAAGGTTCGGGATACCAACGTCACTAACAAGATCAAACGGTTACTCGATATTTACATTTTTGTATAAAATGAGCCGATAAAAGTGAAATCTTATTATCGAATTGTTTTTTTTTTTGCACTGTTTACCTAACTGGGCGTAAATACCTGTTAAAGGAGACAATAAGAATATTGAGCTCGAAATGTTTATATATATTTTGGGTTATTCTTTTTGCTTATAAGATCGTATCTGTATATCTTTTTATACTCGTAAATAACTTAAGACTAATAAAGTATTTATTTGTTATTTATTTATTTATCAGCGACGTATAATAAAACATTTCCCATAGAATGATGCAATTTGTGAGAAAGAAATTGTATTGTACTGGTAATATCATTTTCTTTTACACAAAGACGACTTCCGTGGCCTATTTGGTAAGATTCCTATCTCTCAGCCCGGAGATTAGAAGTTTGAATCCCAATGAAACCCAGATTTTGTTACGAAGAATTCCAGTCTGGTTTTCCCTTCAAGTCTTTTAAATATATTTCTGGTTGGTTGTAAGAGATTGACACATGGCAATACACTCGCCAAGTTGTACTGTATACAATGAAAGTGTAATACAATCGACGAAGTCTATCTGATTCTTACAACGAGTCTGATTTTTTGTTGATGTTTAAGTGGTAAAAGATCACAGGAAGTGAATGCAACTTAATCAACATTACCTCAGTATAAACAGAGAACTGAAGAGTACCTTAAGGCATGTTATATAATACGAAACTAGGGCATGCAAAAATAAAGTAGGAAACTTTTGGTGGAACATTTACTGCAGGTCTAAAAAATTTTTTAATTAATAGTATGTCTTACATAAACTCGTACAATAAATCCATCGCACAAGTGGACTACCCATCGCACCAGTGTACGAGTACTATCTCAATCGTCTACTTCCATATCCTGTACTTTATAAATCACAATATGATGACCTCCGTACAAATTGGTAAGACGCTTGTCTTCCAGCTCGGAGGTTACGTGATCGAATCCCGAGGAATCCAGATTTTTTCAAAATGGGTTCCAGTCTGGTTTTCAATTCTGATCTCTTAAATATCTTTCTGGTTGGTTGTAAGAAGTCGCCACATGGCAATAAGCCATTCAGTCTGTATTGTATGCAATGAAAGTGTAATACAATACAAAACAAAGTTTTGTATTTGTATGGAAACAACTTCTTCCCTGGTCCAAGGACGATCTCTATGGCCTAGTTGATAAAAGGTTGATATCCATGGCCTAATTGATAAAACGTATATGCATGGTGCAACCCATGAGTTGTGGATCGATTCCCATGGAATTTTTATTATTTTTTAAAAAAGGTTCCTATCACTTCAAGTCTCTTTAATGTATATCTGTTTGGTAAAAAGAGATTGACACATGGTAATTAATCCACCTGGTTTTACTGTAGGTATACAATAAAAGTGTAATAATACGAGGATTCATTGAAATATTTTATTTTCAAAGATCTGTAAAATTCTTTCCTTTTTTAGGGTTTAAATTTTATGACTCCAAAAAACCATTTTTATTTTATCAGATTTCTAAATTCAAAGAAACCCTTGTATGTTTACTTCAACTTGGTTCCAGTTACAAAGATAAGCTTTTTCTAGAAGCGATGAGTAATACTTAATTGTCAAAGGTTTTCCGTGTTTTTCAAGTTTACATATTTTTCGCCTTTAATTTAATATACTCAAGTATTTTTTTTATTATTTTCAGGTGGGTATGGTTTTGTCTCTAGAACTACTGACATTGTAATGATATTAATATTATCATGAAAAACGGTTATATCTTTGGCAAAACTTCCAAAAAATGCATCGTTTGCCAAAATTACAAAAATTAATAATTCAAAAACTTTTTCTTAATATTTCCTAATAAGACAGAAATTATGATTTAATTCGAACGAGGCGCAATTGTTAAAAAAATCAACACTTTGGATGGACACTGGTGTGCGATGTGACTTAGGAAATCCTGACTCGACGCATGGAGGCTAGAGTATTGGAAGCAAGGCGTTTAACTTGGCCTCATTTTGATTTTATTGTTTTTTCTCTTTTCAGTTTTAAATGCTTAATAGGTTGTTTTTATTTAATTACACTTTGTGTGGAATCTGTTTTTATCAAATTGTATGAAAACTATTTAAGACTAGATTAAAAATTAATAGTAATCCAGACCGAAAGCATTGAAACGATAATATATCCAACAAGACACAGAAAATAGCTCAGTTTGTTGGATCTAGAACACATAACACTTAATTAAAAATACCATATTTCACATTATAATGTTTTTCTTTTGTATGTAAATATATATCTTGCATAGTAAAAAACTGCTTCCAAAAAAGCAATTTATTTTCGCTTTCTGTGACATTAACTTAAATGTTTGATAATAAGAATGAAAACAAAAGACGAATAGAAATAAGGACGGGTATTGTAAAGGAAAAGGAACAAGAAAGGTTTTATGATCAAAAATATGCTTCTTTAGATTTTTATCACATAAAGATAAGACTGGATCGAGCCTATCTTACTGAACCAGCTCAAGTATTGTTTCAAAGTAGCGTTGATAATGTAAAAAATGTTACCTAAATCCAGATATCTCAAGTTTTAACCTTTTATATCGCAGGTTTCTTATTTCAAATAATACACTGGTCTGTAACTAGTACTAAAGCACTTTTAGCGCTATTATACTTCCATGGAATAAAATTAAACTCTCGGGCATTTTACTACGTAACAAGTTTTCCAACTAAACAAAATAACGTAAAACACACGTAAATATCAGATAAATCCAGAAATTCGTGCGTATTGATGTCATATGTAAAATTCCCCATAACTCATTTTGTAGAACAATACACATCCAAACAAGTCGTATCATGTTTTGAAATGTACCTTCAAATAGTCAGTTATCATTGGTAAACATCGGACGTATATAAGAGCCCATAGAAAATGAATATCGATAATCAGTACAAACGGCTAATCCTGTACTTTTTTATTTTTAAATGGTGAAAGTGTAAGCTCCGCAGCAGAAAAAAATTAACACTGTTCATAGTGAAAATGAAGTCACTGTAAGGACTACCCGAAAATGATTTCAAAGATTTACAGATGAACAAAGCACTGTTACTCTGACCCGGTGAGAGCATCATTTTAATTTTGGCACATCAGTGTAAAAAGTCGTGTGGATTCAGGACCAGAACTAACTGTGTATTAGATTGTACAAAAGCTCAATTTCTCTCATTGAACAGTATTTCATCACCTTAAGAAGATATGAAAGGTATCCAAGATTGGAATGTGGGAACCACACGAGCAATGAATAAACATATGTAGTTCTCTCTTAACCCGCTTTGAATACAATCCGTTTATTGTGATAGGTGGGATATTTCATTGTGATAGGTGATGAAAAGTGGCTACTGTATCGTAATATTGCAAAAAAAAACAGTGGATAGATGGAAAGGAGAAATGGTACCAATTGCACAAAACAAAGGAATAATTGGTTCAAAAATATACTTTATCTATTTGGTGGGATATGTGCGGTGTCATCAACTTTGAACTGTTAGAACTTGATCAAACAATTAATGGAGACATTTATTATCATCAGTTTTCACCTTTAAACTCAGCGTTGATTAAAGATGCCCGCGATTAGGGAGTATAAAAAAAACTTTGTTCAACCATGATAATGCTAGACCGCACACAGCACGGACAACACAACCAAATTTTAAAGATTTAATGGGAAGTTTCTGCCTAATCCCCCTAACTCACCAGATATTGCATAAACTAAACATTGTTTATTTCTAACTCTTCAGAATTATTTCTCGCGACAAAAATTATGCAATAAATGGGAAGTTCAAAAAGACGTTTCTAGTTTTTTTTACATTTTAAGTCCTTTTACACAAAGAAATTATGAAATACCTGTAAGATAGCATCCAATTGTTGATAGTGAAGGAAAATATATCATTGATTAAAAAAAAGTTAAATCTGTTTTATTCGCATTGTTTCAACATTTCTCAAAAATACGAACGAATTTATAATAATTAATGCTGATGCGTGTATGAACTTCTCAGGAGTGTTTTTAAGTACAATTCAAAACGAAAGACGTGGGCATTTTACTGATCAGTTAGGTTATGTTTTTTGCTTTTCTAAGCACGACGTCATACCCCGCAGGCTGGAAATTGTTTAATAGTTGGAAATATATACACATACACTTTGGATCACCCACTTTACTGTTTACTCGTAGATCTCGAGTCAATCCAATGAACATTTGTTTTTGCTTCTCAAGAAATGGTTTTGTTTGCATCGGTTTCAGAATAATAATTATATGCTTTATGGGCACTTTCCTGCTGAGGTAGGCAAAGAGCACAGATCGCTGGCCTTTTTTATCTTGATACGTATTTCACCGCATCCACATCCGTATACCTTCTCACTTCTCACACTTCACACATTTCCCACGATATGTTCTACATTTCCTTCCTTCAAAATGTAATTCACTTGATCCAACCATAACTCAAGTCTTCGTCTACCATTCCTCCCACCCATATTTGCACTGTATACTGTATACGTTTGTGAGTGGAGCCACAATAATAAATTATATTTCAATGCATCAAAGTGCAAAATTATGTCTTATCATCGCTCACACGTCTTGAAATTCCATAAATATACACTAGAATCTATACCTATACCCCGCACAGATAATATTAAAGATCTGGGTGTCTTGTTCAACAGCAATCTCGCGTTTGGTCCTCACATAGAAGTTATGTGCAACTCAGCTTATAAAACTCTAGGATATGTAATGAGAATCTCTAAGTCGTTTGAAAACCAATTGGTGCTCAAAACGTTGAATTCATTGATCCGTAGCAAACTAGAAAGCAATGCTTGCATTTGGAGCCCGGTGGGGGCGCAGAACTCGCTCATGGTGGATAAAGTACAAAAAAAATATCCACGATATCTCTATATGAGAGAGTTCGGTGTCTATCCATGGCTTTATCCTACTCAGTTCCTGCTGGGCATGCTCGGGTATAACTCCTTGAGCGTAAGAAGAGATCTGCGTCTCCTGGTATACGTTGTCAAACTCGTTCGAGGAGTCGTGAGCTATCCAGCATTACTACAAAGATTAGCGTTAAATGTTCCTAACAATTACACTAGACTGCGCCGGCAAAAACTGTTCTCAATAACATACGCAAGAACGGGTCTTCCAGCCGCTATGCCTGTTGGAAGGGCCTTAACTCTTCTGAACGGGACTGCTTCGGATATTGACATATTTCATATCACATTACCAAAAGCAAAAGTAAATTTTCTTCTTAGATTGAGCGCGTTAGAAAGCACTCATCAACATACTTAAGTGACTGTGAATATATGTGTATCATATGTTTGTGTGTATATACTCGTTTGTATGCATATGCATTATTTTTATTTTATATAATTTTAAAAAAAAATTCGATGTTATTTTTCTTCTTTTTTAATGTCTTGTATTTATCAAAGTAATTGGGCTAAGCCTGTTTTGAAAAAAATAATACTTGTTTTGTTAGTATTTCTTTGTTCGTTTTTTTCACATGCCCAAAACATCTTCGAGACTCTTTTTTATCTTTCTCAACACATCAGCATTAAATTCACATTCATCCCTAATTACTTCATTTCGTATTCTATCATACATTATCACTCGATGTATTATTCTGAGTGCACATTTATTCGGCCTTTTTCAGTTTTTTTCCATGTCGGGTTGTTTAATTAATTATTAATCTGGGTTATTTAATCATTCATCACTGGTTTGTTACCGTTAATGAAAGGTTGTCGACTGTTTTGATACACGAATTTGTAACTTTGACAAATTTGGCAGCATTCTCCTTCAACTCTGAAATAAAAAAACGCCTTGATGCCAAAATGTATGTGACATATATTAATGGTATATCTGTTGGAAATAAAGATCTTTTGAAATGTTTTTTTTATCGCTTACCATTCATTGTTTGTAAAGAGGTCTTTCCTATTATCTAAATTATCGAAACATAATTATCTGAGTAATGTTTAAATTAAATATTTGTAATTTATTGTGCTTCAGTGAATGTTTTATTTTTCGTTTGTAAATTTCCCACGTGAAGTCTGAAAATATTGATTTCAAGGATTTATTCAAAGCATGCGATGGAAATAATATAATTTTATCGGCATTCAATATTCAAGCAAGAGTAACGGGTACATCATTTAAAATTAGTACCAATTGAAATTTGGATAGATATGAATTCCGAGAAATTTTGATTTATTTACGTAAATATCGCATAGCCTTGGGCAACTCAGCAGAATTTTAAGCAATTTTGCAATTTAGTATGTAAACGAGACATTGTGTGACGTTAGCTGAACAAATGTGAATTCTTTGTTTTTTTTATTTGTATACATATATGTAAAAAAATCAAATACAAATCTTTTTATATTCAACATAAAAGTTTTCCACAAAATAAGGTTTTTGTAATATCATTTATAGTTAAGCCATTAACGTGGAGGTTTAAAGACATTGTAATTTGTTTTATCAAACACTGTTTATTCCACTTTATGTAACGTTATAACCCTACCGGTTTCAAGGTTTTCACCTTACCATCATGGGAGAACAAACAAGACTTTAGGGTTATACCGTTACATAAAGTGGAATAAACAGTATTTGATAAAACAAATTACAAGTTTTTTTTGTTGAAATGTACGTAATTCAAAAAAATATTGTCTCTCTCTAGTATTTATTATATTTTTCTTATTCGTACTAGTGACGCAAATGTGTTAAAGAATACAGCTGAAAGACAACAATATCATCGGTCCCATTAAAAAAAATAAGGCCTTAAAATGTACACGTTTGTATTAATATGAATATTTGAGATCACGGGTATAATATAAATGGTTCTCCTCTCAGGAAATAAAGGCGGGAACAGAAATAGCTAGAAGTGCTTTCTCTAAGGTGATCTTTTTGCAAGACGAGGCATAAGCTTATTATAGAATTGACACTGGACAATGGACACTGAACACTGGACACTGGACACTGAACTAGAAAACATTTAGTAGGATCAAACTTTTTTAGATATTGATATACAAACATGTTATAAAGATTTCTAGGACAATCTATGTTATAATTGTGGAAGTACTTGCTCGTGTATAAAATATCTGAGAACTGCTTAAAACTGTAAAGGTTTGCAAGCTTTTTGCAAGCTGTTTGCAAGCTGCAGTATCTCGGTTAAATAATGGAGGTAAATGATACATTTAACACAATTAATCATCCAGAGAAAACTAATTGACAAACGAGGTCTACTTCGATAACATCAAATTTCTTGGCTAAAGAGTTTGCTTATTCCGCGTGTTTCCTGTAGGAAGCTGGAAGCTGGGTGCCATCATAGTAGAATTACCACGATGGTGGCCACTTTTTTATAGGGTACAGCAACTTGAGAAGAAAAAGGGTGTAGAAATATTGAAGGCAGCAAATCACACGAGTTTTCTCTAAAAATGATTTACTTTAACACATCTAAAACAAACTACATATGGAGAATGTATAAAAAACGAACAAAGAAGGGTGAAAGGTGTTTACCAAATATACCAAGCAGGTAGTCATGTTAATTTCATGATAAAATATATGTTGCTTTTATGTTAAATTTCACATCAATGAGATATTGGCTTTTATAACCACCAAGGACTATGATCGCGAAACTTAAAAATGAAGGAACAAATATTTGTCTGCAAATTCATACGTCTAAAACTAAATGGATAAGTTTATTTAAATATATTATACGTCAGATAACCACCATTCAAGATGTAGTGGTAGGTAATGGTACATTGAAAAAGGTAGAAAACTTTGCTTAACTTAGCAGCATAATACCAATAGAGCAAATAAAAATACCTTTAATAATTTGCTCGTTTTCAAGTCTGCCGCGTAATGCTAAACTTTGGATTTACAAGACGATAACAAACCAAGTTTTAACCGACCCAGACACATAAGGTTATGGTTTTGAGGATCAAAAAAGGATTTTAAGTTCTGAGAATAAAGTATTATACTTCAAATTATTTCGAAATGAAGACTGGGAGTAGTTAGACATAGACAGCAGTTAGAGGATAATAAAATGCCGAACTTCAAATACTTAAGAGAGAAGTGAAGGACTGAAGAGAAAAGTGTGTGGACAATCTGATGTGACGGCGTACAGGAGTACAGGAGGGTTAGGCTCTACAAGTATTATAGGGTTATTGGAATTAAATAAGTTAACAAGAAACTAACACATCCTTCAATACACATGGATAATGGTACTAAATTTTTTAATAATTGAATTTTAAAATAAACAATTTTTTTTTCTTGATTTTTTTGGAAAAACTAGTTTCTGGTTTTTCATACAACTTTTCAGATTTCCGTTTTAAATAAGAATCAAATAAAAAAAATAAAAATCCAAAATAAGTAACCAGGAGAACTAAAACAGTTTTTATTTACAATTTATTTAGACATTTTCCTCAAAAGGCAAGACAAATTCCTACAAAATACCAAAGCGTAGTGAGTAAGAATGATAATGAAACGTATTCAACATTGATAATGAATAATGAAATTATCCACGTTCAACGAGACTATAAAATTAACAATTTAGATTAAGCGACACTGAACACAGGAAGGACCTAAATTGATAAAACCTGTGAGAATTCATGTCAAATGGTAATATCGAACAAACTGAATTAAAAATGTCATTAAACCGTACCAAGAATTTTGTATTTGTCGGTTTCATTAATTTTATAGGTGTGCATAGTTGGATTTATGAACGAAGCATGCCATAGATAAAAAAAGACTAAACATACTAGTTGGTTTATTTATTAAAGTATTTTTGTTTTCCAATTATATCGAATTAAAAAATTACAATAAAATCCAACTTCTCTCATTTTGGCTTGTACTCCATTGAGTAAGGAAGGAAATACTTCTAGTCATCTTCTCGCATGCATGACCGAAGCGAGCCTTAAATTGACTCAATCTAGAAGTTTTTGCTGGCACTGGTTCTCCATTTATTAATTACCCTTCTATTCAGACTACTAAGGTTCAACTCAAATACCTTATTAAGCTATGTATGTTATGGAGCAGATATGCCTGAGGATCGAAAATACCATTATCATATTAAGAAAAATGAACTGTCTTTTAAATACTGCTATTGAATTAATTTCTTGCTTACAATGCTATATCATAAAGTGGACTCTTGAAACTATCTATGGGTGAACAACAATAAATTACAACTGTTCCGCACTCTTTTAGTACTAAAATATGCAGTTGGAGGAAGCAGTTTTATTGAAAAAGTCGAGGTCAGAATGGGTTCCACTCGAAGGTCTTCTTTAGTAATTCATGTTCTGAAACATGAACGACACACCGTATGTATCTGAAAATTATCTATCCTTGTTACTAAAACTTCGTGGAGTGACTTTATTAATTCAAAAGTTCTAACTTAATCCCTGAGGACATCAAATCAATTTATAAAGGGAAATAAGTTTTACATAGGAACACTTTAGAGTTATGATGATCGCAGTATACAGGTTGCTCAACACCCCCGTCCCTAACAAAAATGACTTATACTCGTAAGTAGCTCTTAACTAACCAGAACAAATATAAAAAAATCATTCTTTCAATAACCGTAGTTCAAGTTTATTTTATAGCATATTGTTTGTTTAAAAAAGCTAAATACGAATATTGAATAAATTCAGTGGCAGATGAATAACGCATTTATGAGGATAAATATTTTGTATTCTACTAACTGTACTTTAGTAGATTAGACAAATCTTTAAAAAATCTCATATTTCAATAAATAATGTGCACCGCATCTCTTTCTTTTTTTTTATTTAAGCTGAAAAGGTTATTTTACACTATATTTTCAAATGGAGTTTAAATTCATTTGCTAAATGAAAATATATGAAATATAGTTTTTCGGAAAAGAGTAATAAATCACCTTTGTTAACAGGAAACACTCATGTCGCGAGAAATTCATCTTCTCTTTTCATATATGATATACAGTGAATCTAGTGAAAAAGCTATTATTGTTGAAAGTTTTTCATTTTATATTGCCATTTTTATTTACGAAGTGCTGTTTGCTAATAAAAATTCTAAACTCATTCCGTTGATAAGATTAATTATTTTTTTAATTTTTCTGTACATTATTTTTGACGGCCATAGCCTATAAAAAGGGGGACCTGACATAACACTGGGAAGAAGAAGAAGCCTATACAAAAAAAATCAATTACAAAAACTATACCATAAAATAAAAGGACATAAATTTCAAATGAAAATAGCAATCAAACAAATCACAAAACATATCATATAACAATAATGAAATAAACAACAAAATTGAAAACATTAAACTTGAACACACAATCTAAACAAAAATACATTTATGTACAAAACAGAAACAAAAGTAATATGGCTCATATGCATTCAAAACAAAGATTACTCTTTCGCTTTTTACTTTCGCTTTTTAAGCTTTAAAATTCATCACCATTAATTTAAAATAGATAAAATGGTGGCATAAAACTCTTATACCGGAACAGACGAGGACTGCTATTTAATAATGACATGGTAGTGTAAGTGAATAATGAAAATAAAGTACAGCTTATGAAACGTGAATAACAGTTTACAACGAAAATGTTATTTATTTTACATTTGATACAGATTTAACCCAATGATATCAAGTAACAAGAAAACAAGTTAAATGATTAAAAGTCTAAATGCAATATAATGACCACAGGAATAATGATACTCATACGAGTACTTTCCTGTGATTGGCTCAGTTACGCGTACAACATTTCCAATCTGCTTGGTTGAAAGAGATTACCGCCTGGCAATAAGCTCGCAAGATTGTTTTTGCAATGAAGTGTTAATAAATAAATAAAAACATTAAAGAGCTTAGTCCTCAATTTATCTACCGAGATAAATAAAATATCGATATTAGAAAAGTCATTCAACCAGCACATTCCGTGTGCGAGAGCTGATGTTGTTAACACCTTAGTCAGATGTCGTAAATAATTGTAAAATAAACTAAGCAAAAGTTTAACAATCAACAAAGGGTTTGCAATTTTTCCCGTTAGCCATTTATGTACGAGTATGTACATCTATCTGGTGAGCAAAAAGCACTTGGAATATCCCAACCCTTATATGAGTTCGAATATTCCAACTGCTAATAATATTGAATCATATTTAAAAACCCAGAACTATTATGGAGGATTCTAACGTAATTCCAAAACAATTTCGGATAATAAGATTCGAGCGCATGCCACCATACGCCAGCCCAACATCACATTATATATAAATCAACATTTAAATCAATCATGATATCATTTGATTTCTGTGATTTTCCATTATCTGTGATAAGAGGTCTGTTTATTGTCCCCGACAATGTCGCGATAAAACCATTTCGACTATCACCATTTTCGTTAAGAAATAAGCTTCGCTTTTTTCCGCCTCGTATTTGGGGGTATATTTTGTTCTAACGTTTTCAGTCATGTATATTCTTTACAAAAAAAGGGGAAAAAACGTGCAGATGTGCTCCGCTCATCTCATTTCAGGTATGTCATTGAATTGAGGACAGCGGTGTGGCCGAGGAGTTTGCTAGTGTGCAACGGCTCACTCACTTAAAATAGGAGAAAAGAAAAGAGAGAAACAAGACTTCAAGACACAACTTCACTTTCCAGCCCAATTGACGTTGGAAAGGCGGGGGGATCATCGTCTACGAGGTCCAGCAACGAGAACGAATGAGTTCGTACTCTATTTATTATGAAAAATATAAAAAATAGGTTTCAGTTTTTTTTTTCAGGATTACCACATTACTATAAACCCACCAAGTTGTACTGTTTACAATGAAAATATAATACAACATATGTTTTTATATTTTTATATGCAAAACACAAGAATCAAACTTAATTTTTACTCGCAGTACTAGCATCCATGTTGTTTTTCTTTATTTATAAATAATACTATATTCAGCAACTCGCGATATATCTTTAATAAAACGAAAACAAAATTCTTCAAAAAAAATTTGGTTAGTGGAAAAAGTTTGCCTTATGGCAATAAGCCCGCCAAATTATACATTGTTCATTGAAGTATTTAAACAAATAAATGAAACAGCTCATTCCAAACTAAAATAAATTGAAGCAACACCTTTTCATACAACAGATAATTCTGGTTTCTTTTACATTCAACGCGTCCTCCGCGTCTTCTCAAATTTATCTTACTTTCTTAAGAACATGTAATTTATTTGAATGAAATGCCATGCTTCTCGCAATGTTCAAGTTTCATAAATTTGGAAAGATTATTTAATGAAATATTACGAACATTTTTCACGTCATATGAATATTATTTAAAGCTATATAAGTTATAAAAATCACATTTTGGTTAAAAAAAAAACTTTTTTTTGGCACAATACTAGAATTTCTCTTAAAATGAAGATAATTTTCACGAAGCCTAATTTCGAAAGAAAAAAACAGCTCGGAGGGTACGGTCTTACGACCCTTTACTGATTTGATAAGCTATTTCTCATGATATAGTACAATTGTTAGCCTTCCTGCTGATGGAAGACGCCTATGGGTGTATTAGTTTATTGTATGTAAGGTATATATGATATATCACTTCAACTAGCACATACACAGTCTAGATACATCAAACCTAAAGTTCCGATTGCAAAGAGATCCATGTTTAATATTTCAGTTTTATTATTAGACAGCCCATCTATAGTAGAATGCTTTGTGAAATTCTGAAAATAAATTATTGAATACATTTTAATGAATTTATATATAAACTGATTAAGTTTTAAAAATGAATATTTTTTTCTGAAGGTAAAGTATTCACTGCGACAAGGCTAGCTTAGTTTATTGAGCGAGGAACAGAAACATTGTTTATCAGATTGCAACAATCAAGTTAAGTTTTTTTTAACTAAACAAGAAAAAGTTATACAAAGTATAATTATGAAGAAAAAAATAGATGATCAAGATTCAACAAACTAAAAAAGCACTCGTTCCTTTTTTGACATCCTTATGTCTATATTTTTGTATTTATTATATACGCTTCTTATCCTGGTCTTTTTTATATGTCCTTGAATATAATTTAACAATGCAATAGATGAGAATTAAATTAATTGATTGTAAGAATTGTTATCTAGTTATAAGAAAAATGTAGGTGTTAACTGCTACGAAATTAAATATTAAGATTATTAAAAATAAAATGGCATGATGGAATTTAAAATTAAGATAGTGCATAGTTATAATACTCGTATATAAACTAGATTAGTTCTTAACATATAAACTTGTAAATATATTTAACTCTGGATGTTTGTGTTATAGATTACAAATTTTAAAAAAAGGTGAATTATGGAAAATAGGACGTTAATATTATTGTTGAATTGTTAAATAACAAAATGAGAAACCATTTTTTTTTTAATTCAAAACAAAATTTATGATAAAAGTAGCACGATTCCTTAAAAATGAAACGAATTCAATACAAAGCATGTAAAAACGACAACAAGAATTTTATGTGGACTGAATATACTATTAACTAAATTTGATTATAAAAAGACTGCATCAAAACTTAGGGCACAATTAATAAATTCCGAATTTCAAACATTTAAAACTAGTTTTACTAGAAAGAAAAACTATACTTAAGCAATGACCGTAGCCTAGTTCATAAAATGCCTTTTAACCTGGACGTTGTTGGTTCGATTTCTCTTGGTACGCCGATTTTTTTTAAAAGGGTCCTAGTCGAGTGTTCATTTGATGCTTGTTATTCTTCACTTTTCTGATTAGATAGAGAATATTGTCACATGGCAATAATCCCGTCAATTTGTACTGTATACAATGAAAGTGTAATATAATACGATATGATTTTATAGTTATCAAATACTGTCCCCACATGTAACTAAACTTAAACTAGATCTAAAAAATCGTCCATTGTTTTCTTTTCAGTTAAAAACAAGAACAAAATATGTCAAGTCAGTCATTTTTCATCTCGACAGTCAACGGTATTTCGTAGAGTAATGTTCAATTAAAATTACTCGTAGAAATTTAATAAACTAATTTAGTCCATAGAACAATTTGATCCAATTTAGTTAGTAATATATTCAATCAGGTGCAGTTTATATACATTCTGAAACACGTCAACTGTTGCGCGCTTATCCTCACCACGGAAAATTTTCAGTACAGCATGCCATTATGAATTTGTTTTCAAAAGCACATTCTTTTTCTTTAGCAGCAGAACGCAGGAGAGGCAGTTGCTTTGGCTATTTTTACTCACGGGCTTTTTATCAATCTTGGTTTTTGTTATGATTTGAAAACCGAGGTTTCGTATGTACTGAGATATCGATTGGTCGTCCTTTATGCGGGGAAACATTCTCCTGCCTCCTCGAATCCCGATACTACCAAAATTCGAGTGAAGTATAAAACTTTTTGTAACAAAGATTACTAGTATAACATGTGTTGAATTTAAGCTACTTATAAATGTCGCAAACCGTTTTACGAAATGTTATTTTAAGGCTAAAATTTAGAGAGGATATTTCAGCTACGCGAGGCGTCATGTTGCGTTCGACAGATTGCTTTGTTCCACGTCGAGTACTCAGGTACTTAAGCGGAATGAAACTTATTTATGCTAAAAAGATCTATCCCACATAAAAATATATTTATTTAGTTTTAATATCAAACAAGCATATTGAAATATTGTATACGTAAAAATATATAGTTGAAAAGAAGTATAGATTAATTCAATCGTAAAATAGTTTGAATTTTCAGAAATTTATTTAACGTCCTATTTGCGAGGTAAAGATTATAAAAATAAGTGGATATTCTTTGCATAAAAACATCCAATTATCAAAAGAGATTTTACAGATTCGCGGCATAGTCGAAGTTTTACTTCGGTATATTGTTGGCGAGCGAAATTCGGCAAATTGCACGTGTAAGCTTTTAATAAATTATTCATTATTTATGATACCGTGCAAGTGACGGAAGGATTTGGAGCAGTATATAAAGGGGAGTTTTGGATAATAACAAAGTTTTAGGTGCACCTAGTTTTTAAATAACATGAAGTTTATTAAATCATTTGCGAAAGAAGAAAACTTTTAGAAAATATTGAGATTGTGTTCGCCACTCTCATTGGGAGATAATAACGTAAAGCTATCTTAAAATGTGTTGTTTGGATAGTAAAGTTTGAAAAATTATTGATTTTTATTAACTTTGTTTATTTTTTAGCCTGGCGAGTTTATTGCTATGTGGCAATCTCTTCCAACCAACCAGAAAGATGTTTTTATAGGCCCTAAATGTTAACCAGACTGGAATCCTATTTTTAAAAAATCTGGGTTCCAGCGGGGGCTGAACCCGCAACCTTCGGATCGGCAGATAAGTGTCTTACCACCAGGCCACGGAGGTCGTCAAAAATTATTACTCACTATGGATTTTTTATTTTGAGTAAGTACTTTATTAAGCGAGAATACAAGACATGTAGTTCATACATGTGATTCTTTAGTCAATAATTTTAAGTACTTGTATAACTTGTGATATATTCATTTGTATATAAAATACGCTGTTGTGTCGTGAATTAAATAAATAAATAAGGACGAGCATTACGACTATTCTGAAACAGATACACCAATCATGTCTAACAACAGCTGTGAAAATTTCAATCTCTCATTTATAGATTTTTTTTACTTTGTATTGTATTTTATTACTCGTTCGCTATATATTGGTATGATCATGTGGCAATCTCTTCCGAACAACCAGAAAGATGTTAAAAAGGCCTTAGGGGGAAACATGACTGGAATTCTCTTTAAAAGCCTCTAGGTTCAAACGGGAATTTAATGCACAACCCCCGGCCTGAAAGACAGGTGCTTTAACATAAGGCCATGGAGGTAGTCAACGTTTTTAAGTTATAGGTCTAATTTGTCCTTCAATTGTGTTTTTCCTGCTTAAAATTTTCGAACAATTCGATTTTTCGTTTATTTTTATTCATATGGTTTCACAATGTCAGCTGATAGCCAGAAATATCCAAATCAAGAAAAATGTTAATTTGTGTGCTTTTAGTTATGTATAAAATTGATTTCAAATTAAAGTTTTTCTCGACTGAATAAATAAATAATAGATTTTTTATAACAATATAGTATGTATATATTTTATAGCAATAAAGTATCTATTATATATCTTAAGACAATGGAAAAGTTAACACATTTGAAAGAGAATGCAATACACGCTCTGGGTTCATCTCATATCCAGGAATATTTCCCCACCAATAGGAGGGTGAATTCGGCCACGATAGCGTCAGATGTTTTTCAGTCCACACCCTTGTACATGAAATTTGTATTAAAAAAAAATGTAAGCAGTTGATACAATGAATATGTACACAATTGTCAAAAACAACAACACCGATACTCACATATATGGTACATACACAACCCCAGATGTATTGCCTGTACAAATACACAACCCCAGATGTATTGCCTAAAAATTAAATAAGAGTCCAATTTTGACAATACAGAGAAATAACCAAGAAGACCAAATTTTTACTAAGAGTTGTCAAATCACACAAGCAGTAGCTCAGATTGATTGAACTATTTGAGTGCGCTTATACGAGATGTGAATTGTTTGAGTGTACGAGTAAGTAAGCCTTCTTAGAACAGGCAACGAACCTTGTGAGACGGCTGACATATGAGACAGGGTGACATAAAATACAGGCTGTTTCCTAATGAATAATCACTATTTTTTTTACTTCTATTGATTTTTTAAGCATGTCAACAAAAAACAGAGTTATTAAAATTTAATTGTGTCATATGCGTCTTGATCACTGTTTTATAACTTTGACTTTTGGAAAAACATATTTTTTAAATTTTATTTTCAAATTTTGATATCCTAAAACAAATTAATACTTGGACTGTTTAAGCCTGCTTTTTTATTTTATCTTATAAATTTATCTATAATACAAACCTATATATAAATTTAAATCTTAAGAGATAATCAAGTTTATATATTATAACTATGAACTAACTTTAAACCTGTTTAAATATTTGAATGTTCGTGTATATGTATATTCTTTCTAATTTTTATTATTTCATATACAAAAATACGTGAAAATATTTCATTGATTTTTATTTGTAAGTGGGAAAATTTCAAAGGCTATTTTTATCCTAACGTTATATTTATTTAAAGTTGTATAGGGCCAAAAAATATTATTGATAAATGAACAGTAAAAAAACAAGAAAGAATAAAATATATTGTTTATAGTTAAGGCATTAACGTTGTGGGGGTTTAAAGACATTGTAATTTATTTTTATTAAACACTGTTTGTTCCACTTTTTTGTGACGGTATAACCCTACCGGTTTCAAGGCTTTCACCTCATCTTCAGGGGAGCGCAAACAAGACTCTTGAAGTCTTGTTTGCACTCCCCTGAAGACAAGACAAGACAAGCAAACAAGACTCAAGAAGTCTTGTTTGCGCTCCCCTGAAAATGAGGTGAAAGCCTTGAAACCGGTAGGGTTATACCGTCACAAAAAAGTGGAATAAACAGTGTTTGATAAAAATAAATTAGAAATAATTAACTTAAAAGCAATACCTTAAGTTTTAACATATTTATCTTTTGAACTTTACTTAACTGTTCCAGACTAAGTTAATGATGTACGTATCAATATATTTTACTTTATTAATCTCATTTTCTTCGTTACGGAAAAAAATATTATTTTGTGTATTAAAATTCTAGATTCTTCTTTAATTAGCACAGAGAAAACATGTTTCTATGTCAAACTCTTTAATAATCGTTTTTTTTTTGGTTTTCCATGGAATGCACAATAATCACCTTCAGTACCACACCTTAATATCATTCTTCAACATATTCGAATTAGTAAATCGAGCAAGCTGAAGAAAGTGAGTAGGAAAAAATAGTATCTTCGTCCCCAGTAATTAAGCAGTAATTAAACCTTCGGGTTAAGAATCACTGTAGTGGACACATTACTCAAGGTTCGTCTTTGCATGTGTTGGAAACTTTGCTCGTGAAGAGGCAACAACTCTGGTTTTACATGTGTGCCAACACATGCAAAGCGAGAAAACAACTTTGCTCATGAAGAGGCTCGTAAAGAGGCAACAACACATGTTCTAAACGGGTGTGACTATTATCAAAAGATTTATTTTACCAC
This sequence comes from Odontocerum albicorne, assembly GCA_949825065.1. Classification (NCBI taxonomy): domain Eukaryota; kingdom Metazoa; phylum Arthropoda; class Insecta; order Trichoptera; family Odontoceridae; genus Odontocerum; species Odontocerum albicorne. Next base: position 40,467,032 of record OX463840.1, read on the forward strand.
ACAAAGGCTTTGTGTGGTTCTTTGGGTACCATCGGGATTCATACCCGAAATCCCAGAATGGAAGTCAAACGTGTTTACGAACTAGTCTAGAAAAGTCGTTTTATTTATCTTCTGACTATCGTGCACCTTTAATGTGTATGTCTCAGCGTCATAAAATAAAACCGAAGATTGGTTTTTGGTAATATCCCAGTACTTTGTAACTGACATATAAATTCCATGAATCTACAAAGTAAAAGATGTAAACCGATACAATTTTATGCTGCCAATATTGACGTTTCCTGCAAAGCGTATTAAAGGAGTTCAAAGGAATCACAACTATGTGAGAGTTGAACATATACAAACACATGGCGGGGACACAGACAATTTAAACACATCAAAGGGCCATTGATGTACTCCTCTATCTTTGGAGTGTACCTACCTATATATACTCGTACATTAGCATATTTTATTTTCTTTATAAGAAAACGAATATGTAAGTAAGCACTAAAAGGTCTACTTTCATGGTATATTTTTTTACGAAATTGAATTATGCTTGTATGTTTTATTAACTATTTCGTTATTGACACGATGGCTTGTCATTAATAATATTTATGAAATCAGGTACAAGTAATATCTAAAGACCGGGTGTACAAAACAAATGTTTAACACAAAATATCACATTGTACTCCATCGTGAAATAATGCAATATCAACCTTTTACTTCTCGGGTGTTACCGAAAATAGATGTTTATTTCAAATCAAAAATATAAAATGCTATGCTTTTTCTTTTTCAGTTAGAAATATTACTGAAATTTTGAAGATTTTTTAGCTAAAACAAGAATGGTTTGTTGTATCAAATACAATAATTTTGAATTCACATTCTTGTATTACCGTATACTTTTTTCGTTGTATTCAGTACAACCTGGTGATTTCACTATCATGTGACAAACATTCTTCCAATCAAACAGAAATGAGTCGAAAATACTATATGAGCATAACAACCTAACCCACAATTTTTTTTTATTATTTTAAATATCAAAGCGTACATCAATCCTGTGTGTGTAAAAAATATCAAACGCGTTAATGGGCATTTATGAGTCTCATCTTTTTTTAAGTTTCATGCAAACGAATACAAAAGGACGAGATATTTCCTCAATAATCTATAGGTATATAATAGGTATAAAATAAAAATGTTATAATGGTACGGAATGAACAAATATGTACCTATATGGTATACTTACTTTTTTAACTACTGTTCTTTCATTATTTTTACAAAACATACTCGTATAGAAATCATTGTTCAGCCTTTTCCTTCCGGTGCTAAAAAAATCGCGCATTCCGGTACTGTGTATTCAATAATCACCAATACACATGTAAAAATGAGCGATTTAAAATTGAAAAAATAAGAATATTCATAGCCAATCGCTTAAATTAGAAGTCAAAAGTAATAATAATTGAAATTTATTTGCTGAAAACATGAAAAAACATCGGCCGACGTTCACAAAACGGGCGCAAAGACCACCTCGTATGGATGCCCGCGAGATATTGAAACGGGGCTCGGAACACTAACGCTGTATGTTATACGTTGAAGGAAGAAACAACTGCAAACTGAGATTCTATTTCTTGCGTTCCCATATACCGAAGTAAAGGGAGAGTGAGACGTGAATAACGTCGCTTCCTCACCCATAGCAGTTTTTAGAATGAATATACCTACGTCACATACTGACACACGTATTGGTGAATTTATTCCCGATTTTCACAAAATATCTCTGATGTGGCCGATAAGTGCTAATTATTATTAATATTATTTTTTAATTCAATGCATAAATGTATTACGGAGCAACACCTAAAATCTGAACCCATTATTTATTATATTTATAGAGATATTAAAGTTTTTAGAATCAATGTGTACTAGTTACACATCACAGGGAAGGAAGGGTTAAAAAAGGAATGCTTTTATTTAAAGCTTACAACTTTAAACAAAAAAAAAAATTGTTAACAACCGTTTTATCAGTTAGAAAAAAATATAAGTTACCAAAAAAAATCTGCTGTAAATAACAACAAAGCTTTAATCGCTTCAACAAGCAAAGTTTTGATAATCTAGTAATTTAAAAAACAATATCATGGCAAAGTTAAAATATTGTTTGGTTCAGCATATTGGGCCATTCTATTTAATATCACTTTCCCTTATTATATGTTAAAATTCAACCTTTAAACAAAGAAAAAAAACATTACGAAGAACGAATCAAACTTGAAAATTTTCATTGATAAACGAAAATATTGTATTATATTTCGTTGTATAGAGTACAAACAAAAGGGTTGCATGTTGTGTAATCTCTTCCAAAAAACTAGGAAGATTTTTAGAGACGTTAAGGAAGCAATAGACTGAAATCCGTTTTTATCTCGGTTCCAGCGGGAATCGCACCCGCTACCCCCGGATTGCAAGAAAGTCGTACCATTGAGATATTATAAGAAAAATGAGGTGACTTGTAAAGCGCTGCTTTGAAGTAATATATAACCTCAAAAACGTTTCGTTTTAAAAGGTTCAATAGACAGATTATACGCACCACTAAATCTGATAAAATTATATCTGAAAGTATAATATGTTCTGATTGGAAATTAAGATATGAATAATAATTTGACTTTCACCAGATTTTTCCCACCAGCAATACTGTCTCTAAATTTTTGTTTAGATACCTAGCTTATAACGACTTTATGATGATGCAGGAAGATAAATTCAACGACATTTTAAGAAAACCTCAAATGTATTGCCTCAATCACAATTGCATCAAGTAAAAACTGGTGAGATCACTATAAGTTGAAAATCCTTTTGGACAACCAGACATAACTTATCAAACGTTTCAACTTAAACTTTTTGGAACTCCAAGGTAAAAATATTATTTAATATTCTTACCAGATATAAATTTGAGAATATTTTTTCCCATAACGACACATGTTTCTATCTCCTTCCTCGAGACTCTTGAGGTGGAATGAACAAAAATAGAAACAAAAAAACACCTTCTCACTTCATGTCAAGAACGTATTTCAAAATAAAGAAAAAAGTTATATATAATTCAAACCAATCACCAATTTTTGAAAAAAAAAAACTGTCGAACACAGTTTTTAACAATCTTTCAGTATAAAGTAGGAACTTATTTGCATCAAGAATTTGACTGTCTTGTAATAATTTTCCCAAAGAAAATACAAAACATCATGAATGGAGTCATTTTGAAAGGCTGTAGAGGCCAACGAAATTTATTGGCAGCCGTAAAACCCTTTCATCACGTCAAAGTTTCTTTCATTGCAATTCTCATAAAATGTATCACATAAAGTTCTCTGCTCTGCAGTTGTTTCTTTGTAACTGACCGTCAAGGACAACGCCCCACAGAAATAAATTTCCCAATATCGCAATGTTTAAGCTAACTCTAAAACAGTATGAATTTAGATGGGTAAGAGACTACCAGTGGCAAAAAAAGTGTGTATAAAGTATATTATATGAAGCATTGTTTCATTTTTATTCCATATGCTGCATTCTGGCGAAATTGTTTGCATAAAATTCAACCACCAGGTTCTACACTATTTTTCTCTCTATAAGTTCCATCTATAGACCATTTTGTAAAAACAAACTCAAACGATTTAACCAACACCTTCTTCTCCAACGCATGCTCAATGCTGAGCGTCGTGATACTCTACTGAACTATGGTCTCGAAATCGGCGAATCACTTGTAACTATCCCCTCCCATTCCAGTGGCATGCTGAAAGCAATGCTTAAAGATAATCCTGTTAATTCCTTTATTCGATTCACCTATCTCAATGAACTTCTTCTTCTTGCTCAGCTGTCATGATAATCACCAATTTCTCCAGACTTACACATTTTTTTCTAGCAACGTGCCTAAACTATTTTGAGTTTTTTTTATGCACCTTGTCGAAAGTCTTTTGGTAATCTCCAATTGTTGGATAATAGGGACATTGGGGAACCTTACAGTCCATGGGATACGGAACATCCGCCTACTATCTCATTCTCCATATTTCGTCGAAAGTATTTCGGTTGTCTCCAATTATTGGATAATAGAGACATTGGTGAACCTTATGGTCCATGAGATACGGAACATCCACTACCAACACCACATCTCGAAGAAATCTATCATGTTTCAGTCCTACTATCTCATTCTCCATATTTCGTCGAAAATCTTTCGGTAATCTCCAATTACTAGATAATAGAGACATTGGTGAACCTTGCGGCCTATGAGATATGGAACATTCACCTCCAACACCACATCTTGAAGGAATAAATCATGTTTCACTCCTAATATCTCATTTTCCACATTTCGTCGAAAGTCTTTCGGTAATCTCCAATTAAATTATCGGATAAAAGAGACGTTGGGGAACATTACGGTCCATGGGATACGGAACATCCGCTTCCAATACCATATCTCAAGGGAATCTATCATGTTTCTTTCCTACCACCTCATTCTCCATATTTCCACTATATACAGTGCTATGGAGAATCCTGAGACTGACCTTGACGGACTTTGGTGGTTCGGTCGGAGGGAAGACTGATTTGTCCATTCCTTTTTTCAGACTTGTCATAGCTGATTTTGTTATTATAAAAAAATATATATCTTCTTCTTCTTCTTATTTTAGGCCTTTTGGCCTGTTATGGTCCTGCATCATTGTTTGCCTCTTGTGACGTCGACTGCCAGCTGTCTTTTCATCTTTTGGGAGGTCGTCCGGGAGGTCTGCTTGTTTGGGGGATACTGTCTCTGGTCATTCTTACGGCTCTTGGTTCCGCCATTCTAGATATGTGTTCGTTCCAGAACGCTCTTGTCTGTCGTCCCCATCTGACAATATCTTCAACTTCGCACATCCTTCGAATTTCTGTGTTTCGTACTCTATCACGAAAGGTTTTACCAGCGATACTCCTGAGTACCTTCATTTCGCTGGTTTGAAGGAGATTTCTGGTTCTGACAGTGTCAGCTCGGGACTCTATGCTGTATGTCATTATTGTCCATAACGGCATACAAAAATATATATAAAAAAGTTAACTGGAAGTATTATCTTATTTTGGGTAGGACGAGAAAATGTCACATAACTTCATTACTTAAAAAAACTTGGTTGGTTGAAGACAGATGAGAGGGCACACAATAAGGTTAGAGTTATAGAGTTTGAGGTGATCAACCACCAAGTTCCACGATATTTACAAGATTGTTTTAGACGTGAGGAAATCTCTAAATATCGCATCATGTTTGAGGTGAGCGCTGCGAGTACTTGGACTTTGAAGATTCCTAGTCAAGTTGATAAACCCAAATATTTTGACAGAACATTTCAGGTCGCGGGATTTCTTACGTGGAACAGTCTTCCGCATCCTTTTTGATACAAATATTTTAACAGGCGAAGTTTTTAGTAGACACGAAAAGTTCTCTAAACATATTATGTAAGTTAACAGGATAAGCTAGTTCAGAAGCGCTCTGGAGGCAAACTTTAATGTTTTTAAGCACTCTTGAGGTTCCAATCTGGTGTTCACTTAGAGTTCTCATTAACATTTTTCTGGTTGATCAAAAAAAATTGACATATGGCAATAAGCCTATTACGTACTGTTTATAATGCAAGCGTAATACAACCAATAGATGCATATGTTATAATATTAAATTTGCTATGGCCAAGTGAAAGAATACTTTATTTCCAGCCGGGGGTTTTACCTTTATTTTCTTAATGGTGACGAAACCAAAATATTCTTATATGCTTATATCATTATCAAGCCTTTAACATCTTAACAGTTTTAAAAAATACCAATATGGAAATAAATTAGCCACCTTGTTAGTAAGTATATTGCACCTTTTCCCACTGAAAATGAAAAATTATGATACCATATCATTGAAAAATTAGATACGATGACATTTATTAACAAGTGTTTTTCCTATAAACCCTTTTTTTCCACAGATGACTTATTTAAATATTTCAGTGACACACAGCTTACATAACATAACATAACATTGTTATTCTTTTTTATTTAACCTGGTGAGTTTGTTGTCAACCAGAAATATGTTTTAATGGGCCCTAAGTGAAATCCAGACTTAAATCCCAATTTTTTTTAATCTTGGTTCCAGCGGGAATCGAAACCGCAACCTCAGAATCGGCAGACATGCATCTTACCACCAGGCCACGGAGGTCTTCTAATGTCTACTTCAAAGCCTTTTCGATAAAACTCATAATTTATCTCAGGATAGTATTAACTGCGCCGTCCCCCAATAATAGAGAATTAATGTATTTAGTATAAAAATATTTGGACCGAGATAAAATAAAGAATCCAAGTTATGCTACTGAAACCTTCCCAGAAAAACGGAGCTCTTTGGTTAACCGGGTCAACTGCATAAAGACATAAAAGTAAATTTACTACGCAGGCCCCTTTTTATTGCGTACTCTAGGCCCACTAAAAGGAATGTTTCAGGAAGTATATTTTATTAAGTTAAAGAGAGTAGCTTTATACAATTTATGTCATTTTTTTTAAATAAATTTTCTTTTGCCATGAGGATATATGTGTATCTACAAAACATGTTTATGTGCCATAATACACTAAAATACGAGTATTCTATGATTCAAGAGAAAATATAAAAATATTATGTAAATAAATGTCTGAATTTGCTTTAATGGAAGGTTGTTGGGGATTTATTCAACACGTGGGACCAAAATGTTCCACAGGTGATTTTTCATAGAAAAAAATAAGAAGAGTTATCTGGGAGAAACATGTCATCGATATGCAAAAAACATTGCATTCTGGAGTAAAATTATGGCATAGGAAGACCAAAAACAGTGAGTATGAGCTGAGTCAATTGATGTTTGATAAAAATAAATGTAAGAATGCTAGGCATTCGAAGTAGTATTAAAATATGTACGTATATTAGCGACATGTAAGTTAGGTCAAAAGTACAGTCTGGCATTCTATACTCTCAGTGTACCTTAACGGAAAACTAGAGATATTGGAAGTGAATCATAAAGCATAACACTTTCGTTGTATGCAGTACAACCTGTCGGATCTCTTCTTACCAACCAGAAATATGTCAAAGAGACCTTAAGTGAACCAGACAGAAACGTTTTTTTTCAAATGGCTGTTGGAAGACAGGTGTCTTACCAGCTACGTCACGCTATTTGTCAAATTGTATTGCAAAAGAACCATTTCCGTAACGTAGATAGTTCGGCCAATCGTGCATTATTTTAAGAATTTATATTGGTAAAAATATTTGTGGTATAAAAGTCATTTAAACCGTTTTGGATTTCATACCAACCCAAGAGACTCCTGGAAAGCCCACACCTAATATGGAGGGAAGTTTTTCCACAGAACGCAGCAAGAGAGCGATACCTCTAGACAGGCGACACAAGAAAAATCCATTTCAAAAGTGACAGTCAGCTTAAGCCCCTTAAGATTTGAGACAGTGTGTGTAAATTTACTAGTATTATATTCGTTTACTCCGCTAATTTGAGATGAGAAAATCTATAACTACTCAAAGCAATACAAAGCGTGACGCTTAGAAAATATCGCAGAAGAGAGAGAAAAACAAAATAAAAAATTTAAGCTGGACTTAATTCATGTTGCGTTGTTTTGGTGACCACGTCCCAGAACCTGTATGAATTAACTCTATAATATATACACGTACATAACAACATGAATTTACACAGAAACGTGAAACAATAGTCTGCCTTGAATTCGAGAATCGATTCAACATTCGGCCGATAATAACTAGATTTTTTTTTCAAATAACATTTTTTAAATTGAAACAATTGAGCTCCCTAAAGAACTGTTTCTCAATAAAAAAAAAATATCTCTAATATCCAACACATACATGTATCATAAGATTCAAGCAGGAAGTCTAATCCACTTAATTTTATTTTTAGCCTCGATCCCAACTTAATCAATAGTGGATTTCCAGTTCTTAATATATCTCTGCAATATTCTTTCACAGGTTCCGGATGCAGAAACAAACTTGGCACGAACAACAACAGAGACAAAGCGAATGTGCTGTAACAGAGTGAGACTGCAGTTTCCTGCCCGTATCTAGTGATTGGCAAAGAGTCGAGGCATTTGCCCCACATGCCGTGTTCAATGACCCACAACTATCAGGCATTAAATTACCCATATTGCTACTGTTAGTATATAAACAGTATCTGCTGCTGAAAATGTTTGCCAATATCATATTTTTGTTATAGTGGCACGAAACCCTATTTGGCACGCTATTACCTTTGAATACATAGAATTTTTGTCACAGCTGGAGTGTATTTCTACCATAAATAATATATAATATAATATTTCATTTACAAGGTGATATATTGCTGCAACTTACATATAGTGCGTTTTTTTACCTTAAAATAATCAGATGTATTAAAATTAATTCCATTAAATTTTATTGAAACCTTCTTTTCTTGTTTCATGCCGTTCACCCATCAAAAACATTATTCAGCAAAATACAACCTTAATAAATATAACAAAAATGGCATTTATTTTTTTTAAACTTATCAATAGATATAATATTTGGTTAATTATTTCCACATATTACATGAAATAGTGAAAATTAAAGATTATGTATTTACACGATAACGGATTAAATTTAAATATAACTCGTGTTAATTTCAAAATACATTTAAGGAGGTAACATTAAAAAAATATCATGTCCATCGGATACAAAAAAATTTGTTGATAAAGCAGATTTCTTCTTATCGATGGTATGGAGCCGTTTAACATTTTCATTTGAATGAAAAAAGCACATAAATAATTATAAAATCATAATAAAAAAACAGTATTTTTTTCAAAAAGAATCTTGTCCGGGCTTCAAACCAATCAAAAAAGATCATATCCGAATTGACCAATCATAGCTTTCCGATTGTGTCTAGCTTCACACCAGTTTACCAGTGACTGTCAGTTTTAAATCGTACGTGCAGTGTAATGTTATTATACAGCTTTATCTACCTACATATCATATATTAGGTCCTTACATATGAAATTGGCGTTTTGCCGTACTGGCAACTTTGATCTCAAATATCTTCTCTTTGGTTAGGAATTCCAAATTAAAATTTATACAGCTATTTACTCAAGTATTTGTGTTTCGAAAATTATAATTCATTTGTTTTTTCCTCAATTGTTTTTTTTCTTTGCGTCACTCAGTTTACAAAATGGAAAACTTGAAATATCGCGTTATTTACGAGTACGAGTTCCACCGTGGCACCAGTGTTGCAGAAACGGCTCGAAGGATTAATGATGTGTATGGCGACGGTGCCGCAAAAAAAAACACAGTGCGTTTTTGGTTCCAACGTTTTCGTTCTGGAAATTTCGACCTGCAGAAAAAGCCCCGTGGACGGCCGGAGACCAAAGTTGATAATGAAGAATTGAAGGCTATTGTGGAAGCGGATCCATCGCAAACCACGTCCGAGTTAGCTGCAGGCTGCAGGCGCTCACAAGTAACTCCAAAAAAGTTACTTGTGAGCGTTTGGTGGACTAGTGCTGGTGTCGTTCACTACAGCTTTCTTAAATCTGGCCAGACGATTACGGCAGATGTCTATTGTCAGCAACTGCAAACCATGATGGAAAAGCTAGCTGCTAAACAACCGAGGCTGGTTAATCGCTCTAGGCCACTGCTGCTTCATGATAACGCTAGACCACACACTGCACAACAGACGGCTACCAAATTAGAAGAGCTTCAATTGGAATGTCTAAGACATCCACCGTACTCTCCGGACCTTGCCCCAACAGATTACTATTTTTTTCGAAATTTGGATAACTTCTTGCAAGGGAAAAAATTCAACTCCGATGGGGCAGTCCAAACCGACTTCAAAGATTTTATTGATTCCCGTCCGAATGGTTTTTTTAGTAAAGGGATCGATGAACTACCTATGAGATGGCAAAAGTGCATAGATAGCAATGGTACATACTTTGATTAAATAAATATATTATATTAAAAAAAAATCAACTTTATGTTCCTCCCAAACAAAACGCTAATTTCATATGTAAGGACCTAATATTTATAGTTTTATAGTAATAGTTATTCTTATTTTGTAACACTTTACTTATTTTATTTGATTAAAATTAAAATGAATTGCTCTACCCAATTATTTTTTTATTATTTTTTACAACATCTGCATACTATTTTTTGAAATCGAACAATAAACATCATGTGCCAGACCTGTTCAATCAAAAAAGATTAATGTAGAATTGTTTACTCAAAAAAAGTCATGTCCATATTTTAAATTAGAATACCTATTTTAATTATTATGATTCGATTTTAAACAACAAATCAAGTCACCTTAAGCGATTTTAAGGATTTCAGATATTTTTACAATGAATTATTATTTCATATATTTTTAATGCAAACAGTTTTTTTGCGATTTCTCAACATTCTGATTTGGTGGACATGTTCCTTTTTGTTAATATTATTTCCTCATTTATGTAAAATATTATATTTAAATATATTTTGTCATAAATAAAAATACACACATATGTACGAGTACATACCATCACTTCATTTCTACAAACAGAATTCCTCTACTTTCTCAAATTTTTCATTATTTACCCATGTGTAGAATTTACTTTCTTTTCACACTTTTCTATCACCATAATTATTGCAGAATCCAAGCAATATAAATAATAAGATACTTAATCCATAATCCGATACAAAATGAAACAATTTATCGCTATAATGAAAATGAAAAAAATATTGCTATTTGGTGTGTACTGTTTAGTCCCTTCTCTGTTTTTACAGCTTGATTAAATTTTAATGCTATTTTAGAATCATATTTTACATAGTCATAAACAGTGATTTTTATTTTCACGTTAAAGGAGTTGATGGGTAGATTTATATCTCGGACAGTCAGCAGTAGTATAAACATCAGTTTCCAAAATCGTAAAAACTCTTTAACGATCTATTTTCAGAAATTTACAGCAGGTTTTATTGCGAAAATTTTAGGCGAAATTTAACTTTCTCTAGCTCAATACCATTCTAAAATGATTTTATGTAGTTGTTTAAAGAAAATAGTCATGAAATATTATACAGAAAACTAAGAACAATACAGATTAAATTTTATATAGTTTTAGGATAAATACGAGTATTAAGTACATAATATAGTGTATATAATAAAAGAGGACTTCAATAAAAAAAGTCAACAGCAACAGCGTTTGTTTTACATACTATTTTGTTTCATTTCATATTTTTATATTGCGCTGCCAATAAACATTTGCTTTTAGCCTAAGAAAACTTATAGACTCTTTAAGCCTGTTTAAATATCCCAAAGAGTCTGTTTAAATTTCCCAATGAATGATTTTTTTTAAATACATAACACCGGTTGGTTGGAAGAGGTTGCCACATGGCAATAAGCCCACCAAGCTGTACTGTGTATAACGAAAGAATAATTAAATACAATACGATTCAAATATATAACAAATATTAAAATACATTTCAATGTTATATCTTATAGTTTTTATATTAACTTAAGTTATTCCTTTATCAATTTGATTTCCCTTTAATGTTAATATGTCAACTGTTTAATTTTTATTATATTATTACATGTATGTTAAGACAGCAAAAAATCATATTTATTTTAATGTGTTTAGATTTCAAATATAATTTTCATATTTCTTTATGGTTGAATAATTTCGAAAAAAACACTATTTTTTGGGTGAACGGCTGAAAAAACAAGAACGAAAAAAAAATAGTTAAAACTTGGCGCATTTTGTCTTGAAGCGCTATTTACATAATACGATAAAAATTAAGAAAACAAAAGTTAACGTATCGACATATTTCAAAAAACTTCCAATTCATTTTACATACTCGTATAACTTAAAAGATACGCTTAAACATACCGATATAGTTATAAAAGTGAATCAACAATACAAGATTTCAACTATAACATAAGAATTTAAAAAATCTCTTTGATGTCGATATTATATTGTAGTAAAAATGAAAAAAATATGCTAGGGATAAAATTCAATAGGATAGCAATCCCCCAGTCAAGACCTTCGATTGAGGAAGTAGCGGGAAATATTCCTCCTGAGCTCAACAATATCTGTATTATAAAAATATTCACCATTTCAGATACGGTGTTGCCCAATTGTTGTATTCTAGATGAATCACAATGTACGCGTACAACCGTCGTTCACAAATTACTTTTTATACATTTTAATTGTAAAAATATAATAATTTAAATTAAAATTGTAGCAGATAAATGTATGCCCACCAATATACGGCCCACCAATATACGGCCCACCAATATACACCCCACCAATATACGGCGAGCCCAGCTGTGGCTGGGCTCGCCGTATATTGGTGGGGTGTAGGCTGAAAAACACCAGATGTTTTTCAGCCTACACCCTATGTGAGGATTTCTTAGTGTGTCATATACATACTTTTAATAACATATTAACCCCAGTGCAACATATAATTGCACTTTGACTTGAATTTGTTGGCACAAATCATCCTAGTTTGTACAAAAAAATAACAAAATATCAAACGAGAAAAAATTACCTTAATAATTAGAGAATATGAAAGTAATTTTCCTTCCGAGTTTTCAAAATCTGAAATATCTATTTCAGAATCTGTGTGAAAATATTTGTTAATCTTATATCGAAATTTTCGAAAGGAAATAGTATAATTTATTAAATACGAATAATATTAATACTTCTTTCATTTCCCTTACAGCACGTCATAGTTGAACTTTGACATTTTGCCCACGGTGGCGACTGACAAATACTTCTGGAATCTCAAAAAATATGATTAATACAGGTCAACTTTTTGTACCGCAGACCTGTCAATTGATATTTTTGGAGGTTTTTTACATAGCATTTTTTTTATTCAACAGAACGTCGTAAATGTTTGCAATAAATTTTTATTTAAAATGGTAATCAAAATATTAAACTTTGACTAACAAGTATTTACAACTGTTCAATAAACATTTATATCTTTCCAAAAGTGAAATCTTAGGTGCTTTTTTATTGTATTTTTTTTTAAATTTATAAATTTTATATCTTCATTGATATATAACACTATCTGGTGAACTCATAGCCATAATAATATTTTTAAGAACAAAAGACAAACAAAATGGAATTGCCGCAGTGTAAAAAGAGTATTAGTTTTAATTTGAGAGACACAGGAATCCAACCAGAATCAAACGTTTGATTACTTGCCAAATACTTTTACATTATGCATTTCCACATCTACTCGAGTAATTATTAACCCGAAAACTCGATTGATCGAGTCGAAGTTTTTGTTGTTGGTGTCAATTTTGTCTCCCGGGCATGTATTTCTTCAATATGTTCAAATCACCATTTCGTTTATGGTATATTGAAGAATACCATTCGAATGAAAAAAAAATCCTTCATTTTGGAAAAAACATTTTTCAATATACGCAATCTGCAATGTTTGTTAACAAATAAAGCATTGTTTTTGTAAAAAAAATAATCTATTTATAAGCATCGTTTGGTCATGCATGCTAGGCATACAAATGCAAACTCGTCAGAATTGAATGTTAGGAAAAACTAAGTGGAACACGAGATTTTCAGTTCCGTCAGTACTTTCAACGTTCTGGCCGACCTGGATAAAGTTAATGAAATAAATGGATAGAAGTAAACGATCCAAGATCATCCGAGTCGAAGAAGTCTAGTTCTATCCTGTAGAAGTGGTTTGGCCAACATATGTAAGTACTTTTCTTCTTCTCTTCACCTTATCATCCGTTAGTTGGAGTCCCATAAACCAGATGAACAAAAGTCACCCTCTCCCATCTGGTTTATTTGCCTTCAGAACGTAGAACGTAGTCTTCAAAGATTACTTAACATGAGATACTACAAGTAATATTGAAAAATCTCAGTTGAAGTGGTTGAAACTTGTATTTACCTACTAGTATCTCTTGTAATCGAATATGATTGTAAGACATAATACTGATGAAAGACGTTTATACATGTGTTGATATATTGTATGATAGCTGTTGCACTTCAGCAAACACAGTCTTCACAAATCAAACTCAAAGTGTTTTTGGTTGAAAGCGCTATAAGAATTTATAATACGTAGCATAAAAGTTACAGAAAAACCGATTCGGACTTCCGTAAAACCAGTATGAAAGTGAATTCACGAAGAATCAATCCTGGTTCGCCCGCTTGCTTATCATAGAGCTTACCGTTAGACTATAAACGTTATACGCCGAAATAAGACATAAACCGATCAACATAAAGATGAAAAATGTTACTTTGAAGCATCAAGATATTAAAAAAAAGGCACGTATTAAAAAAATATATATTTTCATTTAACTTAAAAATACTTTGATTTCTTAATTAAATAAAAATATCATCATTTCATAATCTAAGTGTTTTCATTCATTGGCTTGATTTTTTCTTTAGGTACATCAATGCGATCAATAACATTAAAAAGGCACTCATGAAAAACCATTATTTTGAGGCTCATTCAGAGATGTTGGCTTCAAGTATCTTACTCAGCCCGATGCTGACCTCTTTTGTATAAGGATCACTTTGTTTTCTTTTGAGAACGCTGGATAATAATGCCAATGAATGGAAGCCATTCAAAATGGCGGGAAGTTTTTTTTTGTTTTGCGTTTGTTTCTCGAGAAAAATACTCAAAATGCGTTAGAAAAAAAAACGAGAGAGATATTTTTCATTTTTTTTTTTCAAAGAAAAGAAATTATACTAAGAAATGTATAATTGATGTATATCGATACCTTGCAGACAAAAAGGTGTACGATCATTGTGAAAAATTGATACTTTGATTTCTTCACATAATAATAATAAAAGGACTACTTACATCGTTTTGAGAGCAAACTCCCCTCAAGGGAGCTTTAACTCAGGATTTGAACCCACTATTATTTAAATTAAAATACTACAATGTAAATAACATAAATACATATACAGACATAATTTGAGTGAAAGGATAAGAAAGTAGTGGCAGCGGCCATTAGATAAGGTACTTCCCCGCATCTGCATATATTAAGAAAAACATATTGAGTAAAAAAATCGCAGAAATTTTACAAAGTAGATCTTTGTAGATCTTGCAATATGTGATAATAGCACATTCGGCTTTAGGTTAGGTGTAGTGTATTGAATAGTGTTCATACTACGTCATGAATTAAAAAAAAAACTTTCCAAAAAGTATTTTCATAAAGTGCTTCCTAAAGTCTTGTAAGCCACTCTACATTTTGACGCATTTTATTTTTTTCTAATAAACAGTCGTAATATTTTAAGACCAACAATATAAAATAAGCAAACACAAAGACTACACAAAAGTTGTGTTGTTTACTGGGGACACGACAAATTAAAGGCAACAAACCCAAATCCATTAAAATTGTGTACAAATTAAATAAACTGCTGTTTTTTTGCAAAATATGTATATTTCTTGTCATGTGTAAAATAAATAAAAAAATTAAATAAATTGTTTTTTTTTTATTTATTCAAGCAATCTATAATATTAATTTTACTAATGACTATACCTATGTATATTATATATAATTTTATTCCTTTTTGAACTAATATGATTTCTATATAACAAATATAAGCTAACTTAATTTTAATTTCCTACATGTAATTTCCAACATCTATTTTCCTACATGTAATTTCCTACATCTAATTTCCTGCATGTAATTTCCTATATGCATGTTAATTTCCTACATGTAATTTCCTAAATGTACTTTGCACAATAATTGGGTGGTGTTGAGGAATATGATTTGTCCTTTTATTATTGTAACAATAAGTCATTATAATTTAACGATCCGACAGATAATTACAAAATAAGTATAAGTTAATCATTTTAGGTGGGTTTGAGGGGGTTTTAAATGGGTATACCAAGTGTCCATAGTAATTCCTCATTCTGTACAGTCTAACGATTGATGAATTCTAGGAATGATTGATTGCTTAATGGCAATAATAGTAGGATTAAAATTGGCGCGTGGATCTGGAGGAAGTTCCCTAAAAAAATATTTAAACAAGCTTAGGACAACCATATCGAGGAATGACAACTTTATGTGGTACCAAGAAGTCCGTTATTTCTCTTCTGTCAATCAATGTAATCAAATTCAATTGCTTTGTTAAAGTTCCGTAATGATATTCTTCGCGGGCTGGAGGAAGTTCGCAAACAATTTATTTGGACAAGCTCAGAACAACCTTAACAAAGACTGGCAATTTTTAACGTTACCAATAAGTTCGTTATTTTCCTTTTGTAAGTCAATGTCAAATTCAATTGCTTTATTAAATGTCCGTAGTTCAATTCTTCGCGGGCTGGAGGAAGTTCGCAAACAATTTATTTTGACAAGCTCAGAACAACCATAACAAAGACTGGCATTTTTTGACGTTACCAATAAAGCCATTATTTTCCCTTTGTCAGTCAATATCAAATTAAATCGCTTCATCAATTGATCGTAGTTCGATTCTTCGCGGACTGAAGGAAGCTCGCAAACAAAGAGCCCAGATCAAATATTACAAGGAATGACAACTTTATACGATAACAATAAGTCCGTTATTTTCCCTTTGTCAGTCAATATCAAATCCAATGGCTTCATTAAATGTCCGTCGTTTTATAGTTCGCGAGGTATATTCACTTTAAACATGTTTTTTTATAACATAAACCTATGAAATAGATTCTGCACTTCATTCAATTCACATGTGTGGCCACAGTAGTAGGGTGACCACACAGTCGAGTTTTATGCAACTATTGTTCGAAACAGTAATTTGCAAATTTACATACAAACAAATAGTTTTGAAAGAAATATTATATTACGAGTATAAAGGTAAATATCATGTTCCTCATATTTCGTTTGAAAAAATCTTTCTGCTGAGTGTGTTTAATTTGTTTTTTAATGTAACAGAATATATCATAGAAGATTTATTTCATGAATGAAAGAATATTTTCTTTTTCAAATAAAATTATCGTTATAAAATGTAGGCTACGTGTCATCGTATTTTTTCGGTTTGCTCTCAGTGAAATATTGACTGTAAGCAAGTAAATTGGTTTATTAGTGAAATATGTTTAAGGTATTATTTTTTCGGTTTGCTCTCAGTGAAATATCGACTGTAAGCAAGTAAATTGGTTTATTAGTGAAATATGTTTAAGGTAATATTTTTTCGGTTTGGTCTCAGTGAAATATCGACTGTAAGCAAGTAAATTGGTTTATTAGTGAAATATGTTTTAGGTATTATTTTTCATAATAAAACTGTCACACCTTAAATATTTTATTACATTATTATGAACGTCGAAAACGAGCACAGTGAGATGGATATAGACGTGTTTAACGGATAGATGATAAAAGATTGACTTAGTAAATTTACAATGCAGGATTGATTGGGAATCTTAGAAGAGGACGACCGAGACAGATATGGTTCAGTCAAGTATATAAAAATTTTGTAAAAGGGAACGGTCAGAAGTATGTGAATCAGAATGAACTGTATAAGAAGAAGTATGTCGTGATAAGCAGCACATAACTACAGAAAAAACTTAGATTAAGATGTAAAATTGTCTATGAATGAATCGAGTTCAGAAATGAATCCGACAGAAATCAAACCTTGGGTGCTCGCTTGATTAGTGTGAATGCTAATCGTTAGATCCTAATAACCACCTCAATTCTCAACCCTTCTTTTTTATATCACTTGTCTATTATTTGTATTTCATAAATATGAAAAATTATAAATATAAATAAAGAGGTGTATTATATTTGAAATAAATGACACAAAAAAATATATTTTTCAACAAACTTTCACCATTAAGAAGTACCCAACTGAACACAATGAAAAATATCCTTAAACGTTTCAAATAATTCATAACGTTTCATAACATTTATTATTTTTCACGTTACGATAAAAAGTTAACAACAGTTTAACAACGGTTAACCCCAAGCAACGTAAACTTGAGCAATGTATGTATTTTTATCAAATAAACCTTTTTTAACCCTTTCGTGTCTGTCAGGTACTTGACAAAACAAAATTGTACTGCGGTTGGGAATGTCAATTACATTTGACACTGACATAAAATAAAAAATGTATCCTAGGTTTATCCCGGATAGTTGATTTTAGATATTCAATTTTACATACTTTTGAACATGTAGCATAATATTGTCGTAATCTAATTTAAAACTTAAAAATTTAGAAGTAAAAACTTGTCACACATATAGGCTTTTCTAAAAAATTTATATTTTTCCTCTCGAAATCGTCAATAAAACGCTTTGAGTTGTGATGCAACTAATTATTAGCAATATTTCCTGAATCCAACTTGAAACATTCTAAAACGTGAATATCCTGTACAGATACTTTTATTTGAAAACACGGTTTCTAGTAATTAAACTTGTACGTAGCGATAAACAATTTGTAAAAAAAGTATCCAAATTAATCAAACTCTGAAATGGAGAAGAGTGCAATGTCTTAAAAAGAAGACAGTATGCATGATAAGGTGTATATAAAACGTAGAGAACATATTTTCTATTGATTAGCTTTAGTGAATACATGGCGTGGGGATAATGATATCATATCAATACGCTAAAGAAAATTTAAAACATTTTAAAATTTGGCGAGATTAAAAAACATAATTTTAATTAACCTAATGACACGAGTTCCATCCTTATGTATACCTATTAATTTGATCATATCCAATAAAATACGATTTTTTGTAAAACCAAAATCGCACATATTTTCTAGTTACACGCTAGCTAATTAAGTATTAGAAGATTAATGAGAGGATGTGAGCCACTGAGCACACATGCATTGTCAATTTTAAAGTAAGTTTAATAAATAAATAAAAAAATTACGTATGTAATTTTTCATTTCCTTGATTATATTAACGGGACTTATAAAAACATAAATTAAACGTTACACGTTCAAAAAACTACCCGTTCTTTTAAGTTACTTTCGGGGATGACCCCATTTGAGATTTACGGTTTTTGTGGCTGATTTATGTCTAAGCATTTAACAAAGTTGTGGAAAAAACACAAACGTTTGTGCCACAACAAAAGGATTGTTTGCTGTTGTTTTCTTTTTCCTCGAAGCTGGCACAATTTTTTTATAATTTGAAATATAAGAGAAAGTGTTTGAATGGCTGGGAAGATTATTATTTAATTTTATTCAAGTTATTTTATATAGACGGCTTCAAAAATTTAATTTCGTTTTATGATATTCTGTACATTAATAAAAACACTGAAAACATTTATAATAATTAATTAGTTTCCAAATATTGTTTCTATTATTTATTGAAATGCAATGGTTTTCATGATCATGACCCATGTGCTAGTTGATTAAACGTTTGTCTTCCATCCATACTTTACAAAAAAAAGGATCCCAATAAGGTTTATAAATTTATCTCGTAACCATACTTGCACATGCTAGACGTGTACGAGAGTTGTTTCCTGTACAGTTGCAAAAGTATTTCTGAGTAAAGGGCAACTGTGAATTAGCTACCTACTGATGTGGTTCTCAATCCAAAGATTAAATTATCTAGATTAAAGAGAATACACCGATCTCGATATTCAGCATGTCCGCATCACCAATTAATTTTATGTGGATGGCACCATACGAATGAATGAACTGATTTTCATACTACAAGATTTTTATGTGTGGTAATACACTCCAATGCTCCAAGTGACTTTACTTCACCAAAAATACGTTGAATTTATAGACTTTATTTATAACATATAGCATCAAAATCAATTAACGTTGCATCAATCAGTTCATTTTTTATATTTCATTATATTGTTTTTATTGTATTGTATAATATAATACTTCGTTGTATACATAACAATTTGGCCAACTTATGACCATAAGGCATTATCTTTTAATATACTTAAAAAATATTATACAGATATTAAATTAAACAAGGCTGAAATTCATCAAAAATATGTGCTAACGGGATTAGCACCTGCAACTCAAAGACAGAAAGACAGGTATCTTAGCAAAAAGACCATAAAGATCGTATTTATATGAGCATTCCACGTTTATTGAACGAGATAATGTACATTCAATTTGTTTTTGTTTACATGCAAGTGAATAAAAGTTCCTCTCGGGATTTTGCACATATTTTCTTTTTGATAACATTTTCCATGCAATTGGTTTATGGTATGAAATATTTAAAAAACAAATGTATTCCGAGAAAAAAATTATCCTCTTGCGGTTATCCAGTGAAAATTATATTTCGACTAAAATTATTCATTCCACAGAAAAGTGGGATTTACATAAGAGCGAAGAAGAAAATTTACTTTTTCCTACAGTCTGATTAACAGGATCTCATAAATCCACAGGATTTGCGGATCATCGTATTTAAAGGAAAGTAAAGTTTGTACAGAAAATAAATTATAGTGCAAATAATAAAAATAACACAAATAAATATTTATACAGCATAGTTTACGTAGAACAATATCCTCAAAAAAATAGAACTTTACTTTAAATGAACTTATGTTAAGATCAAGTTTATAAAGAAAAAATTATAAATAACATTTATTTATTTCTAATGAGTGTACAACTTTTACAGAGAAATCAATACTCACTTATTTCTTTTGAACATAACATATTACCTTTGCAGAGCTCAAGCTTCCTAGATAATGATATAATCTTAGAAAAAAATATTTATAATTTTCCACGACAAAAAAATACCCCAACTATTTGTCTATGAAAAATAATTTTAAGTTATTATTTCGTTAAGTCCAAAAATTCTTTAAAGCTTAATACGTTTATTTAATGGCTAGCCTTTATCTTTAGACTTGATAAAAGCTTATGGGTAAGAAGTGGTTTTCACAAATAACGAAACCACTAAAACAAAGAAAATAACGATAAACTTTGCAATTTGTTGTGGACATTAAAATCAGTAGGGTTGTACCTTCATATTAAGTGTTTTAATAACCAAATTACAATGTATTTAAACTTCCACAGTGTTTATGCCTTAACTATAAGTAATATGAAATATTTTAAACTTTGGTTTAGCAATATATTTTTTTCTAATCTGCATTTTTATGTTCTTGAAACAGCAAGTTCGCGGTAAAAAAGTTCAATCTCACATATATTTTAAGATATATTCCTTGGCTTTCTCAACATTTAGCGAAAACGTGAAGAAAGTAAGCTTAGTTTGATTAATCTCCAGCGATTTTCCATGGTACGTGCCAGCGTTTCAGATAGCTTTGAAAATTTCAGCTCGTTTATTCGCATGACTTGACGGAAATATTTATGGGGGCGTGTTGGATGTGTGATTTTGCGAAATTCCTCTCAGCGTCCGTTCGTTTCATACCCTCGAGATGAGTTGTAAATTAATAAAATAGAAAAGAAAGGAAAACTTTGCCAGAGAGAGCTTTTATGTATTTTTGGTCCATGGCTATTTATGGGATAGCAAAAGGCTTTTATAGCAGTGTAAAAGACGCTAGTATGGTTTCTAACAAGATAATACTATTTACACTTTATAAAAAACTGACCTCTTTCTTAATGAATCGCACTTCCAGAAACATATTTTATTATTGAAACAAAATACATCATATTTTATAGATTCGTGATAAAGCTTAATTTGAAGAACAGATCTTTAAATAAGTGGCTCGTTAGATTTGTCCAATCTTACGCATATTTTTAAAAATGTATTTAGGAAATCGTTTATACCCAGATGTTCTAAAAACTAAAATTCTAGAAACCTATAAAATATATTGTCATAATGATTTAAATAACTATAGAGTCATTGAATTGTAAAAAAGTAAACGGGTATCAAAACTTAATTATCTCTTATTATTCAATACGTAGACGTTGGTCTGCTTGTGACCCATATTCGTTCCTAACGATTCTCTGAATCAGTCATTATTTTGTTTTCAAGATACTTAACTAGAATGCAACTATTCTATATATAACAGGAGCACACTATACATCTGACTGGATTTATCTCTGCAGAAGTTCCCGCTCTCCCCATTCCTCTTTTCTTCTCTTCCCACTCCTCTTTTCTTTAATCATCAACCCAATTACATAATCTCGTAAGTGTTCTTACTTATGCAAACGACCTGCAGACTCTAAATGATTTTATACTGCATTAAACGATTCTTCCAATGCGGATCTTCAATCGATCTCCGAGTAGAATGTAAGTCATTTATCCTATGACGTCTCAAGTAAACCTCATAAGCAGTACTCAACTTCTAAGTAAATTAAGATCTGACTTACCTTCCCCAATATTACTCGATGACACCATCATGCTGTTAATTCAAAGGATTAAAATCTGGGAGTGCAAGTGCATAAAATAAGATTTAAAAAATACGAAGCCAAAACATTGTATTCAATATTTATATCCCTTTAATGTTGTAGAGATTCCTGCCCACAAATACTAAAATTAAGCTCGTGCTATCTGTGATAAAACGAAAATTTTGCTCGTGCCATGTGTGCTGTTTCTCGTTCTGAACTATGCAAACGTCTGATATCTCATATTTATTTTTGTTGTTTATTCGTACGAGTATATTGTTCATGAGTTTTATATAAATAAATAATAATTTGAGTAGTTTTTGCATTCAAGTAAATGTATTTTTTTTGACAGGTTGGTTGGAAAAGATTACCACCTGCAAATAAATCTACCAGAATGTTACAAAATGAAGTGCTAAATAAATAAAATCAGAAAGTTTAGTTAATTCAGTGTCAACGATTTTTTCGCAAAATGTTACATAATTTTAAGAAAATCCATGTTCGAACTTATTATGGACATACAGTTAAATATAATTCATTAAATGAAAAAAAAAAAGTACGTTATTATATAATCAAACATTTCAAAACGAAAATCACAATATCGTTATTGACTTTTAATTGATAAAATTATATAAAAACCAAAAAGGTTCACAACATTGGTAAAAATATATTTTAAACGAACCAGAAAGGTGTTTAGGATGACTTAAGTGAAAACGAGACTAAAATCCTTGTTTTATTTAAGTCTGCGTTCCAACGGGAAATCGAACCCGTAACCCCCGGGTCAAAAGACAGGCACCTTATCAATTTGGCTACAGAGGCCATATTATATTGGTAGGTAGGCTTACATAAGCAAACCTATTTATTTCGTTTCAACCTAATGTAAGTAACTTCTCATTAACTTTGAAACAATGGGGTATTTGCCAATCAGCCTATGGGCAAAAAGTTTTTGATACAAAACAAACGTAAAATTGTGTGAGATTTTCTAATACAAAACATTATTTTCTATAAAATCTATTTTTAATGTTCAATAAACCAAATAGAACTGAAAACGTGCCTTATTATACTGATGAAGTCACTTTACCCACCAATTTGTTTATTCATTCAGCGACAACATGATGTTTGTTGGAAAGGTATTTTATTTATAATATTTCCGATGAATTTGTTGTAATCATTGATAAAAACATGCCTTAATCAATCGCAAAATCGGTTTGTATAATCAAGGTTATATTAATGCACTTGGACAGTGTAGACTCATTTCCGTATAAAAAAATAAAATAAAAAACACTGTTGTTTGAACAAATACTCGCACAGCCGTCGAATTTAATCGGGATTTATCTGGCCAAAAGCTAAAGCGCCCGCAAATTATTATTTCAAAAAGCATTTGAAATTTGATTATTCATATTGATTTTACTGGTTAAAAGTTTTGAATAATATAAATCAAATAAAAAATCTAATGACTCTATTGTAATTAATCCTTAAGTAAGTTCAAGTGACAACGCATAATTTTCTTATACTTAAATTTAACTTAAATATGAAAAACGTATTTTTTTAGATATTTTTGATCTATTACAAAATTCATTTATCATATTTTGTTAAATCGTGTGTATGTAAATTCAGATGAGCATGTAAATTCAGAGTTCGAACCGATGAGCTTCCGCACGGAAATTCAGTGCGTTACCGCGCGGCCATAACCCTCGAATTGGGGTAGTATTTTCTAAAATTATGATATGTTAGTCACGAGAAATATCGATTGGAAACAAAGCCATTTAGACTCTTCAACATATATAATCTAGCCCGATAGTGTCAAAATCTGATACAGTGATAGTACATGGTACCAATTTTGATGTATGGAAGTAAAACTTGGACGTGGAAAAATACTGATAAGAACTCAATAAATGTTGTAAAAATACATGCACTGAGAAGAATCAACGGGGTGACAATCTATGACAGAATACGAAATGAAGTGATTAGAAATTGATGTATGGCTAGTTAAGAAGAATTGAACTTTGATATGGTTAGAGCATGTAGAACGAAATAATTTAAAAAGACTTACAAAACAAATATATAGTAGTTGGGTTAAGTGGGTGACATTTTGAAAAAAAAAAGGAACGTAAAAAGCCAGAAAAATTGTAGGAGTTGAATAAGAGAAGGGTGTAGAAGAGGCGAAGTATGTGTGTCAATATAAGAAAGTGTGGCACTTTGTACTGTCTGCCTACCACGAAAAGGAAATGGCACGATGGTATGTTTGTATGAGTGTTATTTATCTCTCCATCTACAAAATTATAATATTATAGTAACATGTTAATATTATTCCGGTACATAAGATGGAAACTGGTTATTGGGATTTTAATCGTTTATATAATTTTAAAATAATTTGGTTTTATGTATTTACTGATTGATTTCCTCTCAGTGTTCTGTCAAATAAAATAAAAACAAGATCAAAATTCTAAATATTTCATGAAATAGTCAAACATGCCAAATAACGAAGCAATCAAAAGTCTTTTAAACAAACAAATTATGTTTCCAAGAGTTAAATCAAATGGTTAAAAGTTCAGGCATATTCAAATCGTCCTCAAACAAATATTTCAAAATAATTTATTTTGAGGTGACTAATGAAATGGGTCGAATTTAATTTCATTCCCTAGATATACAAGTTCAACTTTACAAGTATTAGTTAAATTTGAATTCGCCGAGCAAACTTCAAATTGGATTTATTGTTTGTCACTTGGAGATTAAATACATCACGTTTTGCTTTTAGACGATAATTTACTATTTTGTATTTATTGAATACAATTTTTTTTAGATTTTACGAGATATTAAAGAATATATTAAATCTTAATTAAAGAGATTAAAATTGCCTATATGATAACGATTATGCCATAAAGCATTATATTTACTGAATTCGAAATAGTGTATAATAATACTGGTACCAACCTTCTTTGCCAGGTTGGCATGATGTTTGAATCTAGCCTGGGGGTTGCGGGTTTGGAACCCTATTTTTTTTAAAAGATTTCAGCCTTATTTACTCTGGGCTGCCAGGTTGTTCTGTATTATTAAAATACAATATTATACAAAAAATAACAATACTGCAATCAATTTAAGTAGAGCATCTGAGAAAAAAAATCTTGTACACTTTTTTGTGTGAAGTAAACCTGGTGAATTCGTTGTCGAATTTATAACAATATCTTTCAACCATCTCGATAGCTATTAAATAAGTCATAAGTGGAAACCAGAGAGGAACTTAAAAAATTTCCATTGTAAACATTTGATTTTTTTACATTTATACAATGTTTTGTCGATAATATTCTGTTTTGTTTAATTATTATTTTTTTTTTGTTTTGACTTGAATAATGTTAAACTTTTGTCTAATTCAACAATAAACTACTTTTGACATGAAAAATAGCGTACATTTATTTATGGTGAATCTTTTTATTCATAAAATATACTCTGTAATTATTACAACACTTAAATCCGTATAATAGCTTTTTAGAAAATAAATAGTTTACCCAATGCCTACTTAACATGTCGCTGCTGATAATTCTCAAAGTATTCGATATCTGTTAAAACCAAAAGGAACAATTGCGCTAACGATTTCAGGGGATTATGAAAGTGCTCCGAAATCACTAACAAAGCAAAGAGGATTACCAGAGGTAAGGGCGCCAACGGACGAATAGACTTTGGAGGGAATATTCACACAAAATTAATTGAGCTTTCATTCTCTAAAAGCTCCTAAAAACAATTATATTACTTTTCCAACAGTATTTTTAGTCAAAATTTAATAAAATGTCGAGGTATAAAATTATTTAACAATTATACTTATATGCACTGTATATACCGTGTACAACCTCCGTTGCCTAGTTGGTTGGTTAGCCTTTAAACCCGAGGGTGACCGGTTCCATTTCCGTCAGTACCAATTTTTTTTTATAAAAGGGTTCTAGTTTGTTGGATAAGATTTTTCGGAGTGTTTTACCGCGTGGTTTGTCTTATGAAGCCGACATTTCAAAAACGTTGCAGTTTTCATATTTAGGGCTCGTTCGTAGTTAACTTTGCCATAAATGGATGCGCATCGGACACAGTTGGTCTACAGCAGAGTCTCAACCGCAACGTGAGTACATGCGAGCGTAATTTAGGTGCATGAATCCGTTCCATCGTAACATGATTAGATGGTTCTTTTCCTCTGAGGTACAACAATCGCGCAACTTCCACCGATGTTGAAGTTGCTAATTTTCATTAAGTAGTCGTTTCGATTTGATTGTAGGGGTACCATACTGATTTGAGATAAAATCCGTCATCTCTGTTAATATAATTTAGATGTTTATATATTTCTATTGCCTCTTTGATAAATTTTGTGTAAAAGTTCTTTGGTTTGCCGATTATTTTTGGTTCAAATGAAAAACGGAAGTCTGTCTCGATTAAGTGTTCGATCAATACTGATTTTTCGAGATAAACGGTTCTACAGACTCCCTCGTGTTTGGCAATTCTCTTATTCACCATTTGTTTTACATATTGTTAAGTTAAAAACTGCAATACTTTCGAAATGTACGGCACCATAAGCCAAACCACTTTGAATTAATATCCAACTGATACAAATAACGTCTTATCCAACTGATACAAAGAACCGCGAAAGCCTCAAAACATATTTAGATTCCTGGCTGGTTTTCGCTTTAGACTTTTTATAATATTTTTATGGTTCATTCAAAGAAATCGCCACGTGGCAATAGATCCGCCAGAATATATTTCATTCTCGTACACCGAAAGTATAATACAATACAATATCCACTAAAAAAAGTAAATGAAAGCAGTAAATGTTCATAAAGATTTCAAATACACCCGATTTATACATATTTGTACACGGTTTGTACATATTTAATTTGCACATATTATACACATGATTATGCATATTTATACACGATTTGTACATACAACCAGTAGATACAGCAAAATGGCGGGCATTATAAGGATA
This sequence comes from Odontocerum albicorne, assembly GCA_949825065.1. Lineage (NCBI taxonomy): Eukaryota > Metazoa > Arthropoda > Insecta > Trichoptera > Odontoceridae > Odontocerum > Odontocerum albicorne. Next base: position 40,494,120 of record OX463840.1, read on the forward strand.
CAAGTTTTGGGAAATGTGAATTTGGTTTTCAAAGTGTTACATTACACAATTTCAATTCTTCAATGTATGCATTGTGTTCAAATGTTTCAAATACGCCCGTTTTAGTGACTTAACTTGTAGCTTCAGGGAAATTGTTATACGAGTAATTATTATCAGAAAATGAGACTTTTGTTATCAGTCAAGTAATATAATTTTAATTATTACATATATAAATTGTGTTCATATAAATATACAATATTAAAACTCAATAAATGAGACCTTTCTATCCATGATTTTTTTTAATTGCTCTGGTTACTGACGCAACTTGAGCTATATGTATCCATATGAGACTTTGAGAAATGGAGTGTACCAGTGTCTTGGAGGTTCTTGATCGTTTTTCTTGTTTTCAGAAAGAATGTTGTATAATGAATGTATAAGATATATTTTAAGAATGTTGGTTATCTTTAATATTTGTGATAAACACTAGAATTTGTTGTGAGAATTGTTCCAAATTGTACATACTGCGTGATAAATTTTACAACTTATGATATATCGGTTACTGTTTTGATTTGGTTCAATTTCAACAAATTATATTTGACAGTTGAGAAGTGTTTTGTTATGGAGCAATGAACGATTCAATAACGTGCTATTAATTTTAAAACGTACTACGTGTCAGCTTTCAGTTTTTATGAAAAAAAATGCAATGAACGACGAAGTTCATTTTGATCTCAGTAAAAAAAAATGGCTGCTATCGGAGCGCTGAAAATTCACGTGTGATTCTTCGGTAACGATAACAACCTCTTTTTTGGTTAGGACGTGTGTTTGAATTTTTTTAGGTTTGATTAGGAGGTGTCAAATTTGATTAGGAGGTGTGATCGGATATTTTTTTCTTTTTTTATAAGACGATAAGAGCAACGTTGTAACTGTAAATGGAGACCGCTAACGTACTATAATCGAGAACTTTGTGTCACATAAATAACATGAATGGAGTGTGGAAAATGTGCGGTGTTAACAGAATAATTCGTAAGACTTTTTCCAGCCCAATCAATTTTCAGAAGCAGTGACCACGACTATCCGCCAACCCCTCCAGACTTATATGTAGGGTTTTCTTATATCACGAGTATATACCAACAAACCATCGTCAATCGTTCATTTGAAGAACAGCATTTCAGTAACAATAGTTATATCGCCGAAAAGTTATATACGAGTATATTAAGAGAATTTTTTCACGAAAGGGAACTAATTTTTGTGTGGCAGCAAGAGGCAAAAATTTTGGCCAAAAACTTATTTTATAAATATTTTAAGTTTTGATAAATCATTTTCAAAACACAAATATGTTAGTTTTCATCATTGGAATTATTCAAATTAACGGTGTTATGTAGTTGGTAAAAAATCTGAGTAGAGATTTTAGTTGCTTTACTCCGGCTTAGTCTCCAATTGTATTTCCTATATTGTTAACCATATATTATACTTAATTATGTGGCTTAACTACTTAAGTATAGTTTTTTTTGGAAATAATGTATATTCCTCATCAAAATACATGTAGTTTGTACTAGAAAATACATTGTTCATAATTTCACATGTAATATATCTCGGAATCCTCAAAGAAAAACAACTGACTCCACGATTGCGACTCCCGACTCCGACTCCCGACTCCAAATCCTGACTCGGAACCCCGGCGTTAGTTTTTAGCCACCCTGAAAAAAAAGGGTCCAAATACATATTCTTTTCCATTAACCACACTTGTACGTGTGTTAAATTGCATCTTTCTGTTTTTTGGCCTAATACTTCTCTTCAAAATTCGTGTGAATATTTTAAAATATCTGTTTTGCTCCCCTTAAAATCAATATATTTTTTAAATACCGTCTTGGTATGTTTTTGACAAATGAAAGCAGTCCTTAAGCTACGCTATCATAAACTTCAAAGTATTAAAGTAAGTATTGATCACAAAAATCTATTTCCTTTCTTTATGTGATGTATAAACTATTGTACATCGTATATAGTATATATCATCACGTCGTTCCCTCTGTAGGGGAAGGCAGACAGGACAGATCACCAGGTTTTACTATTTTGACACACATAGTCTACCTCTTCTACATCCATATACCTTCTAATACAAGTCCATCGATTTCTCTGACTTTTTAAATTTACTTCTAAAATATCAATCACTTGATCCAATCATACTTTCCTTTATATTTCTAAGCCATACCTTTTGCTTACATTTTCACTGTATAATTATTTTGTTAGTATTTCTCCGTTCATCCGTTTTACATACCAAAACTATTTCAGAGTACCCTTCTCGTTTTACGAATATATAATATTTAGATTCACATTTGTTTTTGATCCCTACCGATGAACAATGATTATTTTTTCGTAATACCACAATGTGAAATTCAACATTTCGAAATGTGATATACGAGAAAGTTCCTCCGGCAACAATCACACTCTATTTTGACCTCGCCCAGTTCATGGAACAAAACAAACCATCACTCCCTTATTTGATTAAACGCCATAAAAGAGATAAAACAGTCGGTGCCATACAATAACCTCGCGCTTCAAGCGGCCCCACACGATTTTATTACCAATAGAGAAATGGTGTCACCAAAGCCTCATCGCTTAATTGCTTGTTTAAGTTAGATCAATTAAAAGAGAATAAAAAATTAAAATATTGTACATAAGGATAATTTATACGCAAAGGTTTTCTAGTGTTAGCATAATTTAATCAATTGAACGAACATATTAAAAAAAATATCAAACGTACTAATCATAATTTACACCCATTGAATGAGAATGAGATATTCGTATTCAGAGTCGAATCTAATGCACTCCAAACTTCAAAGTGGGGAATTCAATCACTTGATCCTTATTTATGGATGCTTTAAAATAAACTCGTACGAAATTCAACTTTCAACGCTATTTCTTTAGTTAACAAATTATGAAAAATTGGTATTTTTGTGTTAAGGTTGGACTGTGGATTCGAGCCTAAGATACGAGTACATCATGCGGATAAATGCGGGGGTCTTATCACAGCGGACTCACAACAAATATTGTAACACTATGATCGTTTCTTTATAAGGAAACGACTAGAAAACTATTTCAATTATTTTAATCTATTCCGCAACCATAACCACTTCAAATATAATTATCCCCAATATTTTTTTTATTTATACTAACTGTACGTTTTTTTTTCGGGATATACTTGTATGTGAGAAGGAAGTTAGGAAAAAAATAGTCAACATTGAAGCGTTAAGTCTAAGAAAATATCGATTGTTCCCCAAACGTAATGGATTAGAGAAATGTGGTAGAAGTTTTTTAGTCAGACAAATAAATTAAGGTCTTATCTTTTCTAGATGTGTTAAGAAAGATATATCACCTTTAATGGTAGTTTAATGGGCAAGTCAATTTTCTTATAAATAAATCATTTAAACTCCGTTTATTCTTTTCAGGTCCTTGAGCATTACAGGTTTCACTAATTCGTACAAGGACCAAACATAACAAGTACAAAAAAAACATGTATAAAAACAGTTCAACGTTTTAAGATTTATAAAGAGTATTGTAAAAATTTATACGTTACGCTAAAACACTATGATAAAAATGTAGCATGTAAGATAATATAAAAAGATTCAATTATTTCAAGTACTACACTAAATTTAAGAGATTTTTTCCTGAAGGAGCTGAGCGACACATGAAATACGTCTATATGAGGATACACACGGTTCAACAGTATGATTGCTCTACCTACCGGCATCTTCAAAGGCAGATTGGTTCTACTGTTACGTTGATAAAACAATCTATGGGAGCGTTGGGTCATATAATTATCCGGAACGTACGAACCAAGACTGTTCAGGGCGGATGAGTTAACTAAATTACCCCTGAGCAAGCAGAAAAAATGGACACCCAATCGAAGAGATATTCTACTCTCTAATGATCTGTAACTCAGCATGCACGGTAAGAAGACATTTGGATAAAGCCAGGGATAATATCCATACTCTCTCATGTAGAGACAATGGAGAAATCTTTTCTGAACCCTTTCTAGCATGAGTGAAAGCGTAATTTATTTATTTATTTAAGTTATGTAATCTCTGCTGGCGCCCATATTATGGAGTAATATATCAAATGATTTCTGACCAAAGAATGATATAATATCCTGAGTATGTAGGAATCTGTGAATAGTTTGGTGGTACGAATTATAAACCCAAGCATCTTATTTGCTTTGTTGCAGACTGATTTGATTTGCAAATCAAACGAAAGGTCACTTTAAAATAAAACACCTAGTTCTTTATTTATTTTCCGTCCTAGAATGTAAATGTTGTTGACCATTTATAAGATAACGGAAATAAGTTGTTTTTCGTGGTCTTACAAATGAAATAACAAAACATTTTGACACCTAAAAGAAGAGTATCATGTTTCTTATGAATTTTTTTTTTAGTTAGTTAATTGCTAAAAATTTTGGAATGCAAAGGAACGTATTGAATGCGATGATCAGGAAACAGCGCTATAACGTATGGTCTAAGAAAGAAAAATAAGTAGTGAAAAATGCCATAACTTTATATTATCAAATAGCAGAGCTCAAAATAATTATGGTTGTTTTCATCATCATCCTATCGTGTAGCTCATGACTTAGCATCATGACCCATGACAGCCATTGATGACTCCTCTCCATCCATCACTGCACACTATGGTTCGAAAGGAAGCCCAGTTGCGTTTCTCACTTGATAAGTCCAACGTATTGAGATTTTTCCTCTTCTATGTCGTCCTTCCACGTCTCCAGTAACCACAAACTTATCCAAAATGTCTCCTTGGCCACGAGCAATGTGTCTATAGAATCGGAGGACTCGTCGAAGGCATATTGTCAACAATCTGTTGATGATTCTCAGCTCTTCGAGAATGGAGGAGTTAGTTCGCCTTGCTGTCTATGGAACTCGCAACATCCTTCTGCAGCACCATATTTCAAATGCATATAATTTGTCACTCACTAGCTCTCAGAGTCCCAAGTTGCAAAGACGAGAGACTTAACTATGCGCATTTTTGTTGTGATTGTGATAGTTCAGCTCGTCCATATCATTTCTAGCTTTGACATCGCAAAACCTTGCTAAAACTTATAGTAAAAAAGTGCTATTTTTTCACCCTACTTACTTGTAATACATCAGTTTCAAACTCAGCTTCATACTTACATACGAACATATCAATACACCGTGTCTTTTGTGGGATAGAAAGAGAGAAGAGTTGATTAATTGATAGCTTACTTATGAACTTATCTAATAACTGGTAAAAATATTAAATATATAAAATACATTATGATTATATCTTAAACTCCCTACATTTTTCATGAAAGATTTAAAATCTTAATTATTGATACACTTAAAACGTATCATATACACAAACACGCCGTGTCCCTTGTGGGATAGACAGAGAGAACACATCTAATATTTGCTATCCGAGCACACAAGTTTTGTCTTCTCCACATTCATACATCTCGTTATACATAATCAAATATTATTATTATTTCTCACTTACCTTCTTTCAAAATCTGGTCCACTTGATCCAGCGACATTTTTCCGTGTCCACGAATTCCACACCCACTTTTCACTTGTGACTTGTATATTCGTTTAGTAATAATTTTGTCAGTCCTTCTCTTCTCATGTTTAAACTATCTTAAAACTCCATTCTTCGTCATACTTAAACAAACATTTTAACCATGCATTAATTTTGATGTCGTAATTTCGCCTTTTCATACGTTGACAATCCAAAAAGGTTTCTTAGGTATATGAAAAGATTATATTACACTTTTGTTATGAACAGTAAAACTTAGCGGGTTTATTGTTATGTAGCAATCTGTTCCAACCAACAAGAAATGTAACTAAGGCTTGTTTACAACTAACAGGTGTCAAACAATCCTTTAGAGAAAACCATACTAGAAATCTCGGATCTCCTCAGCATTCATCTTACTCCTTATTCGAGGAGGAGGCGGGACAGTTAATGATGGTATATAGTAGAGACAGTATGTGAATTTTGCGTCTATTTTTTACGTTCAGCTCATTCAGATCCTTCTGGTATGAAGTGATGTGTTCGTTCTTTCTTAGTCTAAAAATAAATCTTAAACAATCTTCTCTTCACTCAGTGCACGCATTGAAAAGATGTGGTATGTATATTTAAGAATATAGCAAGGTCCATATTACTTAAATATAAGTATAATCAAAAACTCTCGTAACTTTATTTCCCATTTTCGGGTGACATTGTCGGCATAAATGAAAAAGCTAGTTCACGTCCACATCACAGCGCCCTAACACGGGAGCTCAATATGTGTCTCGCTGAGATAATGGGACGTGACATCTGGTCTAAGGATGGCGCCCTTCTCCCATATATCTGTCTTTTCTTCTGTTTCGTGCTTTATATTAAACATTTTGCAAGGCAAGAAAACAATGGACTTGTTGATTCTGTTGAGTACGAACATAATGCGTTATTAATGTGTTTTATTATTTCTTACGTAATAAAAGTACTCTAAATATTCTACAAAAATATATGTTTAATGTTTTTTTCAGTACTTGGTAATACAAAGTATATCTGGCGAGCTTATTGATAAAACATATCTAAACCAATCAGTTCTTATTATATACAGAAAGTTGTATTAATATGTAACATTTATGAATGGTGATAAAATGTCTGAATCATTATTTGGATCTAGAAGAAAATACTTCAATCTAACATAACGGTATACAAAGAAAAAAAAAGATAAAAAAGATGTGTAATGTAACATTTTATTTTCAATTATTTCTTAAATGTGAATAAATATTGAATACGAGTACTTGTTTAAATATTTAAAAGGCATTTTTTTAGCCAAGTGACGTCCATTTTTATCATTAAACACTTCATTTTGTATTCACCACAATTTATAAATCTAACTTATTTAGATTTAGTTATGATTAATATTTCCTGACATATGACAATAACTGCACAATTGTTTAAATTTGTATATATTTATACAAACATAAAATTCCATGACCTGGTAGATAAGCCACCTGTTGTCCAAACCGGGGGTCGCAGGTTCGAACGATGTTGATGTCCAGATTTTTTAAAAAACGTTATTATTCTGGTTTTCCCTTGAGACTTGTTTAACACCTTTCTAATTGATCGTAAGAGACTGCCACATTTCTATAAACTTACCAAATTGCAGTATGTACAATGAAAGTATAATTCTATAATATATGTACAATAAAAGCAAAATATTAAATCTAAAATGAATATTTAATCAAATTCTTGATCTCTTCTCAATCTGTCGCTTTGAAACATCATCTTTTCTACTCCAATCACACTGTTCCACCCATAACTATTTAGTTATCTACTCCCATACTGAATTTTTACATAGTTTAGATATGCGAGTATTTACCATTTTAGAATATATTTTCAAAGTAAATTAAATACTTTCATCTTAAAAGTATTCGTCAAGTAACAATACTCGCACAGTAGTATGGCTAACACATACAATGACAGATCGCTAGTTACATGACTACTCCGTACTAGTGAGTATTAACCCGTAGGATCGAGTAATGAAGTCAGATATTTTCTCTCGGCCACGCTCTCCAATATGTCCAAATGTCATATTGGAGTATATTGAAGAGTATCATATAAATGAGTTAATCTTTTTGTGTAAATCTGGAAAAAAGTAATATTTTCCATACAAAATAATATCATTTTGAATATTTTTTGTATTTTTTTCATTGGCAACAAATGTAAAAATTTTAATGATACGATTCTTCCGGCAAAATCGTTCCGACTAACTATAGATAGTATCAAAACTTTATATACAAGTGCATTATTTACCACGGTATTATTGTGCACGCATACAGATTTACACTGGCAATTTATCATTTATAATGATGCACTAGTTTTATCCTCAAGGAAGCTCCCAAGTACAATAAAAAAGTAATAACAAGTAAAAAGTACATGGTAGGACATTATTCTTGATACAAAAATAAATCATAATAACTTTTACATTTGTATGTTTTTTTTTTCAGGATAGTTTTAATACATTCAATTTTTATTTATGGAGATATATTCAGACGCAGAATAAGGATGATTTAACCGTATTTTTAATGAAAGTCCCGATCTCAGTAGAACTCCCATTGAGAAATGACGGTAGACAGGATATTCCAAGCAAATGGAGCATAATGCGGATTGTGTAGCAGTGTAACGAGACAGGTATGCTCTGGATGTAATATAACATATTTTTATTGCAATTTTCGAGAATTCTCCATAACCCAAATATGGCAGTTTTCCATATTAACATTGCCGTTAGTCAAAATGGGCCTTGTACGACATAAACTAGCAATTAATAAAGTTTGTAACTTCCTCCGCAAATTGTAACAATTTTCGACAAAATTCAAGACAAATTGGCAGGTTCCCTGTATTAAGAATATGTGCCAATTGAATTTTGTAAGGAAATAAATCCAAATCCTCGTGAAATATACTGGACACAATCCTTCGATGGTTGCTAATGTCCAATGCTACTTACCTAGCTGAAATCGTCGGTTCATTTTGAATGGCGACGGCCACTATGTCCATGTTATTTGCTGTCCGAGCTGTCGATTCTCGTTTATTAGGGCTTCCTTTTAAACATTTCCTGTCTCGTTGAATAGCTCCATAATCTGAATTATGATCTATCAGCTCACAATATTCCGTCTCATTTTATTTAACATTGAGCGTTGTATTGAAATCAGGAGCTTTGATTTAAATACAGTTAAACCACTTTAATTTAAACCACCTTGATTATATGACTTGATTGTTAAAAAATGTATTATTCTGGATAAAAAAGTCGAAAAGTGAAAAAAATAAAACCGGTATTGAAATTTATTTTAGTAGCAAAACTAATGATCCGTATTTCACTTAAAATGATAAAAAGTTTTGAGACTACTTGAAATTAGTACTTATTAAAAAACTTGGAAAAATTGCCAAAAAATATATTGTTAAAAAAACAAATGAGGTACGACTCCTTTAGACTGCTGGTTAAATAGACTATGGTAAACTTCCATTATTTGCCATTGTTATTGTTTCAAAAATTTTTAAAACAAATTTTAATTTTAGAGAACTTTTTCAATTGAAATTAAAATTCTTAGGAATGATAAGTTCCAAGTAACTATAATTAAATATATTCAAAGGTAACGCGTTATGAAAAAAATGGTATCATTAAATTAAATAATATTTATTGAATTATATTTAAAACTCACAAAATCATGTATATACACATATACATAAATATCAATATAAAATCATGTACATGTGTTAAAAGTAACAGTATTATAAAAGTAACAGTGTTATAAAAGTAACAGTATTATGAAAAGTAAGAGTATTATAAAAGTAACAGTATTTTTAAAAACCGCTCAAAGTTTTTTTCAAACAGCCTCATAGGACTTATCATCCTATATTATAATTGTATCGAAGTAATCTGGACATCTGCCCGAACATCGGATTCAGCCTTCCTGGTGCCAATGTTTTGGTGAATAGTAGGACTTGTTATTCATTATTTATAACCCCTTTTTAATTTATTTTTGGACTTCATTCCTTTATTGCCGTACTTCTGAGTTGTATTTTATATATTTAAAAACATAGCTCTCTTGTGCAAATACATAATTACGAAACTTTTATATAAACGATACATTTGCTTTAGAAATTGGTCCATGAAGCCATCATGAACAACAATATTAGGTTAAATCGCTTAAGCGAAAACAATAAATTTAATAACTGCCATAATATTATGTTTTATTTATTTTTGTTAATATGGTAACACGCACAAAGTCTGGTGGGCTTAGCGCTTTATAAAAAATTTCTTTCAACCAACCAATCCATTTTGAATACATTAAGCTGTTTAGATCCATGACAGAATTTGCATAAAAAAATAAATTCAAGTAAAAAACAAATAAATAATAATCTCTAAAAAATAAAGGTAGAACCAGAAAACAACAATTGATTAAGGATAAGAAAAAGAAACAAAAGAAGGTTCGAATGAAAGGATTTTCTGAACATTGTAATATTATTACAATTCTTTCTTGAACGTTAATAAAGACTAGTTGCAACCCGTGAAATATTCACGGAAGTAAAACAAATTCTACATTTTTTTAAATATATATTCATAAATGTAATATTTGTTTATATATATATATATATATATATATATATATATATATATATATATATATATAATATATATATATATATATATATATATATATATATATATATATATATATATATATATATATATATATATATATATATATATATATATATATATATATATATATATATATATATATATATATATATATATATATATATATATATATATATATATATATATATATATATATATATATATATATATATATATAAATATAATATATATATATATATATATATATATATATATATATATATATATATATATATATATATATATATATATTATATATATATATATATATATATATATATATATATATATATATATATATATATATATATATATATATATATATATATATATATATATATATATATATATATATATATATATATATATATATATATATATATATATATATATATATTATATATATATATATATATATATATATATATATATATATATATATATATATATATATATATATATATATATATATATATATATATATATATATATATATATATATATATATATATATATATATATATATATATATATATATATATATATATATATATATATATATATATATATATATATATATATATATATATATATATATATATATATATATATATATATATATATATATATATATTTCTTCTGTACGTGTGTAAGTCACTGAACTCCTCCTAAACGGCTGGACTGATTTTGATGAATTTTTTTTTGTGTGTTTGAGTGGGTCCATGAATGGTTTAAATTAACAATTGGATCCGGTAGGTGGCGCTGCAATCGAGTTCTAGGAATTTTTATTTTTTATTTTTTGACGAAACAATTTTTTTTATTTTTTTAAAATTCTTCGCATATCAAAACATATAACCCCAAAATTTCACCCCCCCCCCTCCCCCCACCAACCTCATATATTTTTAAAATGAACAAAATCATAAGTTCATGAATAATTTACTGTTAAACCCTTTTAAGAAGTTCATGAATAATTGACCTTCTGAGAATAATTCATAGTTATGTTTGTGTACCATAGGTGGCGCTGATGTCGAATTCTGTGGTATTTGACGTACGCATCCAATACAGGCGCAAGTCACTTGCGATGAAATTTTTTGTGTATTTGATGAAATTTTTTGTGTGTGTTTGAGTGGGTCCCTGAATGGTTTCAATTTACAATTGGACCCGGTAGGTGGCGCTGCAATCGAGTTCTAGGAGTTTTAATTTTTTATTTTTTGACGAAACAATTTTTTTTATTATTTTAATATTTTTCGCATATCAGAACATATTATATACCACCAAAATTTCACCCCCCCCCCCTTCCCCTCTTTCACCAACCTCATATTTTTTAAAATGAAAAAATCATAAGTTCATGAATAATTGACCGTTAAAACCTTTTGAGAAGTTCATGAATAATTGACCTTCTGAGAATTATTCATAGTTATTTTTGTGTACCATAGGTGGCGCTGATGTCGAATTTTGTGGTATTTGACGTACGCGTCCAATACATGCGCAAGTCACTTGCGTCGTAGCTTCACGTTGTTTTGACATTTCAATTTCTGTTCGCTGTGTTTCGATATTCTATGTATCACAATTACGTGAATATTGAGTGTATTATTCATCGACACAACATATTGAAATAACGTTTTAAATCATAAATGAAGTGTATTTAAACACATACATTGTGCAAATGTGTAAGGTGCAGTGCTGAAGTGAATATCTTGCATGATCTTCAACAAATTTAAATTATATACATGTGCATTCAATGACAATCAATCTAACCTGCAAATATTTATTTTATGTGCTTATTTGTGTCGATGATTCTATATCATTTACGGAGTGGTAAACGGCTCATTGAAAATAAACAACATGTAAGTTTGTTCAACAAATTATAAAATCTATAAAATTCAAATATAAGTTACTTATATTTATGTGTTGTGTGTTTATTAAAGAACAATGCCACGTCTTCGTGGACGAGGAGAAAATATTGGTCGACGTACACAGAATTCACAAATAGTCCACACCCATCGGTTAAATAGAACGGTAGAAGATCAATTGATGGACAATGCAAATTTAAGAGACCAGGTTGCAAACACACGTGCAAATAAAAGTCAAAAGGAACGCAACGAACGCCTTCGAGCAAATGCAGAGACAAAGACAGGCGCGTCAACGAGCCACCAACGCACACAGAGCTCATGAACGACAGCGCCTGCAAGTGCATCGCGCATTGACACGTGCATCACTCCACCTTGCGTTTGAATATGAGTCGGACATCGACTATTCGTCACATTCACAAATTGTCATCGGCGCTATTGACAAAGAATGCCAACACTGCCAGGCATTCAAATATAAAGGTGAATCGGTCGGTTTATGGAAAAGTTGTACTGCCACCATTGAATTCGCCGCCAGAACCATTGAAAACACTATTGGCTGGAGCCACACCTCAATCATAATTGTTTTTGCGTAAAATTCGCAAATTCAATTCTTGCTTCCAAATGTCATCATTTGGAGCAACAAAAATCGTTAAGAATGAGAATGGTCGCAATTTTTAATCAACGTATATATATATATATATATATATATATATATATATATATATATATATATATATATATATATATATATATATATATATATATATATATATATATATATATATATATATATATATATATAATATATATATATATATATATATATATATATATATATAATATATATATATATATATATATATATATATATATATATATATATATATATATATATATATATATATATATATATATGTATATATATATATATATATATATATATATATATATATATATATATATATATATTATATATATATATATATATATATATATATATATATATATATATATATATATATATATATATATATATATATATTTATATATACATATATATATATATATATATATATATATATATATATATATATATATATATATATATATATATATATATATATATATATATATATATATATATATATATATATATATATATATATATATATATATATATATATATATATATATATATATATATATATATATATATATATATATATATATATATATATATATATATATATATATATAATATATATATATATATATATATATATATATATATATATATATATATATATATATATATTATATATATATATATATATATATATATATATATATATATATATATATATATTATATATATATATATATATATATATATATATATATATATATATAGAAGCCGGTATCGAGGAAGAGGCCAGCTTATGAGGGTTCAGAATTAAAAAAAAATTTTTGAAAAAGCCTTTTACTTTTCGAGTTATAGGCATTTCTTCGAAAATTGTAAAAGTAGCTACCCTGAGCCGAATGTTTGTATATTGTGACTAAAAATTGCCATATTTTATGATTTTAATGGTTGTATTGCAATCCTAGATAGACCTGCTATTAGTCGAAGTCAGATATAAAACAAAAAAAAATTTGCACGTTTGAAAAAAAAATGGTTTTTGTTCGATCATAAAAAATAATATTTTTTATCAGCCAACTTTAACTCATCATACTGTAAAAATAATGTACTACGCTAACCTGGCAAGTTACATCAAAAGTTGGCATGTTTAGTTAGAATTTTAAAATGGTACAATACATATCTACTACTCCTTTAAAAATAATTTTAAAACAATAATTTCTGAAATTAGAGATCGTATTAAAAAATTTTGAGCGAGACAAACGATACGGCGGATGCACTAGTTAGAGTAATACAGCTAGTGTCGCCATTTTTTATATGTGATATCTAGTTCCTGTCAAAAATGGTGTCTTTCTCTAACTCGTTCATCCGCCGTATCGTTTGTCTCGCTCAAAATTTTTGAATTCGATCTTTAATTTCAGAAATTAATGTTTTAAAATTATTTTAAAGGAGTAGTAGATATGTATTTGTACTATTTTGAAATTCTGACTAAACATGCCAACTTTTGATGTAACTTGCCAGGTTAGCGTAGTACATTATTTTTACAGTATGATGAGTTAAAGTTGGCTGATAAAAAATATTATTTTTTATGATCGGACAAAAACCATTTTTTTTTCAACCGTGCAAATTTTTTTTGTTTTATATCTGACTCCGACTAATAGCAAGGATATCTAGAATTGCGATACAGCCATTAAAATCATAAAATATGACAATTTGTAGTCACAGTATACAAACATTCGGCTCAGGGTAGCTACTTTTACAATTTTCGAAGAAATGCCTATAACTCGAAAAGTATAAGGCTTTTTCAAGAATTTTTTTTAAATTCTGAACCATCATAAGCTGGCCTCTTCCTCGATACCGGATTGACGTTGCCCTTTGGGACACCCTGTATATATATATATATATATATATATATATATATATATATATATATATATATATATATATATATATATAGTATATATATATATATATATATATATATATATATATATATATATATATATATATATATATATATATATATATATATATATATATATATATATATATATATATATATATATATATATATATATATATATATATATATATATATATATATATATATATATATATATATATATATATATATATATATATATATATATATATATATATATATATATATAATATATATATATATATATATATAAATATATATATATATATATATATATATATATATATATATATATATATATATATATATATATATATATATATATATATATATATATATATATCATTTATACATCGTCCCCTTTTACACCGGTTAAAAAAATGTTAGCTAGGTATTTAAAATTCATTCGGTATCCCCACCGAGATTCAAATTTCGAATTACTTGCGGAGAGAATCCAAGTATTCGACAGCCGTACGGGTTTGGCCTATTTATACTATAACGATGATGCACTGATACTTCTAGGAAATTTATTCCACGGTCCCGCTGAGTAGACAGTAAATTAAGATTTGTAAGACGAGGTGTGGTATGTTGGCATGCAAAGGGGTATCTCATTGTCCGATTGAAAAGAACGTTCGTCTTCTGAAAAAATGTTGAAGATATAAAGGAGAATCAGGAATGTGAAGCTCGCAAAATAATATCGACAAAACGTGCAAGTTCTTTCGCTCAGTTTAAGACACTAAAGTATGATCTCAATTTAATGATCATATTTATTATTTGATTTTCAAATCAGATCGTAAGACCTTTGATTAAACGAGAATGATACAATTAGCAAATGAATACGAGTATAAACTCAAGAATTTTTTTTTTTAAATAAATACTCCAACACACAAAGCGTTAAACTATAAAAGCTAAATTGTTAAATTTCACAAAGGTAGTCTTTCATAGCCTCAAGCTAACAAACAATTAATGATAGTCTATTTCAAACATAATTACCACCACGCCACTTATCTGCTGGATTAAGTAGAGAGGACAGAACGCCAGACTTTCCTACCTTGACACACATTTCACCTCTTTCACACCCAAACACTTTCTCTGTCAACTCCTGCGATTTCTCTTTCTTCTAACTTCTCCTACTTTCAAAATATTATTCACTTGATCCAAACTAACCTTCCTGGGTCTTTCTCTATCACGTCTTTCACTCATATTTGCACTGTATATTTGTTTTGTTAGGATTTCTTCGTTCATTCGTTCTACGTGTGCAAATCATCACATGATAATCTATGAGGAAATAATGGGATTGAAGTATTAAACATAAAACGTGGCCTGCGTGGTATATTTGGTAAATCACTTGGCCTTTCACTAGGAGATTCGGATTCTATTCATGATGGTAAAAAAAAAGGTTAGAGTTATCGTTTTGCGACATTACACGTACGCACTTAAGGTTTGTTAGTTGTATCGCTAAAATATGATGAACTACGCGTTACATATCAACTCCCGTGGTTCTTTTGTAAAATCAGAGGCTGAATTAATTTGATCGAAAAAAATATTGTCTTCCAGCGACGCTCTTCAATATTTCTACATCACCAATCCGGAAAAGTTGAAAGGTATTACATGAAGGAAATAACTAAACATCCCTTAGTAATATTTAGTGTTAGGTGTATAATAATTACTTTTGTTGAGTACAAGATGCCAGGCCATAATAAAATCCTCCAGGTTCCATCCAAAAACATCAAAAGCAAAATAATTGATGAACTAAGACAGTACGTACTGGTTTTATTGTATTATAGTATTGAAAATAACAAAAGTATTATTTATAAAACGACGTTAAGAAATTATACTCTCTTAAAGGGCGTTCAAACTAGTGATTTAAATCTACTCTTATTGATGGATTAAAAATATAAGAAAAAAATGTAAGGAAATATAGTTGGTGACTACGGCCATTTGATTGGGTACTTCCCCGCATCTATATAAAACATATTTGATTAGTATTATACGTTCACTGTATATATAGTATACACTGTCGCAAGCTTATTGCCATATTCTCGTAGCAACTAAATCCAACAAACCGCAAAGGCGTAAGAGAAGTATTACGTAAAAACATTACTGGAATCCTTTTAAAAATGTTTGGGTTGAACAGAAATCGAGCCCGAATACTTCAAGATGCAGGACCACTCATACCAACTTATCCACGAAGGTCTTCTAACGAAGTACGTTGAGTGTAGGCTAACAACGATCTATTTTAAACCACAACAGTTAAAAGGAAACAACTATGAAGAGAAGAAGTGCCATCGAAAAGGCTGGAGTTTTTTTTACTTGTATGAGAAATTAAATTAATGTTGTATATACATATGATACATATTATACATGCCATCACGCAGTTTCCCTGTCGGGGTAAACAGAGGACAGAGCGTCAGGTTTTTCTATTTTGCATCTTTTAAATTTCTCTTCCTTTTTACATTTCCTTCATTCAAAATATAACTAACTTTTGAAGATTGTTTCTAAAAAAATACCTACTTTAGAGAACTCCGTTTTTAAATTCATAAAAGGCAGGTTATTTATTAGGCCACTTAATTAAGTCACCCAGGGTATGAAAGCAATATTAAAATCAGGATTAATAATAAGAAAAAAATGTATACCCATCGGGAGTAAGTTAAGACTATTTTTAATAGTCTATACTCGAGCACAAATGTACAATGCAAGGAAAATAAATCCTATAAAAGTCACAATCATTAATCCTATTAAAGCATGTGATCTGCGGTCGAAAACTTTCTCATCATTTTCGGTAAAAATATAATCTGTCTCGTCCTTTTTCGTTATATTCGGAGCTCCTTCAACTCTTATATAACCTATTTGAATCCCGTTTCCTACGCAATCACCCTGAGATATACTTATTTTGAGTTTTCCTGCAATTTCAACTTGAGGGTATTGTACAATAACATTCGTCCAACATTTCTTTTCCACTACAGGTGCTATTTTCTCATTTCCATTATCAATATTAAACGTTATTTGACCTGTAGGACATGTATTTCGCACACGAATCTCTACACTTGTCATTTTAATGAAGTCAATCTTTTTCTCTGATAGCATACACCCATCCTTCCCATGTGTTTGCATGAAAAACTTTTCGTTTTGGAAATTGCGAATTGACATTGTTTCATTCTCATTATACCTCAGGACTTCATATGGATTATTACAGTCTCCTGTACTTTGAAGTTTTCCAAAATCACCATTTGAAAAATCTTCGTAAAACTGTATTACTGGCAAATAGTATCTTGCTTTCACAGAAAAACATAGTAAACTGAAAATTGCACTTTTAAATATCATGTGATACATTGTTCAAATAATTTTTAAAGTTTTATAAGCGTTAAATTAATTATACTTTTTTTACACAACAAATACTATCAAATATTTTAATATTTGTAACGATTCTCCGGAAATTAAAATATTAAATCCGTATCATAATTGTCAAAGGAACTGTTTGAAATTTGTTTTCTTTTTATATGATTTCATAAAAAGAATTTGTATGAATTTGATATTAAGCTAGCACTATGTACTTACTTGAATATCAAATATTTTAAAAATTTATATTATTTTTTTATTTATAAATTGAATGATATAAAAAAAATATCTGATAAATACGTTAGGAACACAGTTTCAATAAAAAGAAATATTCCGTTCATCTTCAGTACTTCAACCTAGTTAAATATTATTTGTCTGCAGAACCTTATCAACTTGTCTTCTGGCAGCAACCTTATTTTAGAAGCATATATTTAACCTAACCTAAGTGGGATCTTACGTGCTTTCAGGACTCTTAACTTGCCTTCAGTCAGCATTCTTCTTTTTGGAAGTATACATCTAACCTTACCTAAGTTGGTTTTTACCTGCCTGCAGGACTGTCAATTTGCTTTCCGGTTGCATTCTTCTTTTTAAAGCATACATTTACATTTCTCCCTATTGGGGCGGGGCTCACCGCAATAAGGAACTGTGCGAACTTGAATCCGGCAGTGTGGGAGATTTTCTCTCCGCCCGATCAAGTAAGGGCTCATAACAACCTCATTTATTACTGATGGGGCCAAGCTCACTCTGGGAAGCATGTCAAGAATAGGGCTGAAGAACTCGCAAGGGCGGTGGAAACTCTGCCGGTGCAACCGTCATACGACAGATTTCCAGTGGGGTTCAAGAGAAGGGTACTAAGAGAGAAAACACTGTGTACCTGGAATAAAGAGTATCCGAAGAATACAGCAGAAGGAATCATCAAGCGCTTCTTCCAAAATACCGATGAAGCACACGCCTACGCCAATGTTAATTCCCCGAGTTTCGAGGTGACACTGGGTCTTTCACGGTGCCTTCAAAGAACATCTTAAGAGAGTTGGCATATCTGACGAAAAAACCTGCCTATGTGATGCCAATGGACAGCAGACACATTCCTTCCTATCCCATACACTTTAGCAAGAAAATTAAACACAACACATAAAGAAAACATACCGGGACAAAGAGTCCGGTGTGAGCCAATTCACGCCGGAAGCATAACATCGTGCTGATAAGTCTTGTACGTTACAAGCAAGACGGCTAATCACACCTCACTCTAAAAAATCTAACTTCACTTGGTCCTTACCTGCCTGCTGGAATCTCAACTTGGCTTCTGGCAGCATCCTTTTTTTAGAAGCATACATCTAACCTCACCTAAGTCAGATCTTGCATGCTTTCAGGATTCTCCATTTGCCTTCTAGTAGCATACTTCTTTTAGACGCATACTCCTCTCCATCCATCTCTCCAATTGTCAAAGGTAGTCCAGTTGCGTCTTTCAATTGGTTAGTCCAACACATTGGGATTCTTCATCTAGTGCGTCGACTTCAAAAGACTAAGAAAACACCTTGGTAGAATGAGATAAAGATAGAAGTTACAAAACCAAAGAAGAAGGTTTAGGAAAAGATAGATCTAAAGCATATTGGAAAAAAAAAGGAAATAAAATAATAAAACTCAGTAAAGTGGATTTGGCAAACGAGAGGGGTACGAGGAATGTGTATTCATAAATAAAATGCAAGGAATTTAGTTTTCTTATTTGATAATAATGTGTTATTATTTCAAATTTTGAAAGCGTGAGATCACTGTGATTATGAAAGCGTGAGTTCACTGTGATTACGAAAGCGTGAGTTCACTGTGATTATGAAAACGTGAGTTCACTGTGATTATGAAAGTGTGAGGTCACTGTGATTATGAAAGCGTGAGTTCACTGTGATTATGAAAGCGTGAGTTTACTGTGATTATAAAAGCGTTAGTTCACTCTGATTATGACTACTATACTAGACAGCAAACCCGTGCCATGCACGTTTCAGAGTTTTTTACAACATTTTTGAACGGTTATAAATCTTTTATGTAATAAAACGGTGCTAGCATATAAAATATTCACGGGATCAACTAGTTACCTACTACTCCAATAAACACATTTAAAATACATATATACCACCGTGACGTTTCTCTATCGGAGTAGGCAGAAAGAACAAAGCACCATACTTTCCTATCTCGATAAAATTACTTCGCTTCTTCAACATCCATACACCTTCAAATACAACTACGATTTTTCTAACTTTCCACTCGTACCTATTTCAAATATATAAAATTTAGTTTACACTTCATCGGACGTAAATAAAATAATTGATTTAAATTTTATAATTGAAATATAACATCGCGTGTCTCATTTTATTTACAAATGTGAAAATACTGCGAAATATGTTTATTACAAACCAGAACTGTTCAAATTATTATCAACAATAATGTGCTTATTGGGAAACAACTCTTTTTAGATTTTGCATTACTTTACTTCGGGTGGATTTCTGAGAACATTCCGGATATATCTGGGTAATTATTATTATAATGTTATTTTCTTGAATAACGTAATCAAGTCATCATTGTTTACTGGCTGAGTACACTAAAATGTAAGTACATACATAGCCCAATAAAAAAATATTATAAGTACGGAAATTTAAAAAAAAAGCGGATTTTTTATGAAAATTTAATAAAATTATCGTTTTAGAATTAGCATGTTGACTCGTAACTTTTGGTTCCACTTTTCATTGCATTATATTTAATTAATGGTATTTACGAGAGAAATTACATATCAATTAGCATATTTAATGTTTGGAGTTTTCCACTTTTTCATTTTAATTGGAAATTCGAACAAATTTAAGAATTAATTTGGGTTTAATAATTTATACTTTACAAATTATTTTATAAAAAAAATTATGGAGAAATGCTTAGTACGAATGAATTTTATAAATTGATTCAAAATGGGAAAAATTTATCATTAAAAGTAGACCAAAAAAAGTGAATTTCATTTTATTTTATTCGAATACATAATAAATGGTGATTCTGCTTTAAAAGGTTTCTCTATTTCCTCTCTAAATTTGATTCATTTGATGGTAATAGATTTTTCTATATACTATTTCTATATATGTATTTTTAAGCTTCTCTTTCCTCTTATACAGCTCGTTTGATTATTCTATGCGTTTCATCATGAATTCTTTTTACACAGCCGAGCCATTTCAATCCCTTTTTTTCTAAAGTATTGCATCTTCTTTCAATTCACATTATTTTTTAATGTCCTTACTTCTTATTCGGTGATATAATCTTTTTTTCCCAGATACTACGTAATGTCTTCATTTCTTCATAATTTCCACTAGTATAACAAGTTCCACTAATATATCCTAATATTGGAACACGGATTTCATTATGCGCAGCCAGCTTTGCTCCTTACCGATGTGAACAGGATTCCATGACACAAAATTTCTCCAACTTGGAATGCTTGTGGTAAACACAATATATTATTTACAGACCTTTTTTACTTAAAAAAATTTTTAATCATCAAGAATAGAACAAATTGATTCAAAAATGCATTTGAAAATGACAACTTAATACTAAAAAATACAACGTTTGATTTCATAAATAGAAAAATCGTTCAAAAAACATGTCTTACCTACATCAACGATTATCCACGATCTTGGCTGAAAAGTTTTGGTAGAACTCAAAACAAGTATTTAATGACATTTGTTAATATTTTGTTTTATTTGTCTTAAAATGCGTTAAGTATGTTTAAGTCCCTTTTTTGTGAAAATAGAGTTATAACCTTTCACGTTCAGACACGAATCTACATCACTCTTGCTTGTCTGTCTGGCAAAAATTTGCCATCTGAATACTTTAAAATAAAGTAAGTATCTAAAAAACATAAATAAATGAAAGTGTATATTCCGTTTAATCCCAACTACTTTTACCCATTTGCCGAGTTTACTTCTTGGCATAAAAGTGATACGATAAAATGAAACAGACTTTTAGATTCTTTTTTTAATCATTCATGGTATAAATTTGTTTCAATGCTTACTGGAAAATTGGAATGTGAGAGATACGTTTAGATAATTTATAAGAATTAATACACAAACGCATAAACACAAACTAATAATTCGTTTGTGATTAGTTAATTATTAAAACTAATGCTCTGCGATTAAAAGTTTTAATATCTTTATCGGAGTCATCATGCTCCATCTAATAATTATTGTAGTATTCTGTGATCTTTCCACTTTGATGTCCAATGTCTGGATTGCAATATTCATCCCGTGTTGTCATTTTTATAAAACGAATCATAATTTCTGTTAATAATTATCCGTCCAACCTTCTTGCGTCTAAATAAAAATGTTGCGTCTAAATAAATAAAAAAGGATTCTAACAGTATTTCGTGTGATTTCAAATGATTCCATATCTCCGTTTAAACCCTAGAAGAATATCCATTGTAAACGGTATCTTACGTTCACATTGAACAAGGCCGGTTTTAATATTAAGGGGGTTTTCTACTCTAGAGGCGTGAATTTCGGGCGTTTTTTTCAGACTAAATAAAAAAAAACAAAAAATATTTTTCCTATACATGTTTTTACAGTTTGTTTATTGATGATTTGAAAATGTACAAAAAAAATTTGTAAAATAAATTGAAAATTAAAGATTTTTAGCTGTTATATCTTGTCGTAAAGCTGTTATATCTTGCTGTTATAACAGCTTCAGCTGTTATATCTTGTCGTAAAAAGGGGGGTAAACTGGTCGACATGATTGGAGCTTTTTTATAAATTTGAAACAAAAATTATGCACAGTTTCTTAATAAAAAATAATTTCGTTATAGTTGATACCAAAAAAAAAATAGAAAATGGCGGCTGTCTGAAATTTTTTTTTCCTCCTTTTACCCTTTTTTTCAATTTTTTTAATAATAGTTGTGAGTATTTCAAGGTTGAAACGATATTAAAACATTTATCAAAGTTTTATATCAAAGTTGAAGCCAATGAATTGAATAAAACTTGAGATTTTATGTCGACCAGGTCGAAAAATATAGTTTCGAGAAAAACGCGTTTAAAGTTTTGAGATTGTCGTTTGCGTCATTCTGGTACGGCGTAATTGCTGCCTCATTTATATCCATAACTTCGTAAATATTGAGAATTTGTAAATTTCCTTTTGAGAACATATTCTTAAAGGTCTAAACTTTAAGAATATGCAAAAAAACGTTTTTTTTCTTCAAATTTCTAGAGTAGAATAACCCCTTAAATGGTCCATTGTTTATAACATTTAATTTTCAAGCTTTAAAAAAATCGGAACCAATGCTGAGAAATTTATGTAAAAATATAAATCGATTTCAAAAATATCAACCCCGCTTTACGAAAGTACCGAATAATAACAAAATTTCAAATAATTACCACAATTATGTTGAAACTTTTTTACATTTTGGATTTTTGAAAAAACTTGTGTTTGAAAAATATTTACTTTTATATGTATGTGTATACAATCTTCATTATTTCTTGGGTTATTATCCCACACGAACCGCTAGAGGCTCAGCTGCAAAAAAAATGTTGCCGTATTATTTTATTTTTTTGTTTGATTATTATTTTGTTAAATTACATCATTAAAAATTAACATCCTTCGAATGGAAAAGAAGCCAACCGTAGAGTACATAACAATACTAAAAATCTTCCAATTTATTTTTATAGAAAACTGTTTCACTAGGCTAGGCATGTGACAAAGTGATAATATTCCTTAATCACAAATTTTATGTACTCGTACTTTTCCTAAATACTCAAACACTACTCTGTTGAAACTCTGCATTCACATATATTGTACAATACTTACACGCACTTTGACCTCAAGCTATCTACTTCCAATATACTCATACTTTCAATCTCATCATAATCTCAACACACACATTAAAATCGTACCCAACAACTCCTCACCACATGCTCTATATTCTAATCAGTCACTCACTCACATGCCTATACGAAGACCTCCAAAAGCTCCTCATTCCTCACTCCTCTGTCAAAGAATCAACGAGTTAAAAAAATAATCTTAAGGCGCGACATTTCAAAAATCAGTTCTTATTCTCAGTAATATTATCAATTAATTTTATTGTATTTCACCATTCATATTATTTACGTTAGTAAGAGTTAAAATAGTTTTTTTAAGTACACTTTATATGAAATATTTTCAATATAAAATGGTGTTATAGAATTTATATGATTAACCTCAATATAAAAAATCGGAAAAGTATTTTTTTTATTTATTTTTAAAAAATGTGTAAAAAATCTTATATTTCTGAAAGCAATTTAATTTTCACAGCAACGGCCAATGAAATAATTTTAAAATTAAACTGGTTGTTCTGTTTTACGTGAGATATTTGAAAAAAAAAACTGGCTTTTAACAAAAAAAACTTCAATAAAAGCGCTCCAATAAAGCTTTTACGAAAAAGCAATTTAAAAAATGCCTTCATTGCTAAGCGATGTTTGACCGTAATGCTTACTTATCCTTGATGAAAACACGTTTACAAATGTGTTCATTTATATTTTATATGTTATTTGTGTTTCAACAACCGTTAAAAATTTTTGACTTGAAAATAAAAAATCGAGAAACTTTTTAACATGCTTACTTATTTGCTTATCTATCAACGTTTCATTGTAGCTTGCAAAAAGTGTATGGTTATAAGAGGTGCACGGTAACGCGTTGGACATCCGTGTGGAAGATCAGTTCGAACCCCGCACGGTGCTTTCCCTTGAACGATAAAGGCATTTTTTCACCTAGTATTCAGGGGTTTTATAATACCTATGAGTTCAGTTATACACTCGTATGTATATAATTTATGTTAAAAGCAATCTCACCGTACGTTAAAAACATTCTCAGATTTTTGTTCCTACATCGATCTCATAAGACTTATCGTCCGGCACATTATGTGAACCAAGTACATGGGATGGTTATTTGAAAATCTACGGGAGATTAATACTGATGTCTGATAGATTTTTAACTTGTTATATGTTATTAATGCCATCTTTTAAACCCTTCTTTATATACTTACTGGCGTTAATTCATTGCCATTCAATATTTAACAGACAGTAAATTTATTTGTAATTCCACTAATTACATATTGCAAATCCCCGCTATATGTGTTTCTAACTGCTATCCCGAAGCTTTCATTGAATGCATTTCAGTACTTAAAAAACAAAGATCTTTTCTGTTGATATTTTTTTTCAAAACATCCTTAGAAAAGATATCTTAACACGCGTTATTGATATTGCAATATAGAACGATGTGATTCTTCTGTTTTATGAAATCTATTTATTTAACTTATCTGGGTATAGTCAGCAAGATAAAAGGGGTAACAGTATTAACATTATGTAATTGACAATCTCCCTATCGGTTCGCGGTTCTACCTATCGAGAAACGGTTATAATCTACCACACTTTAAATATAACGTGTTGTATTTTCGTTCCAAGCCTCTCACAAGTCAAATAAAATAATTTCGAAAAAAATGAAATTTTATTTATTTGGTACATTTATTGCCAAGGAACAATCTCTTCCAAATAACTGTAAAAAATTGAGTGAAAAGTGAGGGATTTAAATTATTTCTATATACTCGTGAAGAACTATGCAGTACCAATATAACAAGAAATAATAAAAATAAAACATGTTTAACAAGATTATCTATGAGCAGGAGATAGGCAAAAAAGATGACGAAAAACCGTGATGAAACATGTAACTGAAAGGAGGTGTAATATTTTTTAACTTTTTTTTTGAAGCACGTCATCGATAGCAGGAGTTTTATATTAAAGCTGAAAAATATATAACAAGGTTTTACAAAAAATCAAACTTTTTTGGAAAGTTGAAATGGAATATTGTAAATGGTTATTCAAAATTGTATATTGAAAAGTATTTCATGTGTTCAATGAAAAAGTATTCCAAAGTTCCCTTTTCTCTGATTTCTGTGGATTTGTGTCCTGTGAGTGTTTTTTTCGTATCTATTATACAAATCAGCGAATAATCTTTTGTAAATAGTATTTTTAATTTATATGCACTTTCTCAGTATGATGTGATTATAACCGTTTAAAATGAATTTTCTGTTTAAATGTAATGCTTTTTCTTATGACTGATCTACTCGTATATAAGTTTCTTTACCTTTTTTCTTTTATTTTATTAGAACTTCTGACTTAAGGATAGGCACAAACCTAGTTTAGCAGTAGAATGATTTAAATATTTTATTATAAAAAATATAAGTTAATTAAAGAAAAGGTTTTTCTTTAAAAAAACAATTAAGTTTTGTTGTCTTATTTTATATTTTTTTTTAATTTTGAATCAAGATATTAAATTGAAGGCAAAATATTTCTCATAACTCGATATGCGATACTAGAAAATTGAAGCCTTACATTGAAATAATTTTCCATTTCTTTGAAATGTGACGTCTAACATATGAGCTTAGCTCTTATTTTACAGTTTTACAGTAAGATAATGGCGAACCGCGATTTAAGTAATTTCTCCAGTAGATCAAAATCCAGAGTCTCGTTTACTGGGTTCGAAGAAAATATTTTCCTATCCACGATTTTTTATATGTCTGCATCAACAATTCGAATATGTTGGAAAATACAAAATAAAAAACGAATCCTCTGGCGATAAAGTTTCGGTACAATGAAGCTAGTTTCAGACTAATTTAAACTTTGCAGTGCGGCGATATGAAGGAGAGAAGTATGAAGTTGTTGAAAAGGTGTTTTAAATCAACTAACAAACTTTCAAAACTTTTCAAGTGAAAATAGACCAGATTTGTAGAGAAACATTATGGTAAAGAGATCTTAAATGTTTGTGAAATAGAAACGTGTGAAATTATTTTTTTTCAGATCGCATTCAAATTGTCCAACGTTGATTATAGCAGCTTGCAACATTATCACTGATTCGATATTTCGGACAAATATTGTGCTAAATTGCACTTATTTCTGGATATACATTATTCTAAATCTCACTCATTTCTGGATATGGATTGTTCTAAATCTCACTTATTTGTGGTCATAGATTGTTTTAAATCTCACTTATTTAATATGTATTTTTGACGTCATGTTTACGTAAATGTCATCTATAGAAGGAAGAATTGAACCATATTTTTCAACCACAATAATTGTTGTGACTTCCTTATTTTTTTTTCTGTTTTATATTTTAACATCCCACTACAGCTTAATATTTCCCCATGTTAAGCATATTATTTTTTTAATCTGTAAACTTACATGACCATTTTTTAACCTTCAACATCTAATTTTTAAATAATCTTTCTATCATTAAATAACATATACTTTATTGTAAATTTTAACTGCAATTTGTTTTTACATTAATTTGAGTTATACTTATATTTTAATTGAATCTCTTAATGTACATATTCAGTTTTCATTATTTCATGTGATACGTGCAAACTTTTCAAGTGAAAAAAGCCCCAGATTTGTATTATGGTAAAGAGATATTAAATACAATTGATCCATTTGTGCATTAATTACATGAAAGAAAACATTTATCAATAAATATTTCACAACACTGAATAAAATTTACTTTTAATCGTTTACTTTATTTTATAAAGTTTTTAATTTTAATATTGAAGAGTGTTTTGTTTTTACATTTTTATTTTTATTCAATGTATGATACAAATATACATGACTCTGGAAATGGATGATCAGTGACCGTCAACTACACATATTAATTAGTGGGTGTATATTTTCACTATATAAATCGGTGAATGTGTAACAAGTATTCACATTCATAAGTGAAATTGTATCTCCATAAAAATGTGTAATAACACCTAAGTCCTTTCTTTTATCCACTTAAGATATGTTTTGACTATTTATAGGGTAACTTGCAAGTGAAATAGCATAATATTTTTATATATTAAAACCATTCATCCTTCCACGAAACGATGAACCCCTCATCACATATCCTTCACTTAACATATCCTTAAGCTTAGTGTGCTCAATTGAATGCTTAAAATTCCAGGCTATCAAGATTTCGTTTGATATAAAATATAAGATTTTTGTGGTTAAAGGTGGAGATTTTTTTTTTGTAGTGTCACTAAATATTGAGAAAGACATTTTAGATTTACAAAACATAATCTGTTCAAATAGTCCAAAAATATGGATTTATCTTTTTCATTCAAATTTTCTTTGACTTTCAACAAATGACATTGTTCTGTGTTAAAATCTTATTTCAAGGCTTTTGCTAAATTATTTAACAAGTTTTTAGTAAGTTTTGTCAAGTATTCTTAGTTTTAACCAGCGTTGTGTTATATCATATTTTACATAAATAAACATTTACGTAAAGATCATCAACACATGATATTTGTAGCAATCACTTTTTTCGACTATTGAATGAAAGAATTTTTTTTTTATATTATTAAAAAACATTTTTTGCGTCTTAAAGAGATCTCCGCGATTTCGTTTGTAAGGTGATTGTTTTTTTCAATCTAGGAGTTTGATTCTCGTTGTTATAAAATTTTATTAAAAAAATGTTTTCAGTTTGGTTCTCTTTTAATCTTTCTAGTTAGTTGAACGAGATAACTACTTACATATTTCCCTTTTTTGTATTTTAGCTTGAATGTATGAACATCATTTTCTATTTGTGGTTTTAATTTGTTACTATTTGGACTCTTATTTACTTTTCTCCTTTTCGTCGTTAGTGGATCTGAAGTGGTATATGTGTGTGTGACATTACTTTTTTATAACAATATTTACATTAATTTGTTTATTGTAATTTTTATGTATAAAAGTTTATGTGTAATATGAATATTTACTTTATTTAAACAATGTATTATTTTTATGTATTGAAGTTTATCTGTGCAGGGTTAAGAAATAATCTGAGGGTTTACTGTTTTCAAACTATTTTTGTATAACTGTTTATTTATTATTATTTTTATATTATAGTTTGTGTTCAAGAGTGTTGGCTGAAAAATATCTGGTGTCATTCCGGTCGAGTTTGTCTTCCTAATGGTAAGGGTATGTATCGGCTAAGAGGGTGTTGTGGAATAAACCCGGACCTTATGGAAACTTCTCACTTGAATGTGTTTTATTTTATTTTACCTTAGTACGTGCGTGATTGCGGAATAAATATCTTATATTTAAAAAAAATATCGGTGAACCTATCATTTTATCAACTGAAGACTGCTTATTTACTGTCACTTTTTTTGTTTTTAATTAATATTTATAAGGGTGGGGGCTGAAAAACATCTTATATCCTCGCGACCGGACTTACTCTCTATTGGTGGGGTGTAGCGCGACTAGAGAAATTTTATGCGATTAGCCAAGACCTTTTGATAGCTTCTCTCTTCAATGTATTTTCTTCTTCATTATTTTGAAACATATGTGCAATTTATGTTGTTATTAAAACATATGCAATTTGTTTTGATTGCTTGAAATATACGTGCAATTTATGTTGCTATCAGTATATACAACGTTCCTATTAATAAACCTACATAAATTAATTTATTTATTACAATGCAATAAATAAACCGGAGTTTACGGTATGTGACAAATGTTTATTGAAAGAAATATATTTTATACATTTCTCAGGCTATGTATAAGAAAACTTTAGCAAACATCTTAATTTTTGACTTATTAAGAAAACGAAAGAATTATAGATGCTATGGTTCCAACACCTCAAAAGTTTATGCGAGGGGGCTGTTTTCATAAAATTTGACAATATTTCTTTCAGGCGACTCAAAAAAGTTTTATAAATCTGTCTACCCTCTTATTCTAATATTCATGCACTCTTGGTAGAAATCCCTGCGTGGAAGAGTTTGTATTATACAGGAGCATCATAAAGTGTTTTTAGTTATTGCTTGAATTTTCTTTCAAATTCATGTTACTACAAAAGTATTAAAGGATTTTTTTTTCAAATCGTAATCAAGTTGTCCAAAGTTTTTTTTTTCAAATCACACTCAAATTTGTCTGAAGTGCATGACCGCGCGGTAACGCGCTGGATTTATGTATCTGTCGGTCGTCGGTTCGAACCCCGCGCCTTGCTACACCCCTCGAACGACACAGGCACTTTTTCCGCCAAGTGTTCGAAGGTATTAAGGATACCTATGACTTCGGTTATATCTATTCTCTAAAAAAAAAAAAAAAAGTTGACGATATCAGCTTGAAATATTATGACTTATTAGATTTTTAAATCTCACTTATCCAATATGTATGATTTGATTTCTTGTTTACATTAGTGTCATCTGAAAAAGAAAATAACCACATTTTTTCACTAGTTCTATGGACTCTTTTGTTGTTTTTTTTTTTGTTTTCGTACTTTGATATTCCACTGTCAATTAATATTTCGAATATATTTTTTTTTATTACATAATTTTTAAGGCTTTATAATGGTTTTATTTTTATATCATTTTATTTCGTATAATATACTTAACATACAATTTTACTTCAATTTGTTGTTACATTAATTTGAATTATACATATATTTTTACTAAATCTCTTAATTAACATGTTCAGTTTTCACTATTTCGTGTAATTCATGAAAATTATTGATTTAAGTTACATATATGTGTAAAAATTTCAAATGTTACTTTTCATATATTGTTTATTGCCGAATCCATAATATTACTATTAAAAATTATGTGACTGACTCTGCATGTATGACGTTTAGCAGTTATTTTTGAGATTCTTCAAATCACTCTAAAAAGTCCAGAATTTACTATAGATGTTGCAATTGATTTTTTTAATTCATTACGAAATATGTTTTGTCGAAACGGCCAAAATAGTGTTATTGCCACCGGTTCTTCAATTACACTACCTTATTTTTGATAAAATCTTATTTCCATGTACCTTTTCCTTCTTTTAAAGTTACTCTTCTTATAGAAGACCTATAATGATATCTCTTTTGACCTTCGATGCAGCAGCTCTAAATAAGATATGGTCCCTCAATATCACCATTCCGTAAGTTTTTGATTCAAGAGATATCTCTTCTACCCCTACATATTCGGCCCTGAATTTTCCACATACAATATCAGTTAAAGGATATCATAGTTTTCTTCTCCATCCAAACTACTCGAACTTTCTGTTTTTGGTGCTGAATAATACTTTTCTACCTTTATTTATCCGTTTCAATGAGTCATCATTACGAACTTTAATATACTTTAGAGTTATTTAAATTTTATTGTTTTTTATTACACTTTCGTTGTGTACAGTACATCTTGGTGGGTGTATTGCAATTTGATTATCTCTTCCGAGTAATCAGAAAGGTGATAAAAAAGTTATGCGTGAAAACCAGACATGAACCTTTTTATAAACCAAGGTTCCAACGGAAATCGAACTTGCAACTCCCGAGATGGAAGAGAGGTATCTTCTCAAATAACTTATTTATTTTTAAATAAAAAAACGACTTCCATGACCAGGTTGGTAAGACGCTCAACTTCCGCTCGGTTTCGGGTTCGATTTCCAATCGTGCAAAAAAGGAAAAAGTGATCCCGATCTTCCTTTTTTTTATTAGGTTTTAGATTCTCGCACATGTTGTGCTTTTATATCTTTTTCGTACTATAGTGTAAGTACCACATTGATTGACGAACTGCAAGTTCCAAGCCTAATCCAGTTAATCTTAACCCACAAGGCTCGATTACAGGGGCAAAAGAAAACATTTCCGAATACAAGTCTCCCAATTACGCATTTTAATGTGTTCGATCAATGAAAACATAAAATACAAAAGAAAAACAGTAATCTCACTAGCTGTGTTGAATGTTTTGAGACAGCTGACTTACGCCCGCAGAAAAGATGAAATTATATTTTACACTGCTAAATAAATTTATAATGACCCTGTATTTTCCACGCTCTCGTCTTGTTTACACCACAGTGCGATAAAACAGTCTATACCAGGTATTTACTCAAAACTTTGCCTTGAAAACAAATAAAGTTTTTATACTTGCTTTCGAAATGGCAATTTGCGTTTCTGTTATGGTTTTGAAAGTCCTTTATGGCATTCGCTCTTTCAGCTGTTTAGTTGAAGTCCTGAGTGAAATTCCAAAGTTTTTTTCTGTAGCCAATATTTCTTCTTCTTATTTTATGGTCCAGGATGTGTTCATTAGAATGTTGTGTATTCCGTCGGGTATTAAATACTAGCTATCTTTCCGCCTTCTAAGTGGTTTTCGAGGTAGACTATTTCAAGGGGTATTTGATTCAATACAATATGGGAGCTTCTTGAAATTTCCATATTCATGAGCAGAATCAAAATGAATGGTATAATGGTAATGTAACTTGCTGATTTATTCACAGTCAAGCTTTTCCTTATTTCTCCAAACTTTATGTATTATAAAAAATTATGCGATATTTTTTTTCTAAAAACAGCACATTTTGAGTTTGCTTTATTATTTATGCAATATCAACAGCAGCACACATAACCATACATAAAAGTATGTTGGTGCCCACTTTGATGTATAGAAGTGAAACTTGGAGTGTCAATATTCGAAAAAAAAGGCGGAACGAAGACATCAAATATGAATACATGGATAAAATGAATGTTTTAAGTAAGATGAGGAAAAAAAATTTAAGGTGGTCTAGATATGTGGAGATGATAAGTAATAAAAGAATGATTAAGCGAATATACAAGTCATAAGTGCTAGATGTTTATGGGAGAGGTATTCCGAGAAAAACACGGCTGGATCAAATGGACCCAATTTTAAAATAAGGTAAAATGAGAATATTGAATAAAAGAAGATTGTGCATGCCGAGATATATGAATGTGGAGGAGGTGAAGGTTGTGTTATTGGATGAAAAAGTTTGGAGATCAGTTCTCTCTTTATATTCTGCAAAAGACACAGTGTGATGATATGTATTGTACATTCATATGTATGTGTATTTTATTAACAAACTAATTTATACTTCAGTATCCTTTACAGATCACAGAGACAATTATGGTATATGAAAAAAATGTTGTATTAAAATCTTTCATAAAAATTGCGGAGGGCTATTCAGAACAAGAGGAGAGGCATGCTGACAAAGGGAGTCTGCCTGCTGCACGACAATGCCAGACCACACACGGCCAACGCCACGAAGGAACTGCTCGCCTCGTTTAAATGGGATGTCCTGAACCATCCCGCGCATTCCCCTGACCTAGCACCTTCAGATTACTATCTCTTTACCTCCCTGAAGCTGCACATGGGTGGAAAAAGGTTTTCAACCGACGAGGAGGTAAAGGAGGAGGTGGAGAAGGGGACGGAGGGGTTGGCGGGAAACTACTTCGAGGAAGGCATCAAAAAGTTGATACCCCGCTTCACCACCTGCATTGAGAGGAATGGCGACTATGTCGAAAAATAGCTTACATATGTATTACGGTAACCACGTAATTTTTTTGTTTAAATAAAAAAAATTGTAACCTACAAAAATTCAGTACACTTACTTTCTGGATATGCCTCGTACAATATTTTATCAAAATAACTTTTTTTAGACCATTTTTTTTAATATACGAGTATAATATATTTGATTAGTGGTAAAATATAAATGAGACAAATATTTTTTTCCGTCGATTTAAGCAAATGATTTGCATTTTCAATTTGCGTATTTAACCCGGCAATTCTTTTTGAATTTAAAATCCCATTAATAAATTATTCATAGGAGCCGAGCGGGCGTAAAATCACATGAAAGATATTCTGACTACTGCCAAGTTATTTTAAGAATGAAATTTTCATGCAGTTAACTCCTCATAATGTCAGAGATGTGTACAGCGTTAGGAAGCACTTAAAACAATCCTTTTTGGGAGGTGCTATCAAAATTTATTAGTGGATTCAAATCCTGAGTAAGAGCGCCCTTGAAGAGAGTTTGCTCTCTAAATGGTGTTCATAATTTGTCATTTTATTATAATTACTTTTCATGGCTGAAAGGAGAAAATCTCATTATCTAGTATAGATCGTTTAGCCTAAAGAGTCATTTTGCAATAGTGTGAGTAACACTCTGTGTTACACAACTTGTGTAGTGGTATTAGTTTTAGAATGCCACACGATTGGTTCGAGCAGAGCACATGTTTGAATTGTTGTTGAAATACTCGGTGATTAGAAAAACAGTACCATGTCGAAATTAGGAAAGGGGAAACCGCTTTCGGGCCTAGCAAAGGACGAACATTGTTACTTTGTAATACTTGTACTTTTATTTAATTTTAATCTTGAAAAGTTCCATTATTGTTATTTAATGATTCCTAGAATCTGCCATGCCTAAACAATTAATATGTTAAATAAACATACTTTAATTTTATTTTTATGATTATTAGAATTTAAGCTGAAGCATTTACAAAACGTGTGTGTTCATTTCAATGTTTGAATATAAATTTTTTTTTTTTTTTTTTGCTTTTTTCACTTCATTAAAAAAATAAAGTGACAAGTTTTTGTAAACGTACTGTTACTCATACTGTTGTGAAATGACTCTTTAGGCTGAGCGATCTATGTAATGCGTTATTCCACGTTTCACATAAAAGTGATGTAAATAAATATTATATTCACCTAATAACTATCATCATGCTATGCATAAGAAGGCAAAGAGAACATATACGAGTATCTTCTAATTCTATCCTGGAACACAGTTTTTGCTTCTGCCTCATCCATACATATTGTAGTGCATACTATCCTATTATAAAAACTTTTCACTCTTTCAGAATTCGATTCATTTGATCATGTAACCTTTTCTAGGTGTTACCAAAATACTCGAACCTTTTATAATATTGGTTTAGACTGTTTTCGTAAATCTTTCATCGTTCATTCTTTCTACGTAACCAAACCATCGCAATTCTCCTTTTGTCATGTAAAGCACTGCGTGTTCTTTCAGCCCTCATTTTTTTCTTAATGTCGACAAATTCGTTCGTAAATTAACTAATGTACTTCAAAACATTTTGGATATTTGTCTTCAAATGGTTAAAAAAATCTGGTTTTAAAGTTTTAATTGAGTTTGATCGAAGAGTGATGACATCCATTGTCTAGTAAGAAAACGTTATCTTTCACCCGAAGAGTGATGACATCCATTGCCTAGTTAGAAAACGTTATCTTTCACCCGAAGGTTTTGAGCTCAATTCCCGTATAGGCGTGAATCGTAGACGTGGAAGAAAGGCTGAAATGTGAGCATTGAAAAAAATATATGAAGGGACAATCTGCGATAGAATACGGAATGAAGTGATAAGGGATGTATGTAAACTTAAGGCTGATGTGTTAGTTAGTATGAAGAAGAGCACGCTGAGATGGTTTGGGCATGTGGAATGAATAAATGAAGAAAGACTAACAAAACACATTTATAGTT
Source organism: Odontocerum albicorne (assembly GCA_949825065.1). Lineage (NCBI taxonomy): Eukaryota > Metazoa > Arthropoda > Insecta > Trichoptera > Odontoceridae > Odontocerum > Odontocerum albicorne. The sequence continues at coordinate 40,529,314 of OX463840.1, forward strand.
CGAATGTGAGGGAAATGCGTTTGAAAACAAGACCAAGGATTTTTTAAAAAGGTATATGATAAGTTTTTTGGATGTAGAAGAGTATAAGGATGCATAAGATCCTTACAGGAAGATCGCATATGGCATGTATATATGCATGTATGTATCATCCTTCTAAGGCAACTATTCTCAAAACGGAGAAATTTGAGAACATATGCAAAAATGACCTCCATGACCAAGTTGGTAAAACACCTGTCACCTGACCTTAATGTTGCGGGTTAAATTTACGTTGATACCAATGTTTTAAAAATAGGTATTTTATTTATTTAGTTTTGTTTATATCACCGGTCAAATGACCTTTTTAATATAAAAGATTTAAAAAAGCTCTATTTATACTACAAAAAATTGGCCCAAGACGAGCATTATATGTCATATCAAACCTATACAATTTTATCAACATCTTCTTGACTTTACATCTAAAAGTTGCCATGGCACATGAAAGTTTATTCAATGCTCATATTAAATGATAGTTCGGTGCAATCTTGTTATGCAAGAACTGTACAAATAATGAGTTACAACCACTTCACTATGAAATAAACCATTTTACCGAATGAGCCTACAAGAAACATCTTACATGACAAGCTGTATTAGTTCCAGACTTTTGAAATACGAAGTGACAATTTTTATTAATATTGTGTGGTAAAATATTTTTCTTCTATCTGATAAGATTGTAAAACTCATCACTTTCAATAACAGACCATAATCCAACTCAGTTTAAGGGGCCTGCAGTTCATAAAACCTGATTACTTCCACAGTATATGTTCTAAATCAATATTGTTTTCCCATTAGGTCTCTTACTCGTACATATTTTTTTGGTTGGTTATAAGATATTGCCACAAAGCAATAAATCCACCAGGTAATAATGTATACAACGAAAGTGTATTATAAATTATTTGTCGTTGATTGTGGTAACATCCCAAGATTCAGAGCCTTCAGTGAAATAGGCAGAATATTGGTACCAAATAGCTGACACTTTGTCTTCAGAATAAATAATGAGGTTCCTCATACGGGCTTCATATTGTCAAAAACACAACTGTCATAATCTATCCAAATACGCAGATTATTCTCGAGGTTCCCATTCCTAGGAAAAGCGACATCCAAGTACTTAAATTTATCATCTCTGTTGACAGGAACGCCATCGGCGCAAAAGCGTGTGTCCTTATCAAGACATGAGTCGTTACACATCAGCTCTGTCTTCTCAGCGTTTATACGGAGGCCAAGACGAAGAGAATAATCTGATGATATTCATACTGATACGCACACTGTAAATCACGTACAGATAAAATAGATGCGACATAAACTATCTCCAAAATTTCCCTAAACGTTGGAAAAAGTATATAAAAAAATAGTAACACGTGTGTTTCAAGGTGTCCATAATTTGAAAGAAAAATATCAACCAGTTCTAACAAATAAATTTTAGAAAAGCATTAACTATAACAGACACATTAGTAAGACTCATGCATTAATCGTTAATTTAAAATTTATGAATCTATTTTTAACACATGACTACGTTTCTTGGAATATTTTTCGTGCCGCTAGTAACAAAGATTTTCTTTCAGGCACAGATATCCTTAACCACTTTACAGTTGGTTGGAAGAGATTACTTCATGTCAATAAGCATGTCAACTTGTACTATATATAACTAGTGTATTAGCACAATAGAATATAATAATCAAGTGGACTTATTGCCAAATGGCAATCTCATCCATCTAACTAAAATGTTAAGAAAAGAATTTGGATGGTCGCAATTTTTTTTATTAATTTTGTGAAAACTATTAATTAAATCAATAAAGGTGAAATATCATCAATTTACACATAACGTAAGAGGATAAATCATCATTATGTGGAAATAAAAAAAAAGAAAATGAAAACGGATATAAGAAAAGAAACTGTAAATAACGTTTAAAAATATTTTAAGGTTTTAAAAAAAAATATTTTCGTTATATTGGGTATATAAGAACTTAATTTCCTGTGTCTAAGTCCAATTCAAACACAAAATGGCACCAAATGCCAGTGGACGATGGTTTTTTTATATCTTCCGTATTTTAGAAATCTCTCATGTCGTAGAACACTGGTTATTCTCGATCGAAGCTTTCATATAGTCGTCATTAGTGGTAATTGGCTTTCCAGAGCTGACACCATCTTAGTGTCATATTATCATTACGAATCTTCTTAAACTAAATTTGACATCTACAATAACTTACTACATTGTCACCATAAACTGGATATATCTTTTTTTTTGTCTGTGTTGGATTATCATTACGAGTGTGTCGTATTATCATCGTATTATTGTCCTCTTATACAAGTATCATATTATCATTACGGATATTTTGAAATCAAATTTGACACCTACAATAACTTACTTCATTGTCACCATAAACTGTATTTATATTTTTTTATGTCTGAGTCACATTTTTTTTCGTTTGTGCCAGTAAAAATGCATCAAGCACCGAAAAAAATGCTTTGTTCCGTCTCCAAAATAACGCAAAAAAAGCTAAAACAATTTGAACAAACAATGACTGAAAAATAACGCGGAAATTTTAATTTTCATAATAATATACATTCAAAACGTTTGGAATGAAGTTAGCAACAAAAATGTTAACCTAAGGACACCTGTCCGAGAAATATGAAACAACCTTTTTGTTTTTAGTAATTTCGAGAAATATTTAAATTCCTAGGTGCGCGAATATTGAAAAGAGTTTCTACTTTTAAATTGAAATATCTCAGAAACAAAAAAGTATTATTTAGTTATTTGTACTAGAAACTGGACGATATATTTTTTGTGAAATTTCTTATTGTAAATGTTAATTATTAAAACTTACGTTTAATCTGCTATAAAAATATAGACTGAACGTAAGTTTGATCTACAAAATAAACCCGTGGTATACTAACGATAACATAAGATTGAGAACTATCAATATTGAGTTGAATCCTTAATCTACAGTTAGCCTATAAAAATAGGGATTCCTTCTTCAACATTTATCACCTGAATTTCCTTTGTTCTTTCTCGTGTGCGAAGTGACACAAGACACTAAGATTTTTACCCTAATTCATCAAATATCGAAACAAATTTCAAACGTTGTTTCGTATCGGTGTTCGTAACATAAATCTTATTTAAAAATAATGGCATGCTTACATTTAAAACTAAATAAGCTACTCGTATATGTCCAGTGCACTCCAGAAAGATGTTACATTCATCTGTCAACAAGTCAACCTCTAAGTGTTAGTTGATTAGACCCGTGGCTTCCATCCCCGGGGATTTGAGTTCGATTCATGATCATATCAAAAAAAATATATAAAAAGGATCTTAATCTGGTTTGATGTATCGTCTTATTTCTTGTCACTTTTATGTTTGAAGTTCCACGCCCAACCTTCACCTGCGAATCAAATCTATACTTCAGTAGTTATAATGAAGACTAACGTACCATATCTTGTCCTGATTCTTCCAATCACGTATATCTGAATAATATCTTTATTGGCAACATCATCATTAACATCTTTACTCTCAGCATATTAACTACTTCGTGGAGATTGTTATACGTATCCTTGTCAATCCACGATCTCCCGTTTCCTTTTTAAATACATAACCTAGAAAGTCAGCGATTTTTGTTTAATAAAATATCTTGAAAGAATTGTAATAGTTTAGATAGACTGAGTTATTATTGAATAATGGGCAATCATGGTCCATGTTTCTATACAAGACAAATTACTATCAGTTTTATGATAGTTAAATTTACTAGCCATTGATTTATTGTATTTATGATTCATGAAATTTTGCGTTGATATTTTGCTTTTATAATCGATCTGTATTTTAATAAGCCGAGTAAATGCTAAAAACATGTTTGCTTTACTAATAAATTTGGTAGTACGATCCATGATAGAGTTAAAACATCCTGTATTTCACTATTAGTATCGATGATGGTCTCCACTCTGAAAGGTTGATTGCCACACGACTTAATCAAGGTTTTTATCAAAAACAATAAGAATGAAAAAAAAAAAATTAATAGTGTCACTTAAAGAACAGACTCTCCTCAACGGCGCTCTAACTCGGGATTCAAAAGCCCTATTATTGATTGATTTAAAATATGTAAAAAAAAAGTTAAATTTGACTGTAAGAATAGGAAGGTGGTAGCTGTAGCCTATAGATAAGGTACTACTTTTCATTTGCATATGTTTAGAAAAATATATTTGCCAAGAACGACAAAGAAAATTTTACCGCGGGAAAACGAACTACAAAGAAACTTTTGTAGTTCGTAACATATTCGGCTTTAGGTGAAGTGTAAAATACGTGTATTGTGTTCATATGTAATCATATACTTTGATAAGACTCCCCAAAAAAGTGTGGTTTTTAAGCGCTTTCCAAAGCTACACATGTGTCGCCATTAGTCATCCTCATCTCGAATACATAGAGACAGATCATTTCACGCCACAGGATCAGCAACGGCCAAGCCATTACGTAATACCCTACAGGACCGATTAAAAACAAAAAAATGTATTCGTTAAATATGAAATCAACGTCAAAGCTTTATTATTCTCCGAAGGAATTTCTCTCAGATACAAATTTGAAAGATAAAAGCGAGACATCCCATTAAGGGGCTTAAATAGAATGAGACAAATTATTAAATCAATCTGTTCGCGACACTTGAACCAATGAAGACTAACCAGCGTCCTACGGCACAAGATGTTGCTGAGATATTGGAAGATTTCAAATTCACCGTTCACGAGAATTGATGCATTTTGTCTTGAAATTTGACCTATCAAAAACTAAATTTATTTCCAGACAACCCAATGTATTATATTAAGATAATGTTGTTTTCTTCTCTTTAATTTTGGCTTCTTGAGTTAAATTACCTTATTTTGCATTAATTTATAAGTAATGTGGCTTAAGATGTTTTATTTATCATTGCTGGACCTCGTAGTCGAGGTCCTCGCCATTCTAATATAAATTCTGTTGGAAAACAAAGCTGTGTCGTGGAGCTTTTTTTTCTTCTTTTTTTCTTCAAGTGTGTGAGCCATTGTACATCAACAAACTCGATCGCCAAACAGTTGTACTTGATCTCATTGGACACCGAAATGAGACGATCGGAGCACGCCGGCATGTTTTTTTTTTCTTTTTTTGAAATAATTGATAAGATTGAAGTCATATGTATCTTTATAATCCTAAACACTAGGCGTAAAAAATACCTGTGTCATTCGAGGGGAAAAGCACGGCGAGGGGTTCGAACCGGCGAACTTCTCCGCGAATGTGAAGTGCGTTACCACGCGACCATGTACCTTTCTAGTAATATTATCTCGATGACGGTGATTTCTGAAACACAATTACTCATTTCTATATAAAATTGGGATAACCTGAGTTTGTGATGTTCACAACGAATCTTTTTTGTTGAATCTTCTTGAGTGACTTATATCACATGTATAAAAAAACTAAATTACTTTACGGACAATCAAATATATTGAAGTAATATAATTTTTATCCCTTTAATTTTAACTCCCTAGATACCCTTACTTTCTTTAACTAATAACTTATATGAAAGAATGTTATTTTTTGTAATTTATTTTTAACAAACACTGTTTATTCCACTTTTTTATGACGGTATAACCCTACCGGTTTCAAGGCTTTCACCTCATCTTCAGGGGAGCGCAAACAAGACTAAATGCTGTTCGAACTGGTACCGATATAGACACTTCAACGGTTGGAGGCGGGAGGGGTGAGGGGAAGGCTAGGTATTATTTCGGCCAAGAGCGGGGAGATTTTGGGGAAATAACTATTCAACAGATGCTCTGATCGGTATATTGACTTAGAAATTTCTAGGGCCTCCAATCTGTCCAATCTATTTCCGTTGTCGCTAATATGTAAGAATTTGGCATCATTGATAGAAAAAGTATGATTCTCACGGTGACAATGATTAGCCATTTCAGAATAAATTAGAGGATTTGTTAAGGCAGATTGGTGTTCACGAAATCTCTTTTCAAAAGATCTTCCTGTCTTTCCTATATAGAAATTATCACAGTCAGCACTGTTATTTTATTTAGTTAGATAAAATGTTATTTTATTTAGTTAGATTGTTAACTCGATAACTGTGATTTAGAAAACCTAATAACTTATTTTTACCCAAAACTAGGATAACATTAGTTGGTTCTGTACATGACGAATCCTTTTTGTAAAAACCTTCGTGAGTGAGTTGTATTGTAGAAGGACTCAAAATTCAAAAACTTGGAAACTACAGAAACTTGGCAAATTTCGCCCCCACAAATCCTTATGACAAATTGTACAAGTTTCCTCTAGATTGTCGCCATAAATATATTTTGACAGCGTGAGGATTGAAAGACAAAGCACCCAGAACATTAGGAATGGCCGATATTTATCACCCTTCTTTGTTCTTTATATCGTTGTAAGCTGCAACTAAGTATTGAACTAATAGTTACGTTTGTCAAATAAAGCATTATTTTTTAAAGTTAAGCCCTATGATGCGAATGGGTGAAAAAAATTAAACAACCCCAAAATAATAATAATTTCAATGAGATATAACTTGTGAAGTGCTCTCTCTCTCTCAAAACAAAATAGAAACCAATAGAGCAGTTATTTTCTGATTAAGAAAATAAACACACATCCCATCACGAAATTTCCTTGCCGGAGTAGACAGAAAGGACAGAGCCTCAGACCTTCCTATCTCGATACACATCTTTCGCCTCTTATATATCCATAAACCTTCTCATATAACTCGTACGATTTATCTGACTTTCTACGTAAACTTCTTTACTCGACCCAAATGTACTTTCTGTAAAATATCAATTACTCGACCCAAATGTACTTTCTGTAGTTTTCCTCTACCACTCATTTCATTCACATTTGCACTGTATATTATTTTATCAGTCTTTTTTCATTTGTTCGTTCTACTTGCTTAAACCAGCTCAGAGTGGTCTTCTTCATCTTAGTCTTACATGCACATCAGTGTTAAGTTCAGATTCATCCCTAATCACTTCATTCTGTTCTTTGTCATACATTTTTATACCATGTATTCTTAACAGTTTACGCATTTATTTCTACAGAATTTAATCGATTATTTTTAATTTAACTATACCGCCACGTTTAACTGTCGTTTAGAAAAGAAAGGTTAGAATAAAACGATATTTATTATATTGAATTTCTCCATTACTCTTTTATTATATACAAAACAATCACTCAAATTTGTTATCAGTTGACAATCGATTCAACTAACCAAAAAGATATTTGTTTTACACTACTGCTGTAAACACTACAATCAACTGAGTATATTACTATCTGGCAATCTCTTCCAATCAACCAGAAAGGTGGTTGTAACAAACATTTTATACAAAGTCACACTGGGAACTTTTTATAAAATCTGTTTACCAACGAGAAATGAATGCGTCAGCCTCGGACTTGAAGACATGTATTACCGATTTTGTAACTGAAGTCATCTTTTAAAGATGCTAAAGACGCACTTAGTAAAAAGAAGTCTAAATCCCTTTTAAAAAATCCAACGGGAATCATACTCACACCCCCCGGGTCGGTAGACGAACATCTTCCAACCAGACCACGGAGGTTTAGGAAACGGAGTTTGGTACCGTTATTGTTAACTAACACAGCTTTACTTAGTAGATTATAGGTAATCTTGTTTTGTTATTTTCATTACAAAATTAAATTAAAACTTGTAATTAGAAATCCGCCATGTATTACAAAAGTATAACATTGTTCAATATTTTGTAAGCGTTCCAAGGAAAAATAAATTAAAATTAATGTATTAGTGAGTTATTAATATCATAACATCAAAAAATGTTTTTTAAAGATATAATGAATGTCGCAAAAATGTGAATAAATTCTTCATAATAACTCAGTCTGTGACGCCCCTATTTTACTCCATGATAACATAGTCTGTTTATATATTATATTTGTGAAAGACAGAAAGTCTATAAAAAGCATAAATTTAATTTATGAATTAACGCCAGACTTTTAATTAATGATGCCATATATAATGAGTGTGTAATTTTTGGCATATGTTCATGACAAAGCATAATTGCAAAATCTGAACAAGCACTGAGGGAAGCATTTCTAGCGTTATAAACGTAGGCAAGAAAAATGGAACTCTTAGTTAGTGAAAATTAAGTTTATGTTAAGACCTACATCTCAGCTTTATATATTATATCAGCATTGCTGCTTTTGAAGGTTTAAATATTTTGGTGTGCCTTGGGTCATAGGTAAACTCCACCAATGATAACAGTGAAGAAATAACTAAGTGAATACTGCATTCAAACAGATGATACATCAAACACTTTTAATAAAGTAAATAAAACACTCCGGTGAGATGCAAACTAGCAGTGAATAACAAAATAATAGAGCAAGTGATGGAGTTTATGTGTCTTGGAGTGAGCATCAGTAGCAATGGAAATCTGTATGATGAAACCTTGAGACAGGTCAATAAGGCGGCTGCAATATCGGGATGCCTAAGAACACCGGTGTGGAATAATAAACACATGAGAATAGAAAGTAAAGTCAGAATATACAAGACATGTGTGAGACCGATAGCCACCTACGGAATAGAGACCAGAGCAGACACATTTTGAACAAAATCTCTCCTAAGAACCTCGGAAATGAAAACACTGAGATGTACGAGTATAATCGGAAACACACTAAGAGATAGAATCAGAAACACCGAAATAAGGAGAAAGTGTAGTACGGAAGACATCGTCAGGTAGGGAAGACAACGAAGGCGATACTGGAACGAACATGTAAACAGAATGCAAGACGACAGACTTCCACGTGTTGCCCTTCAAGGGAACCCAGCCGGAAGAAGATTGCCAGGAATACATCCGAAGAGATGGCGTGACAGCTGGCAATCCACGTCACAAGTAGGGGAACAAGCGGAACAAACAGATCATGATCTATAGGAAGAGGAAACGAAGAAGAAGAAGACTTGTTTTTTATTTTGTATTCATCACTGTTTTATTTGAGTTCACTACGATTACGGTTTCAAAGACCTCCGTCTTTCTCGTCAGATGAATATGAACTAAATTATGTCTAAAATATATTTTTTCTAATTGTAATATGTACAAAAGAGGGCGCGGGGGTAAAAAGGCATGAAGATGATGTAATTTAAACGGGAAACTATTATTGAACTTAACTGGGTTATTTACAATGTTAAAACTTAATTTAATACCTATTTTTAATCTCGAGAATTTCTAAGTTGTCCAGTTGCAATCCCCCTCGGCTCGTGTGCAAAATCCGTAAACCACGATCGATGTCAAACGAATGTTTTTTTTCCATGAAGTGGTTAGCGAACTCCGAAAAATTATTGTCATTAAGATATCTCAAATGTTCCCTAACTCTTTTTTTTTAAGTTTATTTTAGTCTTGCTTATACAGTAGTGAATACAAAATAAAAAATAAATGTTTATTTTATCAACACTATAAACATGACACCACAAAGTGAATGAAATGTATTTTCTAAGATTCAAGACGATATTTTAGCTATATATCTTTCCTTAAGTATTACCTGCTCCCCTGAAACATAAAAAGGCAACATTATAAGACACTTCTAAGACCTATTCTTACGCATCGAAGACCTGATGAACATTTACAAAGCGTAACGAAAAAGTTCTCGATAACTTTAAGATAACGATTCTCCGCAGAATGTATGGTTTGATTTATGATAAGATAGAGGTAGGACCAAGTGCCCTACACCCTATATGGTGAAACTAGCGTATCAAAGTTATATAAAATGCTACACTGCGCTAGAATGGATACTTTTACTGCATGCAGGATACAGACTACAAGAAAAACTTGGTTCAACGATCCGATGGGGCATAAGGAGTGGAGATACCAAATCTGAGATAGCTGGATGGTGTAACAGAATACTATCACACTCTAACTGTTATGTATGACCAATTGGAGAAAGAATACTTCTGAGAGAAATATATGGCACAAAATTCTGCATGCAGGTAAGACTCATACTGGATTATCGAGCTGATTATAAATTTTAATTAACAAATAAGGTGGTACGGGCGCTGTAATAGAATTAATTAACCATACTTTGTAAAACTTAACGGTGAAAAGCTTCCAAAATTTTAAGAACAGTCGTACTTAATTTATTCAAGCGTACACCGTTTTGTAACACGACCTAATTTTGAAAAGTTCAGGGAACTATGATAGAGGTTGACATTACATACTTATGTAATATTCAACTCACAACTCAAGACTTTTTATTTGAAAGTTTTTAAGGCACATATTCAAAATTAATATTTTCGTTGAAAATTGTTCAACATTTATTCAAATCAAAAATTTCCAATTATTTCCGCTACGCAGAATTTTGTTTTTTAATGTTAGATAAACAAAATTATTCAAATTCGATTTGCATTTTAAATGAAGAGTCATTGCGAATATTTCATTACTTTATAAACAAGGTACCAAATTACATAAATAGTTGTAACATATCAACAGTACTATTTATGAACTTATTTTTACCAACATTTCATAAATAGTACTGTTGATATGTTACAACTATTTATATATTATTTCCATTGCTACTTTCAGCAAACACCTGGTCTTGTTTCAATTTATTAATTTATCGATGATTACAACTGGGAAAAATCTTTATCGATTATTTTTATGTCAATAAGGGCGAGCGATTTTGAAACGAAACGATTTCTGATTAATTAAAAATTCGTCTTAATGAAAATTGTGTCAATCAATTGAGTTAAATTATATTTTGAAACATTTTACTCTTAATTAAAATATGAATTTACGCAACAAAAAAACACTGTTGTATTTAGTTCAGCTTACTATTAAAATTTCTTATTTAGAGAATTTCCACAAATTAGAAAGTGAATGTTAAAATATATATGGAATAAAAATGATCATAATTATTTTTGATATTTTTTTAATACGTATCAAGAAATTACTTTGTTTAACTAATTTGTGACTTTGAAAAAACCTTTATGTTGAAGTATTATAATACGGAATTCTACAAAACTTAAATCATAAACTGTATTTGTAATAAAATAAGTACAAATACTCATATATATTTTTATTTTTTTCGTGCTAACTTGTGCGGTGATGGCCTTCCTAAAATATCTCAAAACAGTAAACAGAGGTTCAGAAAGAAAACAAAGGCTAAGATATAAAGTCCAACACACTACTCGTATATATATAAAACAGGCTCAGATAGAAAAAAAAGACCCACATAGAAAACACGCTATGAAAAATGGAAATCAACAACTAAAAATAGATAACAGATTCAGATAGAAAATACAGTACACAAAATGGAAAATAAAGATTCGGATGGAAAAAACTCACAGTAATTCTAAATAGAAAATGTAACACAAAAAAATAGAAAACAATGGCACAAAAAAGTGTAGGTAATAGGAGTGCTCAAAAAGTTCATTTGAACCCTCCAAAAAAAATGTTGAAACAATTTTTTTTGTAAATATTAATTTTATTATTAACCGTTTATTAATAATTTATTTTACTTCAGTTCATTAAATTAAAAATAATAACGTGTAGAAATGCAATAAACGTCATTAAACAACAAAAGAAAATTATATTTCAAAACCAATTATTAAAATGACTACTCTACTGATAAATTAAATATTACTTTATCATCTGGTGTGTTGAGATAAATTAGAAATTACTTAATCATCTGGTGTGTTGAGATAAATTAAATATTACTTAATCATCTGGTGTGTTGAGATAAATTAAAAATTACTTAATCATCTGTTGTGTTGAGTTTTTCTCTATTTTGTCATAGAATAATAAATCATGTGGTATGGGTGTATACACCAGAGGTGAACAAACAGTCAATCGAACACATTCGGGCGGTCAATCGCGTAACTATGGGAAATTTATAAAATATTTATTTATGTGAATGAATTAAGTTAATTCATATTTTGTGTAGATCTGTACGAAATCGTACAGTAGCATGTTTGTGTAATTGTAAAAGTATATTTGCTGCTACAAAATAACCAACCAGTAACGTCAATCATGCAATTTATATAGTACAAGCAGTAGTATATTACCTCTAAATGTATGATGAACATTATTAGCGAAATGGAAACATTCAGGCGATTTCGTTTGTCATCGGCTCACCATCTTTGATTAATTCCTTTGTTTTTGTATGGTTGGTGAATACTTATGGTACATTAGTAACGTGTACCATATTTTGAATTTTGTACATATTTTTAGTTTATCACACAATAAATGTTCATAACGAAAACATTCTTCGTGGGTCGAAAATTTGTGCACTTTAGAAACCAACAAAATAATATTTCCGTAATGAATGGGAAGAACTTAACTTTTCGTCATGTAAACAAGCGGTGTCAGACATGAACTTCTAATGTAACCAAAATGAACCATTCAAAAAAATATCATTGATTGCATAACTGTCAAATGTCGTTGATTAAATAACTGTTAAATATCATTGATTGAATGACTGTCAAACATATTTTTAACTTACCATCTGGTCATTTGTAAATAAAACAATGTAAATATTTTTAAATTATCTACGAAAATATTTGCTTATGAAAAAGAAGTTGAATTTTTTACATGATTTGTAAAAATTAAAAATGGTTGTGAAAAAAAGTCATATTATTAACAACAATCTCCACCGCTCAATAATGTATTTTAAACCTCTAAAATGGATAAAAGATCACAACGAGGTAATGTAAAAGTAGATTTTGCTAATTTTAAGTTTGCCCACTCTAATATAGACAGTCGAGTATGTTGATTGTCATAAGTTGCGCTGAAACAGGACGCACGCACGGTGACTTCATGCTTGCCCATCCATCACTCCCTGTATGTTAACGTATTTTCCAACTGCTTATAGGAAAGTAGCGAATCCACAAAATTGCATTTAATATGACCGAAAATAACTTACGTCATCGGCAGTTAGGGATGTTTTCGGTTTCCTATTCTCGAACAACACTATAAAATTCATACCCCACTCGCACATAGAATGAATTTATTGAGTGAATTTTCGGAAATAAATATTATTCTCGAATGGATTAAGAAATGAGCCTTTAATAAGACTTTCTAAATATTAGGTCCTTACATATGAAATTGGCGTTTTGTTTGGGAGGAACATAAAGTTGATTTTTTTTTAATATAATATATTTATTTAATCAAAGTATGTACCATTGCTATCTATGCACTTTTGCCATCTCATAGGTAGTTCATCGATCCCTTTACTAAAAAAACCATTCGGACGGGAATCAATAAAATCTTTGAAGTCGGTTTGGACTGCCCCATCGGAGTTGAATTTTTTCCCTTGCAAGAAGTTATCCAAATTTCGAAAAAAATAGTAATCTGTTGGGGCAAAGTCCGGAGAGTACGGTGGATGTCTTAGACATTCCAATTGAAGCTCTTCTAATTTGGTAGCCGTCTGTTGTGCAGTGTGTGGTCTAGCGTTATCATGAAGCAGCAGTGGCCTAGAGCGATTAACCAGCCTCGGTTGTTTAGCAGCTAGCTTTTCCATCATGGTTTGCAGTTGCTGACAATAGACATCTGCCGTAATCGTCTGGCCAGATTTAAGAAAGCTGTAGTGAACGACACCAGCACTAGTCCACCAAACGCTCACAAGTAACTTTTTTGGAGTCAATTTTCGCTTGGGGCATGGTTTGGCTGGTTCGGCAGGGTTCAGCCATTGCGATGAGCGCTTCCGATTATCATACAGGATCCACTTTTCATCACAGGTAATGATTCGATTCAAAATCCCTTCATTATTGTGCCGGTTGAGTAATGCAACGCAGCAGTCAACGCGCGTTTGTTGATTTGCTTCACTCAATTCGTGAGGTACCCACCTTTCATGCTTTTTCACCTTCCCAATTTGCTTCAAGTGGATTAAAACAGTTTTATCACTAACACCGCAGCCTGCAGCTAACTCGGACGTGGTTTGCGATGGATCCGCTTCCACAATAGCCTTCAATTCTTCATTATCAACTTTGGTCTCCGGCCGTCCACGGGGCTTGTTCTGCAGGTCGAAAATTCCAGAACGAAAACGTTGGAACCAAAAACGCACTGTGTTTTCTTTTGCGGCACCGTCGCCATACCCATCATTAATCCTTCGAGCCGTTTCTGCAGCACTGGTGTCACGGTGGAACTCGTACTCGTAAATAACGCGATATTTCAAGTTTTCCATTTTGTAAACTGAGTGACGCAAAGAAAAAAAACAATTGAGGAAAAAACAAATGAATTATAATTTTCGAAACACAAATACTTGAGTAAATAGCTGTATAAATTTGAATTTGGAATTCTTAACCAAAGAGAAGATATTTGAGATCAAAGTTGCCAGTACGGCAAAACGCCAATTTCATATGTAAGGACCTAATAAAACTAAGTCACTTCACAAGAAAGAATGAACTATATTTTACATTAGCTTGTATTTTTATATATACCCTGTTTAGGTAGACCGAGAGGACAGAGTGTAAAATTTTCCTATTTCGACCCAAATATTTCATCTCTTCCACGCCCATACACCTTCTCACATAGCTGCTACTATTTTTATTATTTTTTACTCCTCTCATTTTTTTTATTTTATCCTACCATGCTTTTCTTGGTTGTTCTCTACCACGCATCCCACTCAAATTTTCAGTGTATATTTGTTTTGTTAGTGAATGACACCAATATACTTCAACTAGAACTCACTACGTCACTAAAATATTTTTTGAATGGCACTTTTACGTATATATTGTAATATGGTACACAGTAATCTCTCGTCAACTGCGGTTTTCTGACAACACGATTTTTTCATAGAGATTTTTGAAAAATATTTTATAAAAACAGTATATTTTACTAAACATTTTCTATGTCGGAAAAATTGATCGAATGGAATCTACAAAGCCTTATTCAACACTTGAATTACAGACTTAAGAAGATAAAACTGAAAATGTGGAAGTAGAAAGAGAAAGAAAGAAAAAGATGTTTTGACGTTCGCAATATTATTAAGGTTTGGTATACTTGCATGTCAATAAGTCATGATATACTTGCAAACCATTTTCAATATTATTGAAGGGTTGGTATACTTGTATGTCAATATAAGTTATGGTGTACTTATAAACCATTTTCAAGAAAATTGATAAAAAAAATACAGCAAGTTAAACATTTGTAAATGAAAATAGTGAATAGAGATGAATGAGAACTTAATGCTGATGTGTTGAGTAAGATGAAGAAAAAGACTCTGAAATATTTTGAATATATAGAACGAATGAATTAAGAAAGACTAACAAAAAAAATATAAACGTGATAAAGGAGGCGAAGTATATGAAGACCTAGGGAAATATGATTGGATCAAGTAAATGATACTTTGAAAGAAAAATATGCAGAAATTCAGAGAAATCGTTAGAGTTGTACAAGAAGGTGTATGGATGTGAAAGATCCAAAGGATCAGTGACTATACATGAAAGTGTTGCGCTCTGTCCTCTCTGCTTACTCCAACAGGGAGATGACGTGATGGTATTAATATGTGTATGTAAATTTGGAAGCTATTTTGCATTCATTTGTAGAAAACCAGAAAGATCTTTGAAAAAATATAATAATCGACAATTTTAATGTTATATAAAAAAAAGATAGATAAATAAAACACCCACGTTTTTTTAAATAACAATTTTTACAACTCTTAGCGCCGCCTGTCGTAGCGTTTTTGAAAGGGATATACCCCCTGGTTCGCTAGGGATTACTGTAACCTCTAAGTGGAAAAACACAGTGTTTATACTTATAATGTTTTTATTTAATGATAAATAACTTTTAAGTCTATTTAATCTTTGTTGAGGGAAGAATTCCTTGAATACTTTGCTTTTTAAGAATATAATATTATATAAAACACTCTTAACCAGACACGTCAAAAACAATACGCAATAACGTGAAGATCGTCACTTATCCCGAAGAAGTGGTATTATTTTGTTGAGGGAAGAATTCCTTGAATATTAAGGAATTAATTAACAGCGCCTTGTGGTGATTTACCAATTTTCTTCCGTAATTAAGCCTTGGCCTGGAAGGAGGCGGAGAAGGTGAGGACGTTGATGGTAATACCTGTCTCCAGTGGCGTACCTTCCAGACAGATAAAAATAAGCGATTTGTATGAATTAAGACTATGAACGAAAAAAATCATCGGAAATACCAATTTAGTGCTAGAACAATTATTTATCCTAACAAGACACAAACTATTTCATTTTAAAAAATGTATTCAAATAAGTTTTTTTTTTCAATAGGCAATCCACCCAAACTAGGATGATTTCTGCCATAAAATTAAAGTCGTTGTGCAATTATTTGAGTCAATACAAAATTTATATTATTTAATACATTCCCTCAATGCCTCAAATATTATCGCTCCCACACTCTGATTTGTTCTTCGGTTATCCTTCAAACCAGACTACATATCAAAAATTTCTCGTGTTTTGTTAGACCCATGTCATTTACTCTTTTTCTCACTCAAACTCACTATACCTAAACTTTTATCTTTCATTATATCACATACTATAGTTTATTCATCTTTTCATTCATTTCTCCCTAAAAATTGTATCGACTCACTAATTTGAGCCTTTTAAAAAAGAAATGATCGCGGGAGCGTCAAATGGATATCATAATTAAATATTCCAAAATAGTTGTATGGGACAAACCTAAGAAGAAAAAAAACGATATCTGCTCGTTAATTATTTCTCATAGATTTTTAAATAAAGCAAAGGAAAATTTGTTTTTTTTTAAGTAATTAAATAAAACTAAATTTATGTAAAAAATTGTTGAAAAAAGGGCGATATTTTCTCCATCTTCATTACTTTTTTTAAAGGAATTAAAGAATTTAAAAGCTTTTGATTATGCGATTAAGTTTATAATGTAGGCCTATTTCAAGTTTCCTGTCGTAAAAATAATTTGGACAATTTGACAAAATACAAAACTTACTATACTACTAACTCAGTGGTCCCCAACCTTTTCGTCGCCGCGGACCGGTTAACGTTTCATAATTTTACCGCGGCCCACTTGGGGGGGGGGGGGGGGGACATTGAATGTAGTTTTTTTTTTTAATTTAATAACAATATATTTGTACAATATACGAGTATAATAATAAAATTTACAACTGTGGTACATACGTTATAGTGACATATAATAGTAGAGAAAACACAAGGTTTGTGGGAAAAATGAAGAAAAAATATATATAATAACAATGAAAGATTATTAAGTTTCAGATAATTTTTTAATTTTCTTTTGGATTCATGGGTATTTTCAATATTTTTAAGGTTCAACGGAAGGTTGCAAGTATTTTTTTCCAAGATAGAGAAAAGAATTTTGAGAATGTTTGGGGTTTATATCGGGATTTTAATGTTATTCTGATATCTTGCAGATATATTAACTTGAATGTTATTTATCTATTTTCTTTAAAAGTTTTGATGTTGAAGTTTTATGTGTTTTGATTTAATATTTTTTAATTGAATCGTGTTTAAACATGCTTTCAAAATAAAATACAGTTACCCCTTAAAAATGAATAAAAACAGATTTAATATTTTAACTTAATGCTAAATCAATGAGAACCCTGAGCTTGCTTCATTGAAACGAGATGGTTACATCTGGGGGTAATAGGAGATTGTGACACCCGAAGTGTCTTGCTTATGTCCAGTTTATTTCTTTGTTTTGTTTTGGTTGCTGTCACTGCAGAAAACCCCGCTTCACATAGATAGGATGTCGGAAATGGCAATAGGGATTTTAGTGCTGTGGTGGCAATCTCAAGGTATTCCGCCATGACTAATCCAGAACACCGGCAGAGTTGTTGTCTCGAACAGGTATTGTCGGAAGGTCGGTGGTAACTTAGCGTGAAGAGGTTTTCAACGGAATAATTATTTTAAGCTATAATTAAGTTTTATTGGGTATGTTCGATTTTTCAAAAGTAATTTTGATTTTTAAGCAGGCCCTTGCGCGGCCCAGTACCATTTGGTCCACGGCCCGGTACCGGGCCGCGGCCCGGGGGTTGGGGACCACTGTACTAACTTACCAAAATTTCGCATAAACAATGTTTGACATTTAATAAACAAGTCCATATTACAAAATATTTTTTCTTTTCCTTCAATTTTTTTTTGTTAAATTATGCTCTGGTTAAAAATCAAATAAGTGGGTTCGATTAAAAAAAATGTAACACTTAAATTATTTACAAATATTTTTTTTAACAGTGACTATGAAACTTGATTCAAATTACCTTGATTTTTTCAATGTGTCATACACTTGGCAAAACTCAAATTGACAAAACGATTCATTTTTATCAAATTGACAAAACGATTCACTTTTATCAAATTGACAAAACAATAAATTTTTTATCAAATTGACTGTCATCTTATATTCATAAAAAGAAAAAAAATTACTTCTGAAAACTAATTGGACAAAAAAAATTATTAGGGGTATTCAACATATAATATATGTATATACAATAGATGTCAGTCTTTTTTTTCGGTATCTAATAGATTATGGATTATTTAAATAATTATCTACTGTATTAACAAGCGGTTTGACACTTTTTTCCATGAAGGCTTTCTCTAAAAACATTTTTTTTAATGAACTGTACATATTTTAGCACACCACTGTCTGACGGAATCGGCTTAACTCTTAAGAATGTTCTCACCTTAAGTACCTTCTCGTTTCTCTTGAATTACGGACCTCATTCCTCTGAATGAATCATGAGTACTGTAGAACCCCTGAATTTATCACAAAAAAAATTGAAAATGAAGCTTTCATATTCTTCAGAATGGTTTTAGACAGGAGGTAGAAACATGTATCAGATATATATGGTACGTGCAAAAAAGTATTTATCACAAATTCTACCTGTTATCGAATATTAGATGGAACATAACATTTTATTTTATTGTTATACACAATACAGGCTTAGCCAAATTACATTAAAATGTTCAATTTTAAAAATGAAATATCCAACAGTCACTTACGTAAGTTGATAAGTAATTTCAATGTGTTCAGTGTTTTTAAAAGTTTATTTCTTCATTTGGCAATGTGATATGAAGTATTTACGAAGCAGTCCTTATCAAAAGAGTTAAGGCCCTTTGAACAGACATGGCGGCTGAGAGTTCATGCGTATTAATAACAGTTCCTGGCAGCGTAGTCAATTATAATTGTCAGGAACAAGTAAAAATAATATTTCTAATAACAATTTACAATTCATCGAACGAGCTTAACAACATATACTAGGAGTCGAAGATTTCTACGTACGCTCAAAGGATAAAACCATGGGTACCAAATTCACAGATGTATCTCAGAATATTTTCTAACATTTTCCTTTCTAATATTTTCTAACCTTTACCCCTTTGCGGACTTCCAATGCAAATACTGCTTTCTAATTAACAGCAATTTTGATGAATTGTTGGAGTTTATTTTGTATTCTTATGATTTGTGTTCTTTTTTATTATATATTAGTGATATATGAATATTTTTATACTAGTCTACTATGATTTGTTGATTGCCTCTGGGAAATTTATCGGGTGTCGATCAGTCCAGAATGACGCTTGTCCAGTTTGATGCTGGGTTCATTGTTTGTTCATAGGAGTAAACTTTTTTACATCCCATATATTTTTTTTTCTCTCTCGCTTCTGATTTTTTAGCATACTGGGGTGTTGTGGTCGATATTGACTGTCCGTTGCGTTTAAACTATGAATATGCTCATTTTTTACTATAATTTTGTTTGTATACAACTGTAATTTATTTCCATATTAAGAGCACTCGCACCATACCGAGCGTCAAGAGTGACGCTCGGTATGGTGCGAGTCGGTCTCGTATAGGAATATCAACTGTATAAATTATTGAATTTTTTAAACAATTTTGACTAGTATACTTGCAAACATAACAGGTGAAATTTGAATTGTTATTTTGTGTTTATATTTATTTTTATTTGGTTTAAATACAATCGGTTAATTTTTTTCTTATGTAAGGAATTTGTCTTTGTAATGAATGAAACACCCATAAGTTATATTTTTATTTAAATATTGTATTGTACATTGGACCGTTGACGGAATAAAAAAAATAATTAAAAAGAGTTTTAAGTTCAGCTTTCAAATGAGTTAGTAATTTTTGTACATGCGTTTGTATGAAAATAAAAAGACGAATGTCACGGCATAGATGTAGAACTCTCATTTTCCACCCGAGGGTATTGGGAATGATATCGAATGCTGCACAAATAAATTTGAAAGAGGTCAATAATAATAAAATGTCAAGTGTCAATTTATTAAGCACCGTTTAGAAAGAAGGCTCTCTACACATCCCGCATGACAGCTACAGTAGTGCCTGAGCAAAAAATATATTATTTTCAAATTTAAAGTATCATAATTTCTCACTAATTGGTTAAAATAAATTGCTAAGTAGCAATAAGCCCGCAGATTTGTACTATTGCAAAAGTATAATATATCATGTGTATGACATCAGTTCGTTGATATTGTTGAAAAATTATGTGTATTTATCTTTAATCAATTTAGAAATTCATTAATAATGAAAGGATCATTCATGTAGCACTATCCTCAAGTGCGCTTTACCTCGAGATTCGAACCCATCATCATTGAAATATTGAAAATACTCGTATTACAAAAAAAAAAAAAAAAGTTGTGTATAAGGATAGGAAGATAGTGGCTGCGGATATAAAATCAGAAACTTCCCCGCATCTGCATGTGTTTAAAAAAACATATTCAATAAGAAACCAGTAGAAATCTTACCAAGGGAAGAGGAACTAAAAAAAAACCTTTTTAGATCTTCTGATATGTGATAGTAAATACATTCAGCTTAAGATGAAGTGTAATGTTCATATAAAATTATATATTATGATAAAACTTCCCAAAAAGGGTTGTCTAAAAGTAGCTGCACACGCCACAGAAAGATCGATTCAATTAGTAAAGTACCCGAAAAAACAAACAAACCATCACGCAATTATAATAAAACTGAAGTATTACGCATATATGACTCTTACAATTATATGACTTTGACAATAACAAAATAAATACGTCATACTGCTAATTGCGAAAAACACATTGTTATTGACTAAAATCAATCGAGAAACAGACTATAAATTAAATGAAATATTGTGTACTGGTTCAAGACCACCCAAATAGCTAAAAATTAGATTCAAGAACACCAGCCACAATTATTTTTATTAATGAATTTCCTTAGAAAAATATCTTTCTTGGTAATTTTATAAAATATTTTACTGGTTTCAAAGTGGTAATTCTGTTCGTAGTTGATTCCCAAGGAGAGATAATGCTTTATTTTAGAGATGGTTGCCAGACACGTAAAGATAACATTCGACATAAAGGATTCCTTTTCAAAAGTACTCCAGAACCACATATTCTTGCATGTCAGGCATCTCATCCTTTCAAAACTTCACTGTCAGGAAATCAGAGGCAAATCGGGTCGATATAATTTCCAAAAAATTAAAAACAATATTGTCACAAATAGAATATTTAAAAATCAACAAGAAAAAAATTATGGCGTTACACATTTGAAAGGACTTAACAACTAATTTTATGGCAGTCATTTGTCTACGAAATACGATGGAAACGCAGTGTTCCCTCTAAGTCTCAAACAGTTGTCTGTCTGCAAAGCCATTGTCTTTCCAACACTTATATGTGAGTCTTTAACTTGGGCTCCTTGTAGAAGGCACATTCGGAGTCTTGAATTGTTCCACAAGCGTTTCAAGGACAAGACAAGCGATCACAGGCTCCCAAAACGTTCAATATACGGAGATTTATTGGGCAAGCAAAGGGTTTATAGGCAAAGGAAACGCTATAAGAACAATCCGCAAGAGTGTCTGACTTTATGCGGGACACCTAAAGACTAGGAGCAGCTAGCTCAGGTTCATGGAAAGTTGAAGACCATCTATTTTTAGGCTAACGCCGTGTTAACAGCTAGACGTGGGAAAAACAGTCAGCGTGCTGCAATCATGCGTCAGCATTACCACAATTATCATATCTGTGACACCTACGGGAGGGAATGCACGTTTAGGATTGGTTATGAGTCTTAGCAACGACAACGACAACGACATGCTTGTTGTAAGGGGCTACATTTCTTATTATGACTTTGCAGACCAATTGTTGATCTGCACAGTTAAACACAGACATCGGACCTCCAAATTGTAACCGGGCGCCTTATCTATGACTGACCGCTCGCACTGTCACCTCCTCTTCAGCTCCCTTGATCTGTCGGTCTCATGAACCATCTCATACACATAGAGTACGTCTCTCCTACGTTCAACATTTTTAAAATCGAGACTCCCACTCGGTAGCCTAAATACATCTCAAAACGTTGATGTACTCGTATATTTTACATACAGTTAACGACTTACAATTACGTGTACTAAATTGGCTAAGGAAAAAGATACACTGATCAACCTATTGATTCAATAATAATTTTCTAAAGAGCTATCATCATTCAAATCTTCTTTTTCTTCTTCACCCTTGTTCATCAAGTTCGGAAATAGTGATGTAGAAAATGGATTTGAGTGTCACTTCTATTATCGGCCAGAATAAAGTATCATATGTAATGTTAAGTTACACAATAAGCTCTTTTAATTGGTTTATCATACCTTATTGGGTCTAACTCTGTTCGGTAATCCATCATCTATCCTACGTTCAAGTCTATAGTTTTCAAAGATGTTTCGTATTTGAGGATGTCTTTTATCAGGTATTTAATTTTTACCCCCTGCCTCCCTCCTAAAAACATTTATTTGTAGCATAAATCTTATGTTTTCCCTTCCTTCATTACCGGTGTCTAGTTTCTATGAACCAGACTCGTATAGCAAATGGATAGGCAGACTATCTGCTTTGTATTAACTCTCAACTCATTAATCAAGAAACCTCTCACTGCTTTTATTAAGATATTAAATTAACGTCGTTTAAAGTCTGCCGATTGTGAGGACTATATTTGATAAATTGCATACCTCACGTCCTCGAAATTGTTAATTCGCGACATATCATAATTTATGAAACTTGTGGTGTCGAGACCATGTGCTTGCCTTGAAAACAGGAAGATTAAAATATTATGAAATACTTGAATATTTTAAAATACTAAGACAATAAAATAAGGGTAGCTACCCGGGCAGTCAGGTACATTTTTATTCAATGACAACATTGTCAAGTACGATTTTTGTCGAGGTTGGCACCACTTGTTTTGGTATTTCCTTGCTATGGGGAGTGAGGCGCTCGCAGCCTCTCTTCCGTTCGGAACGTGGTCGGGTGCTGACGTTGCTCCGACGCCGCTCTTCCTCTTCTATCACAGAACGTCAGAACGCCATCTTTAATTATGGGTGAATATTATTCCTTTTTATATTAATGTTGGATTTCGTCGCCACGCTAAAACCCACCGATCAAAGTAATTTCACATTGTTATTGAAATCTCCCTTGCTAAATACAACACAGTCTTTCT
This sequence comes from Odontocerum albicorne, assembly GCA_949825065.1. Taxonomy (NCBI): domain Eukaryota; kingdom Metazoa; phylum Arthropoda; class Insecta; order Trichoptera; family Odontoceridae; genus Odontocerum; species Odontocerum albicorne. Next base: position 40,552,750 of record OX463840.1, read on the forward strand.
AGCCAATTTTAAACTTTTTTTTTCTTGACATTCGTCAAGTTTTTTTTAATATTTTTTTTTCTTTTTTTTCCATAATATAATAAACTGTTTCATTCCAAATTATACTTTGTTTAATTGTGTCGCCTGTCCCTGCGAGAGTTGAGAGAGAGTTATTCAGAGTCAAAGGAACCCAACAAACCCCTGAGATCTAAAGAGTTCCTGCCTCTTTAAGAAACCGGCCGAGCTCAACGGGAGTGTCACACCTCATATGATGGTAATGTGTTATAACTGATTTATGTATTGAAATCTGAAAATCCTAATATTGTTTTTTTTAAATAGGAAAGAGGTGTGACACGATCACCATGCTCGTAGTTTTTTGGGTGGCCACTTATCTTATATTCAAACTGTTAAACCCATAAGCTTGTAAGATAAAATGGAAACGCTAAGGATGAGGAATAGAAAAGAAGCAATGAGTACCTTACCATGTTTTATTGTATTTTATTACTCTTCTGTTGTATACAGTACAACCTGGCGGGCTTCGTATCCTATGATACATCACAGAATACGTAATGAAGTGATTAGAGATGAATCTGAACTTAAGGCTGATGTTTGGATTAAGATGATGAATTAAGGAAAAATAACTAACAAAACAAATGTACAGTGCAAATTTAAGTGAAAGGCGTGGACGAGAAAGACCAGGGAAGTTTTGTTTGGATCTAGTTAGTTATATTATGAAAGAAGGAAATGCAAAAATTCAGAGAAATCATAATAGTTGTACAAAAAGGTGAATGGGTGTAGAAGAGGCGAAAGACGAGTCCTCGTAGGAAAGTCAGACACTCAATCTTCTTTGTCATACCCGACAGGGAAAGAGTGTGGTTGTATGTATAATTGCAGTATTTAAAATGTTCACGTTTTGAAATCAGTAACAACGAGGAAAAAATATTTGAATTCGGGTCTGTAAAAAACAAACTTGCTAAGGATATTTCACTTATCATAAACAGACAAGCTTACTGTTCAGACTTGAGTTTTTGATGTGGAAATGTATATAGAGAAGCATTATTCTGGACAACGTTACTTGACATTTATTTTCTCAAGTAAAAAACAATGAGTCTAAAAGTTAGAAAGAGGAAAAGATTTTGTACTTAGGAAATACAATCGGTTTAATTGGAACCATTCTAAAATTATAAATTCTCAAAAATAATAAATATTCTATTCATATTTTGAAACCATATTTTTCACAAAAACCTTAAATTCTATTTTCGCTTTAAGATGAGGATATAGGTTATCGAAGTATAAGGCTAACATTGCGTTTATAAATATCGGACCCCTTGTTGTTTAAAAATAGCGAACCCCTTGTTTTGAATGAGAATATTTTGTTTAATGTACCTGACAATTATTTACGCCATAATAAAGATTGTTCTCGGTGGCGTATTCATGAACTGAGCTATAAAGAGAGTCACCATTCGCACATTGAATAACCTTGTTGAACGAATTTTTCGATTCTCCCATCTTCCATATTTCGATTGTTAGAAAGAGGATCGAGGTCCTTAATTAATATTGTAGATATTTAGTGAGCCAATTCACAGCAAAGTATTAGAAATCATTGATCGTTTTGTTAAATTTTTAAGACGTTGATCTACAATATTTTTATATTATGCACTGTGTTTGATTAGTTAAATCTTAAATTTTTATTATGAAAGGTATTTACGAAATTTGATTTTTATACAATACAATAGTTGGTTTTAAAAAAATATGTTAAAATAAAAGAACTTTTAAATTACAAATTGTTAAAGTTTTAAATACTCTGAAGTATGAGTACATTCATTTTTTAAATGTTTACTACATACTTCTTGAAAAAAATTAAAAACTTTTTATTGTAATCTTTAGTTTTAATTAAATAACTTCCATGGATAAATTAAGGATCGTAATTAAGCAGATTAACTAAGCCATTTTACAAGGAAGCATGAAGAATAATTGTTCGTTTTGTTAAAATTTGTATATAAAATTAAACTATTCAATTTTGTTTCTCGTAATATATATTTTATATAACAGAAATGAGTAAAATCTGGATCAAATATAAAATAAAATATGACCTGTTTATGAAATTAGATTTCGATAAAGTAAAAAAAATTGTTTGAAAAAAATAAAAGAGTTTTTAAATTAATGAGGATTATAGTGTTAAACCACTCAGAAGTACGAATATATTTTGAAGATGTATACAACTCCTCAAAAATACTTTATAAATTAAAATGCATTTTAACAGATCTCTAATTTTAATCCAATAACTTTTTAGGGCATCTGAATATCGAGCAACGCTGGATTAAAAAGAGGTACATTTATTAACAGACAGGAACTCTTTTTGAAAATAATGGGCATCAATGGTAATCGAACGCACAACTTCCGGGTAGGACGACAAGTGTTTTATCAACTATGCAACGGAGGTTGTCATTTTTTATTCTATAAATCTCATTCATAAAGGAAAAAAATATTAAAATCTTCATATAAGATATATTAGGAAATATTTACAAGTATCTGAGATAATGGAAATCATGAAAAAATATAATCAATCATGAGAAAATATAATCAATCATGGAAAAAATATAATCACCAATTTACTCACAAAACATAACCAGACATCATCAAATGATTATATAGACGAGTAAGTTCAGACTAGAAACTTGCGCTATCTCTTATTTGAGTATGTCTCCGAACTTGAGGTTGCTGCATCAGCCGATGAAGAAAATTGAAACACAGCTGAAGTTCACGCTTTATTTATTAAGTTTGATCAAGAAGTGGGAACTTTCCCTCCTCCTCCGAATTGTGAAGTGAGCACATAAACACAAACCTTTTGCAGGCACGGCAGCTGCGATATAAACTTTTTAACTGAAAATGGCACAACGCAATTTAGCTTGGATCGTTTGAATCAGAATAGAAATACGTGTTGATCTAATAAAATTTATTTGAAACAGTAAAACGTGAGTTCAATTTTCTCCAATACGTCTATCTTGGATAACATTTAGTGCTAGTACAATTGGTAATAAGTTTGCTTAATGGAAATTAAGCAAACTTGTAACCAATATTGGTTTAATGGAAAATATTAGAACTGGAGAAATAGAAATGAATAATGGAACAACAGACTTCAGATAGGTTATTCATGCCATCAAAATCAACAGTTGAAAAGCTATAACTGTAATAGCGACAACAACAAAAGAAATTGCATCCTGCGATGAGTGATTTTCAAATAATTGATACATCAATTTGCAATTGTTGTATTTTTTTTCATCGTATAAACAAATTGTATAGCTCCCATCACAATGCACATATATCAGTATTTTTTAACCACCGGCATGGACTTATTAAAAAAATAATTTAAGTTTTTTTAACTATCGGCTATTTTATATAGCATTCAATGAATCCATTTACGTGCTGTTTTCCTGGAACAAATAACCTTAACCGATTACTGTGAATAAAATCGAGACACAGAAATATCTAGATTAAAACAATCCAGAATCCGATGATGATTGAACTCGAGTGCTCGAGTATTTAATAAGAAAGCTTATCGTTTGAAATTGTGTTAGCTTGCTAGGGCAATTTAAGGTATATTTACTATTTTCTGAGATATTTTCTGTCGCAGGATAGTGGCAAAATGTTTGAATTAATGAAGAACAGTATTTTCATCAATTTTAAAGTGTTTATTTTGCAATTGCAATAATCATCTTATAATTACACAATATTTAATAAATTAAGGATTTTTATTTTTAATTAACACTCGTTTTCTCAAGTTATAGTTCGATTGGATTAATCTTTGTTTGTCTCCAAGTGTTAAATTATGGGTGACGTGTGCAGTTTTAAAACCCCTTGATGACAGATCTTATTTAAATATTTGTTTATATACAAACACTACGCAAATACACTACACTCCACCTTAAGCCAAATGTGCTACTGTCACATATTCGTATAAGAAGATGTATTAAGTTCGTCATCCCTTTTCTAGATTTCTGCGGTTTTCTTATCCAATGTGTTGTTCTAATCATATGCAGATACGGGTAAGTTCTTAATCTAACGACCTCAGTCACTGTCTTTCTATGTTTACATTCAGCTTATAAAATTTTATTCTGTGATACTTTTGTTCCACCAATAGTTCGAATCCCAAGCTAGAGCACCCTTGAGGAGAATCATCTTTATAGGCCGCGATTTATAAATTGTCATTTCATTATTATTATTAATTTTCTTTTTTTAAAAGACACTGTTTAATCAGAAAACACAACATTTTTTTAATATCTTTTTGGGTAACTAAAAATAAGAGTTCCGGATAACGTTTTTTTATATTGATTCAATAATCATCGAAAAAAGAAATCCCTTAAGACTTCTTGGAGAATCTTTTTTCAATCTTAGATGCCATATAACTTAATGTAATATGCCTACCTTTCAGGATTTCTGCATACTTAATTTATATTTTCCCTTCTTCGCTACCCACACAGTCTGTCGTAATAAAAAAATTATTCGATTTTCGTATTACAATATAATTTCACATGATTTCATAAAAGACGTAATTAAAGGTAGTAGCACGATATGATTAATTTATTTAACCAATATTGTCAGTATTTTTTTCGACTATATTTTTTCACGGTTTAAACTGTTTTTTTATAAAACTGACAGTACCTACACAACTAATTCTCTTGCTCTATGGATTAATGTCTGATTCGCCGCTAGATCGCCACAGTACACCAAGCTGACGTATTCTGTCACCGTTTTACGTAGAAACTAAAATTTTCAAACTAGTTAAAACCTAATAACAATGTTTCGTTTTATATTGTAATGATAACGCATTCGTTGTATACAGCACAGCCGGCAGGTGTATTTCGATGTAACAATCTAGTCTTACTAATAGAAAATATGATATTAAGGTCTGAAGTGAAAATCAGACTGAAACAATTTTAAAAATAAATTGGGTTCTAACAGGAATAAAACCCACAATTCTAGGACTGGAAGATAGATGTGTTACCAATTAGGCCACACAGGTAACGAAAATTTCACTCCGTTCCTTCGTCTGTCATACATCATTACCCCATGTATTCTTCTTAGTCTTCTATCAATATTTTTCTACGTCCAAGTTTACTTCCATACATCAAAATCCGTATTAGAATGCTGTTGTAAAATATCATCTTAGTAGCAGATCAATTGAATTTAAATTAAGTAAATTTAAAATTTACCTGTTGGTATCGAATCTGACATTAATTGTCCTAATAACAATGTTTAAGACTATGAAATTTATTTTTGATATATTTGCCGCCAACAGGGGCGGTTAAAAATATCTTATTGTACAGTTAATTAATAATCATGATATCTGTCCAAACATTAGAGATAGCTTTCTCAGCGTCGATAATCCGTTGGACACTAGACTTTCTGATATTTTTTGACAAAGTGGTGTACATTATTTTCTTTAACATTTTTAGGAGTAGCAAAGAATCCTTATGACTAAAATATGTTTTAAGCTTTCATTTTCCGCATTGGTGTATTAGTTCATGACTAGATAATGAAAATTTAAAATTCCTGCTTTTTCAAAAAACATACGCAATTTCCAATAAACTGCTTATGGTCGTCTAATAAACTATTTTCATTAAAAAAAGTGGTAACGGACGAAATATTTAGAATAATATAATATTATTAAGAATAAAGCTTGCATATTTAAAACCGTTTCTATAGTTGATTGACCGTTTTCCGTCACTCTAGTGGACTGACAACCTTTTTTTTTTATTAAACAAAGTAATATATTGTACAAATATTTGTCAAGGCTATACATATATACAAATTTATTACTTAGCTAATCTTAATTATATGTTATAATTTATAAACTTAATTAATCTTATTTTCCTACGTGTCATTATAGTTTTATTTTTTACAATCTTAATATATGATTTCTTAGAAATAATTAACACCAACATTCTACTTATAACTAGATAACAATTCTTACAACTAATTATTTAGCAAGAACAAGCCCACTCGTTCAGGCTACTTGTATTCCATCACATTTACTTAGACCTTGGTCGTCCCAGCTAATAATGACTAATGGACTAATCAGGCAACAGATAATGCTTCGGGAGCCTGTGCTTATAACAGAAGGATAGGTTGGATTTGCTCTCGTAAGCCCCTAGGGCAGCGACTTAGGGATTGCTGTGATTTTGTTGACTTTTGTAGAACTTCACGGTCCAAGCGAGGATGTGCTGTTGTATGGTTTCTTCTCGCTGTTCGGTGTGAAGTCGGGTAAGGTTTGTTCTGGGATGGGTGGTAAAAGATATCTTGAATGCCTTGTTCTGCTCTCTCTGGAGTTTCAGGTGATCCGTGTTGCTCACACTACCCCAAACGGGTGCAGCATAGGTCAAGATAGGACGAATAAGGGTTTTATAGAGGAGGAGCTTATTTTTGGGTGAAAGGAAGCTGCGTCGATGAAATATCGAACTGATAGCCCCTATGTCCTTGTGACTCTTCTGTCCGATGGTATTCAGATGGGTTTGCGACGTCAGTCGCCGGTCGAAGTGCAGGCCGAGGTACTTAACCACGTCCTGCCACTCAACCAGGCAACCACCGATTAATAAGGACTGACAACCGCCAGGACTGACTGACAACCGTAAGGGCTGACAACCGTGTGTGGGGAATATTCGGAGGACCTCTCAGAGATTGGCATTACTTTAGAGAAAGCAAAGCTGCCAGGCTAGTGGCGGGAATTTTGTGGCCTTTGCATACTCCAAGCGGGGAATATCAATAATGACAAAAGTAGCTTAGAAATCAATTTAATACAAAATATTTATTCAATCAGTTAATACAACTATTCCTGAAATGTTTTTTATTCAAATCCCGCTGGATATAAAATAATTATTAATAACTTTAAATTTGTGAGAGTTCAATTGGCTACTGGCAAAAATTTTATATTTTTTGAAGACATACTCGAATATGGGTGAAATTAAAAAATATTAGAGTATGCTCAAAAATGTTTAACTCATCAAATTACATGGTAATTTTTTTGGGACGAATCCAGCAACTTTTAAAATTTCTCCTAAAAATAGTACCATCGTCAAAAATATTTTGAATTAACATTACACACTTGACATCACTGATATTCTTGGAATTCCTGTTTTTTCTTGTATTCATATAAAAAGATATTGGCTATTACAATAAAACGTTTGAAATATCGTCGCAAAGAAATGTTTTCGTAGAAAAGTGATCACTCCTATTATTTACACTAAATCAGTTGTATACTATTTTGTTTATTCGACAGAGTTTACCCAACTCCATAGCTTAAGGCAGCTTATATCGTAAAATATATCAACAGCGAATTGGTTTTTCGCGAAAAGTCATTCCCGGTCCACCAATATTTATAATAATAAATAAATAATATATTTTGCTGTTTTTTGTGTGCTGTGTTCATGAATTTACGAAAACCAACTCATAAGCATTTTTAAATAAATTGCTGGAAGGTATGAATACGTTCACTGAAAACCACGCGATCTCGAGTTGTGTAAGACGCATGCTAGGGATCACCCACGGGATGTAGCGTGGGGATTTACCGTACCTTATATGAACCATTGTAGCCCCGACGTAGCTTCGGCCACACCACGAAGTGGACTTTTTTGCGGTCATGTGTGAACAGAATATAAAATGAATCTTTCCCCTTCATTTTTAAAATGTAAAGCCAAAAATTAAGAGTATTTTTTTCTACCACAAATAACTTCAAATGCCAAATTTTAAAGAAATGCATTATATTGTGACGTAACGATTTCCGATGAAATTCGACAGCCGTCTTTGTTCATACAATCGCATTATTTTACAATAAAAGAATAATTTTTATCGTTTAGCCCATAAAAACTATTTAGCCTCTCCTTAAGGTCACTCTAGCTCGGAATTCGAACGCACTGTTATTGACAGACTAAAACATTACAAAATATACATATATAAGTTGAGTTTAGAACCAGCCCCTGCGGGCAACCGATATCGACCTATCTATCTAAAAACTCAATAGTATAGTATACGAATTTGTATGAAGTGTTCATATTCTACTCGTACTATAAACTTTAATACTCTCCCTTCACAGTTGTCCAGGGCGGCGGAAGCCAGCAAAATGAAAAAACAGACAATTAACTATAGGAAGAGGTTTGGCGTATGTCCGTATTGTTCGAGGTCGAATGTCCGATGTTTCTTTTTCTTTTGGTGATCGTGTAATGGTTTACGGTACAATGTAACTAACTTTTATTTATATTGATTACACGCCGTAAACTATCGGTTGATCAAAGAAAATTCGGTGATTAATTATTGTCGCTAATGCTGTCAAGTAGGAATTCAGCCTTAACGTAATTTGTCTAAAGGATATTTAGCAAAATACGAAAGGATGATAATGTTTGTGGCAGTTGTAACATATCTAAGGCAAGCCAGTGAGAAGAAGGTTAATTGAAAATTTATGTAACAGAAGATAGTTAACTAGTTTAATCAATTATAAAGGTTGTTAGAAATGTCCAGATAGATTCGAACTGTATTCAAAAACGTTTGATTGTATTTGTCAATTTCATTAAACCATTCAGTTTTGATGAGTACTGAGGTGTTTTACATTTTCAATTCTCAAAAGATAACAAAAAATCCGCTTTAGATATTTGAAATAGTTTTTATTAAATGATAAATATATGTGTATCATCAATTGGCACAAACCTTAGAACGATTATTCTTTTTATTCTTTATGCTCTTTACAGAACAGTTGTGTGCATTGGACTTGATCTTGCAAGCGCATAGATCACACTGGAGAAATAATTGTTCGCTTCCATTTCTCAAGGTCAGTAGCATTTCCGATTAACTCCAGGAATGAGTTGGAGTTAAAAGTTGTCTTCCTCATTCAATCTGTTTACTACGTTCTGGATCTGCCTCGTAATTGGGATCATTTTATTTTATCGAGTATTATCCTCCATCAAGAGTTTCCTTCACTTCCTACTATCCAGCACCTGGCTCATCTAGTTTGATGTCTCAGTTATGTTCTTTAATTATAAACAATGTACCTTCCAGAGCTTTGTTCTAACAAAACTATCGATCAAATTTAAGCATTTATTAGACTAGAAACTGTTATTGAAAATTAATTTACCAGTACGATCCGCCAAATATTAATTTTTCTGGTAAACCATTTTCCTTTAAAAAAGTATTTGTGTATTGTTTTCAATTCCATTTTATTCAATGCAATTCAATTTTGCTTATTGCCGTTCTGATTTTTTTAACAACAACCAAGAATATATTTTAGAATTTGAATGTGAAGTCTTTCGTGGGCTATTTTATGATACATCTGCCTTCCAGCCCGAGGGTTGCGGGTTTGATTGGTACTTGAGTGATGTAAAGTGATGTGATAAGGGTATAAGTCTAGTATTTACTTCAATATACGACCTCTTCAACATTCTGGTTGGAAATAAGAGGTAACCACATGACAATATGCCCTCTAGGTTGTACTATGTGTACCGAAAGTGAAGGAGGTTAAAGCCTTGAAACCGGTAGGGTTATACATTTACAAAAAGTGGAATAAACAGTGTTTGATAAAAACAAACAACAAAATTTCTATGCTTTATTACAATTGGAAATCAACCCTGAATTTCCTCACATAATTTTTTTTCAAGGTGTGTTAGCTTAGATTTTTTCTTTCATTTTCTCATCAAAGTGGACAAAATATCAATGACAAAATGTGATTAAAAACCCATCAATGAATACTGCTTGAAAGAAAATAGTTTGTTATTCGGTGCAATTTAACTTGGCATTCTTTCTCACAAACTACTTGTTTTTACTTTGCAATAGTTAGTAGGCCACACAAATGAAAAGGGTCTTTATTCTCCTGTTTTATTTTTTGTACACTTTAGCCAAGGCACTTTGCTAACGAGATTGTTAATATACTATACAAAAAGAAAAACATTATTTTCTTTATACAAACTTTTTGCTCATATTTAAAGTGACAATAACATTTTCTCAATTTTCATTTGCTCATTGTTGAATTGATGACCTAGTTGGTAAAACGCCTGTCGTCAAAATCGTAGGTTTCGAGTTCAATTCACATAGAACCCAGATTTTTTTAAAATGGTTTGTTATCGCTTTCTTAATATCTTTCTGATGTGTTGTAAGTAATTGAAAATAATTTCGCCAGGTTGTACTGTGTATTACAAAAATGCAAAATAATATAATACAAGTTTTTTATATTTTTTTAATATTAAATTTCAACTTCATCCAAAAAATCTTTGTTGTTTAATAAATAAAACGAAGTAAAAGTTTTAAGAATCATTTGACGTATTTTTAAGTCGTAACACTTAAAGCAAAATCCTATTCAGCACTTTTTACCTGTACCTCTAATTCCACAAATTTTCTCTACAAGAAAATCTTGGAAATCGTGAAACTTGTGCCATTCGTCTTAATTTTCTTTTCGCGTTCTACAAATCTTTAAAAATCAATATTTCCATAAAACATTTCAAATAATATATATTTCTTCGTTCATCTAAACACAAAATGAGCTTTTAATAATAGAGAAAAATTCTCGAACTACGACAGTTAACTTAAATATTCAAAGAATAATAATGACTTTCAACAATATGGGCCGTTGAAAATAAAAATTTTGAGAATAATTTATAAAACGTATATTTTCCAAAAAGTAAGGCTTTTAAAAAGTAATTCAAACTCGAGTTCAAATATTTAAATTAAGTGATTAAGTTACATTTTAGCGTTATTCTCTCATTTCTAGCATGGCAATCTTTCCCCTGAATATTCCCGTTTCTTTTATGGGCTAACAATAAATCATAATATTTAACTGAAAGGAAAGTCTTAATTTTCTATAATTTAAATGAGAATAAATAATAAAATGTTCGAACAGTTTCAAAATACACATAAATAATATATTTTAGGAAATAAATTAGAAAAAAATCTAGTAAGAAATCTCAACCATTCCAACAAAATGGTGATTATTTATGCTTAGCTATCGGTCGAAAAAAAAACGATGAAAATATCTTATTTCAATAAACTTAAACTGAATTTCAATGGTCATACAATTCCTTAATAATCCATGATGTTATCACTTCACTCACGACGACATTTCGCCTTTTGTATCCAATTTCCTGAATACCCGGCTTCTGCATGTTGTCATATATTGTCCAACAGTCATTCCTTGGGTTTACTAGACCTGGCTTCTAAGAGCTTAGACTCCTATATATGTTATTATTGAACATTCTTATACTTTATATTCTGTATATATGACTGATCCGAGCTTATCGGCCAATTATTTTGTCACTGGCAATCCACGAATGTAGAGGCAAGGAACGAATGTGACCATTGATTTTTGGTCTCCATTGTCCAACGTCCATTGCTTAGATTGACCCGGACTTATACACCTACATACTGTTGAACTTTTTTAAATTTTATTTTCTGTATATATGACTGATTCTTTTATCACTGGCGATCCAAGACTACGGAGGAAAGGAACGGATGTGACTTTTACTTTTTGGTCTCCCTGTATCTGCTGTAACTTCCGATCTCATTCTCCGTGTTGCTCTTTCCGAATTCTCACTAAATTAGCTTTCCTAAATTTCAAGAGAATTTCTATACATTCTACTTTGTTGGAAGCTTTTGAATTTTTTTCGTTCTAATATCATATGTAAACTTAAAAACTTATTAAAAATATCTTTGTTTTTCAATGTAGGGTGTATTAAAAAAAAATCAAATATTTAATGCAACGAAAATAAAATTTATTCAGGCTTAAAAAACAATAACTATAAAACATACGTTGAAACAAAATAATGCGATAAAAGTGCATTACCATGAAATTTAAAAAAAAACGTGTATGTGTCGCTGTCTTCGAACACCCCAAGAATAATCCAAGAGTTGAAGAAAAACAGCTACCGTAAGCTAGAAAAACAAATTCAGTTAGCAAAATTAATTATGTTTGTCAGCCGGAGATCGAACTTGGGAAAACTAAAATCTTAACAAACATGCTTATAATTAGGACTCTTGAAGAAACCTTAGAGTCCCACACTGTTTCTTTTAGCAAAACTATTAAAATCATTTGTGTTTCAATTTTCGAATATAGTGCCTGAATCAAAGGACATTTGATATCAAAATGTATTCATAATTGATCAAATAATTTCCAATTGTTCTCTACGAGAAATTTACATTTAAGAGAGTCCAACAAATCTAACAAGAAAAGGTTATTAAATCCCATACACTATGCAAATATTTGAATATCAAATTTTATTAAAAGAAATGATTTATGTAAAAAAGCTCATAAAATCTTAAATAACCACAAGTTATGGAGAGGTTTAAAAAGTAGTGTCAAGAATTTAACAACATGTTGAATGAAGCAGAAAAAAGTCGCTTGTGAGGAGGTCAAGCAAACGGGGAACAGAAATAACTGTTGTGTTTTAAGAAGACGTCTTCTCCATTCGTCACCTAACAATCTGGGTACACATTGTACTGTATCTGTCTCGTGTTCAAATCATTCGATTAAATTAAGTACATTATCTAGGATAGTTCGTTTACAATATGCAAGAATAGCTTTAAATTAATTATTTTTGCCCATGCTGTTCCTCTTAGCATTCAATAAAAATTACTTTCTCCGTTTTTACAGAGATTTTAGTATAAAAATCATTATCCAGCATATACTTTTACCATTATGGATTTTTATAACGATTATGTTTTTATCTTTAATTTGACATCAACTGTTTGTTTTTAAATCCTCAATCTTCCTTCTGAGTAATAGAACTGCATCAGGTAACCTCTAATTATATTTTATGCTTACATCTTCCGATAAATACATTGTGGTTAGGTCATAGAACAAAAAAAATCACATGGGAGGAGGAACGTGCAGTTCCTTGCACCAAGAATTTTGAACACATTTCTGAGAGATAGTGCTTATTAAAAAATATATATAAAAAGGTGGCTCTTAAACAGTGTGAGGAGTATATTTTATAATGTAATTATAATCCAAAATGGCTATAGTATTTACGGAAAAATCCCCGGATGCCATTTCGAGATAGTTTTCGGCCTACAAATTAGGCAAATCTTAAATTATCATTATTTCTTACTTCGGTGATGGCGTGTCAAGGTTGATACGAATCACGAAGTTCTGTTATTCTAAATATAATTTCTCGGGACTAAAGTAATAATTATTTGTTTGTGTCGTTAAATGACCCAAGATCACAGGCTTTGCCGTGATGCCAGAAATGCCGGCGAGTAAAATCATCCACCTGTGCTATGACGCAGTTAGAATTGCTTCGAGAAGGGTTTTGCATTTCAAGGATTTCTGTAGTTGCGTCTTATTGAATGTATTCATAAAGTCAGGGTAAGGCGTGCTGGAGTAAAGGTGAGGCGAGAGGGAATTCTCCCCACTCCGAAATTTCTTTTAAAAGGGGAGGTGGAGTGGCATCCGCCCCATTCCCGCGTGAACTAAGCTTGAGTGATATTTTTCACCAGATTGTACATTACGAATTAATCCCTATTTCTGAATTCAAGTTTAATCAAATAGTGTAACTGCAGTTATGGTGAAATTCCCTGTCAGGAATTCTCACTGATCACGGAGCTTTTCTCTGTTTGTCGCAATCCTTCCATTTTGAATTGCGCCGCTCCGATACAACATACCGGCTCGCATACGTGTTGCTACCGGTGGGCGTCCCAGCAGCTCGCGTCTCACTCTCCACGAGTATCTTCGACTCTCCGAGGGTCATAAGAGGTGGTTACGATTATCATCAGTCCGGAACCCGTCTCCAGTTGTCGTCGTCAGCTAGATTTCCAGTACGTTAGACACATCGGCCGCCATTACGTCGTACTTTCTCTAAGGTATGGTGCATATTTCCTTTACTGTAATCTTTTGTTTGATTTCGCTCCATTTTGTAGAGTGCTGTGAGACCTTCCGTCTTACATGCGTATAGGGTGATTTAAAATTATCTATAACCTTAAAATTCACAACACCAGCTATCTGTTTGCCTATTCGAGAAATTTTTGAATTGTGTTTTTTTACTGCGTCCGAGTTTTTTTTTGAAATACAATAAATGTTAATTTTTCCTGATATATATATCTTGTCAATTGCCCTCCCGTCCTGATAGAAATATTGAGAGAGAGAATCAGAACCTTAGAGTATCCCAACGCATTTCTGAGATAATAGAGTACTTGTTCATCTTCATTTGCCGCTGAGCTAACCTGCAGTCAAGACTGGTAAGAATTTCATTGTGATATTTTGAATTACTTAAATATTTACGTAATTGTGTTTTAAATAGGAAAAGGTCTTGACAACAGGTGATAAGCTTTTAGAGTTATGCACATAAGCATGTGAGTGAATGACCGATATGATTACAGATCATGTGATGAGAAGTTCTTGGATGTGGAAAATTGGGGAATATTTGGATTATTATGCATGATATTTATACTCGGTGATTCTTCTTTTCATTAAAACGATGTAAATTTTTAATATTGTATTATGGATAATTAAAATCCCAGAGTATTGCTGAACTGAAAAAACAAACAATAACGCTCTTGACACAAGAGTGCGACACAAAGGAACGTAAACTCATTTTCAACATGATAGCATTAATTTGAATATGATCGTCTTCAGTGAGATACAGGGAAAAGCCTAGTTTACTGGGGACACGACGAATGAAAGATAACAAACCCAGATCCATTAAAATTTTGTGTCCAAATTAATATTACCCGTAGTTTTTTCGCAAATTATGTATATTTCTTATCATGTGTAAAATAAATTTAAAAAAAATATGTTTAACTCGTGCAAATGATTTTTTTAATTTTGAAAACTATCTCGTATTCAATATCTCAATATATTTTATGTTTTTAAGAAATATCAATCAAACTTTTGTATGTTTTAATAATTTACCGATACATCATTTTGAGCTGACTGAAACCAGAACTTAATAAAAAAAACTTGGATAATAATAACGATAAACTGAAAGAAATTAGTGAAATACAGAAGAAATGGAGAAAACTCGACCCTCTGTAATAACAATTTCCAAATCACAAGATTAAAAATAGTAGCAAAATATAATTCAAGTTAGAGAAAGATTTTTTATTATATTCTTAATTATAATGGATGTGATTTATATGGCGTCGCTTATGAAAGAAAAATATTTCAAAGAAATTTGACTTACATTTTGTTAATCATGTTAATTAAATTTTAACAGAGAAATTATTTGTTTTCAAACTTATCAATAAGAGGGACTTAAATAATTTACAATAGTATAAATAAGTAACATGTAAATATTTAAGCTTTTAAAGTAGAAAGAATATCAAACAATTTTGACTTGAAATATTAATATGGTAGATACCTTTAGACTACTATAGTATATACTGGTTTGATTATATCACTAGTTAACAAGTTTTTTGTAACAAGGGTAAAATCGGCCAATTTACGTCAATTTTTGTGTGATGATAACAAAACTGAACTTGAAAATGTTTTATCACGTACCTTTTAAGAGAAACCCCTGAAATTAGTTTTTGACTGAAACTGAAACTTTTGAAAGATGAAAAGTTCAAAAAAAAATGGAGTGCTGAAGAACTAGAAACTTGGAAAGCATTTAGAAGAGTTGTTAGTGGTTTTCTAGGTAATAATAAAGCTGACAATTATGAACAGCTTGTACAAGAACTCTTGCAGTTACCAGAATCTAGAATGTCGAATGTCACTGAAAATACACTTCCCGCATTCCCAACTAAACTTTTTCCCAGAGAACTTAGGAGCTCTAAGTGATAAACAAGGGGAAATATTCCATCAGGATATTCACAGAATGGAACAATGATATCAAGGATGGTGGGATTCTAATATGATAGGGGACTACTGTTGGTTTTTTTACAGAGAAGGTGACACGTATTTCAATATTTTAACAAAAAAATGTATTTCATATTTTAACAAAAAAATGTTAATCTGTTTATGGCTATTTACTGTAATGTAGGGGCTTCTAAGTTATCTAAATTGAGTTTTCATTCAATTTAATATACAATCTCTAATAATAAAGTTCATTCAATCAACTTTATAAAAAAGGCTATTTTTTAACAAAAAATTGGTATATAAGGTAAATTTTTCTTATGGTAATTATTTTTTTACTCTGCTATTTTTATTTTCCTATATAACAACGTTGTATTTTGTGTCTTAATTTAGTATTTCATGAATTTATTTATTTTCATTGTTGTAATTACGACTTTTGAAATGCGTAAAAACGTACTTATTTTATTTAAACACTCCACCTTCTGTTACACAAAAATGTTACGTGTAATAAACTTTTCACTGCGATTTTCGTAATCAGCAGGGTCGATTTAATAGGAATCAGCCAATTTAATCTCTGTTACACACAAAAAGTTAAAATTTGTTAACTAGTGCTATTTTTCATCCAGAATTTTATGCACACAATTTACAAAAAATCTTTTAATACCTTTTTATTTCAATCTTAGATGAAAAAAGCACTAAGAGATTTAGCTGTTAATTGTGCAGATAACAATCTCGAGGAAATATAATACTATAAAGGAGTCCATTAATATTTCATGATAAATTTGTCTGTCATTTGGTTTTGTGTAACATATGTAGGCAATATTCCTGATGTAGTTTTGTGTATGTAGACAATATTCCTGATGTAGTTTTGTGTATGTAGACAATATTCCTGATGTAGTTTTGTGTATATAGACAATATTCCTGATGTAGTTTTGTGTATGTAGACAATATTCCTGATGTAGTTTTGTGTATCTAGACAATATTCCTGGTGTAGTTTTGTGTATGTAGACAATATTCCTGATGTAGTTTTGTACATGTAGACAATATTCCTGATGTAGTTTTGTGTATCTAGACAATATTCCTGATGTAGTTTTGTGTATGTAGATAATACTCCTGAAGTAGTATTGTGAATGTAGACAATATTCCTGAAGTAGTTTTGTGGATGTATTGTAGATAATATTCCTGATGTAGTTTTCAATCGAAAGCTTAAAGATCAACTTCTTTTCTTTCTTTGACTTTTGTTCACATTTAATTTTTTTATTAAGTTTTGTTTTTAATGTTCATTTTTTTATTTTTGATGTACAAGCCTTACTGGTGTATGTTATGTACTGAAAAAATAATAGTGTAAAAAAAATTTTTGTGTCAGTTTTTTTTGCGTACTTGATCTAGTAATCTACGCTACACCCATTGGCCAAATGATATACTTATATACAAATGTCTTACTTTAGAACTAAAAGACTAATCTGATTTCTATATTATAACAATAAGCTAACTTAATTTCAATTTCCTACATGTTACTTTTATGTGTATCTCTTTTACAAGTATCCTCTTTCGTGAATTTTCTCATATGTAATCAACTTATTTTAACAATCAATGGAACAAGAAGAACACCGCTGAGATGGAAGGATGACAAAACAGCTTTGCGGGACTGGATTAGAAAATTGACAGGCAGACGAAGTGACAGTCCCTAGATAATTATTAAAAAAATTATTTCTAATAATATTCATTCTTCTATTACCGTTGTAATTTGTGACAACATGATTTTATAGTTTGTAGTCGAATTTTCACAGTTTTGATTATCAAATCTTTCTTAGTTATTTTTTTTTCAATTATCACACGAATGAATATCCAGTAATATAATGGCTTATATAATATATCAATATTAATTAATTACATGAAAAAATATTAATTATTACTTATCTGTAAGGTTTGTGAAAACGACATTTTTCACCATTGTTAATCTCTGAAACTTCAAGATAGAGAAGATGCAAGCAGGAAAAGATAACAAGTCACTCTCACTCTCTCAGTAGACCCAGTTTTCATCATCTGGCCCTATCGCACTAAGTATCTGGTTTTTTGCAGAGATTTTAAATATATTGATTAAGCTTCTTTATCTTTCGTATGGTTGGAGTATTAAAGTGGCACAAATACCATATACTCCTCATTCAGGTGAACGCATATGGAGTAGCTTAATGTACCCTGGATATCCCCTCTTGAAAGGCGTAAATGGGACATGTATATACTATGTGCTCAGTTATCTGCACTTCTCCATTCTCACTAAGATGTAATTCATTTGAATCCCAATTAATAATTTTATATGCACGACTAGGCTCACAGGATTTGAGTCAATTGACATGTCATCATTCCATATCTTAATTAAGAGCAGACATCCAGACTGCTCTTCTATTGGATCCAAGATTAGGTATTTATGTATCTAATTGGCCTCCTGCCACTATCGTTTCTACTTATCCAAGAAATCAAAATTTGACAAAATACGTATTTTTTTTAAGTTTACACTTAATAAATTATGTAGCAATGAACCCGAGAAAAAAAAATTACTTCAGTAACTGAACTTGATAATTAGATGAATCTGTTCATATAATCAGATAACTATATTAGAGGAAACATAAGGATACGTCTAATTATATTAAAAAGGTTGTTGATAGATAAAAAACCACTTAATATTAATTTTAAGGGAGTCTAGGTATTCCTCGCTTTATCTTTCACGGTTTATCTTTTTGCCTCCTTTAATATCGAGTCCTGGCTGAATCTAATGAAATTTCCGTCAGTTCCATAAATTGTTTTTGAAAACAAATAAACGGGTAGCCTAAGTGCGCTGGAGGATTGTTAAAAATTCAGCTTTAATAAGATAGAGCATCTTTATTCATTACCTCACGAATAGCTTGAATAAAATATTCCACTTCTGAAGAAACAAGACTTATAAAAGTATTTATTTTCTTATTGTAAGGGGAACATTTTGAGAATTAAAGATTAAAAAAATATAGTTTAATATATGATATTCTGATTTCGCAGTATTATTTACAGTAATTCAGAACACGTTAACTTAGATTGACTTATTGAACTTATTTTATGATCCCACTATGTTTTCTTGATTTTCTTGACAATCTTTAAACTAAGCGGTACAACGCTTGATTTTCGACGATTTTGAAAAAAAACTATATTTTTAATAAAATGTATACATAAAATAAAACAGTTTAGATAATATTGTTCAATTTCATTCCATCCTAAATTAAAAAAAGGGTTTAAGTTTAGTTTTCACATAAGGCATGTTTAACATATTTCTCGTTGGTCGGCAACGATTACCACATGGTAATAAACTCGCTAAATTGCATTGTGTACATCAAAAGTGTAATACAATAATGAAAGGAAATAATTTGTTTCTTGTTTAAGTGTGATTCATAATAAATATTATTATGACGATATTCTTATTTATTTTCAATCAATTGTATACATAATTATATAGGGTTCATCTGGTTGGCTTATTGCTATATAGCAATTTTTCCGCCAACTTGCTTATCTTGGGCATGTTAAATTGTTTTAATCCATGACAACTTCTACAAGGAAAATATTCGTTATAATTGAAATAAAAAAAACATATTAATTACTTATCTCGGAACAATAATAATATAACTAGAGGAAAGTGACTCGTTCAATGCTAAGGAGGGCAAACAAAATAAAATTAGGATAAAAGGATTTCAGAGAAATGTATTATTTTTTTCAATTCTCATCAATCGTAAATAAGAATGGTGCACATCTGAAAACTCTTTGATGTTCATTGTTTAGTCACGCTGAGTGAACTACAAATAACGATGTGTTAAATTAGGTGTAGTATGTTGGTATATGAGGTGCATGGCCGCACGGTAACACATTGGACTTCCATGCGGAAGGTCACTGTCTCAAATCCTGCCCAAAACGACACCGCTCGAATGACACAGGCCTTTTTCTGCCTAGTATTCGAAGGTATAAGGATACCTATGGCTTCAATCATGTCTATTCTTTAAAAAAAGAGACAAAAAAACATGTCGATGTACTCCGATCGTCTCACTACGGTGAGTCATAGGATTCCGTATAACGGTGTGAGCAATGAGTTGAGGGTGTACAACGGATCACTCATTTCAAAAGAAACAAAAAATACTCCACGGCACAGCTTCGTTTTCCAACTGAACTGACGTTGGGATGTTGAGGGGACGCTTAACCATGAGGTCCAGCAATGTCGATAACGATGACGGTATATTGGTGCACAAATGAGTGACTCATAACCTACTCGAAGAGAACGTCCGTGTTCTGAAAGAAAGTAAAGTTTCTCATGAAGATATGAAGGATTATTGGGATTGCTAAGCATCGTATTTTAAGCTACTTAAGATTTTTTGGAACTCTGACAAGTAGTCTTAATTAAATATGAATCGACTGCAAACATATACGAGTCTTTTTAACTTATCAAACATATCCTCGTTGGCATTCAACTAACAAACGTCACCGCAATGAAGTAATGGAAACATGATATATTAGGACAGTGATTAAAATAGGGAGGAAATGACACATCCTATTGAAATTCTTATATCAGTTCTATGTATTTTTTTACTATTTGTGTTGTTTTATAAAACTTTCCTTTCTTTGTATGAACTATCGCCTAAGGCAGGTGAGAACTTATTAATTATAAAAACAAAAGTGAGGGAATTCATCTTAAATCAAAAGAAAATATCCATATAAAACCATTTTCTGGGTTAAAAAAATAGTTTTCTGTGAAAAATGTTATTTCTGAGTGTTTCATGCCTCAAAACACAAGAAATTGGCACTGCCCAAATAAGTGAAAACTGCCACAATCTCCTGGACCATAGCAACACCATGGTAAGACCATTGGCATTAACCCCAATCTTTGATCGTATTAAAACAACCTCGTTACTCGTGATAAGTGGTGTGACAGAACATTTTACGATTTCCATCAGTTTAAGTTTACGATTCAGTTCATTTTGAAACCCCACATCAACCCTTAAACACCATCATCTCCTTACCTCATCCCCAATATTTACGAGTGCTATTTTAACGTTGTTATTAAATATTTCATTCAGACATTCATATTTTTATTAGTTTTAAAAGTTTTTTTAAGATTAATTGCCGTTTTGTGTTGGTTTAAATTATGACCGAAGTTTACAAGATGGTGCACAATTAGTTTCCAAAAAATATGATCGAAGATGAACTGCAATGCCTTCGAAAATTTGAACATATAAACCAACTCACGATGACAAAAACGCCGAGAATGCCATTCCTATATGACATTCATTATTTGGTCTTAAACATCAGTAAAATAAACAAAAAAGCAATGGAATTATATAACGCCAAGAGAAACTTCTTCATATTTATAGTTTTCTTTCCCATTCAATGACCATGGCTTTTTCCATTTTAAATAGCAGCAGCTTTCAACATAAACACTTTTTTATACAGTATTCGGTTCGATTCCTGCTGTTAGCCAGATTTTTAAAGAAGGTTTCTAGTCCAGTTTTAACTTAATGCTTGTTTAAACACCTTTCTGATTAGTTGGAAGAGATTACAACATGATAATAAACCTCCAGCTTATACTGTATACAACCAAAGTGTAATGATACAATGCTACATAGGTTGTACGATGTCATATTTATCTTTGCAGATTTGTTTAAATTGAATGAGGTTTTTAAATTGATGATGGTTCAACGAAATGAATCAATTAAGTAAAAAAATTACATTTTAAAAATGGATAGTAAAATACCATTTATATTTTGTTTACCAAACAAAATATTATGTAAACAGGCAAACAAAATGCAATTTTAATCGTAAAGCTTTTTTCATAATTTTTTTAAAATTCATTTCAACCCAGTGATATGCATGCTTAATAAGCATCTAGTCATCCCGATTTTGATCCTCGGTGGATCCCTTATTACTTTTCTCATTTTTATTATACACCTATGTAAATTTACAATTTACATTATATTCTGGAAAGGCTTACTTTAAAGTACACACCAAAACGAAAAACTTAATTTTGTGCATATATAGAAACACTTGTCTAGGCAAGGCCTGTGACGTAGTGATTTAATCTGTAATCACAAATTTCATACATTTTTCATAAATACTGAAACATTCAGCTGAAATTAACACATTCACGTCCTTGCACACATATAAATAGTAAGTATCACACACATAATTCCTACCGCATCATAATCTCAACAACCACATCAAAAGCATGTTCGACGATCCTCATCAAATGTTTTACATACGTATTAGTTATTCCATACACATGCCTATGTGGAGATTTCCACATACTCCTCACGCCTTGTTCATCCCCCTTGTCAAAGAGCAACCGTATTGGATTTTTTTAAATTTGAAAGTGACATTACGAAAAACACGTGGGGTGGGTCAGTCGTGGTTTTACTCTAAGTTTTCATCTGAATTTATTGTTGTTCTGGCACATAGAAGTTACCTTACTAAAACTCTAAAAGCATTTTGATGATAACTGGTGTTACTAAATAGCACTTTATATTTTCATAAACATATTTTTTTACTATGACAAGTTGCAGAATTGCCTTGAGCAAGAATTTTGCAGTGAAAAATTAACAGCAGTTTAGCTTATAAAATATCTAATTGCTTTCTCGAATCTTGGTAAAAACGTTTGTTTCTCTTTGTGGTGTCATGTTTATATTTTTTTAATACAATAAAATAAATTAAACACTTATTTTTTATTTTGTATTCATAACGGTTTTATTTCAGTTCACTACCGCTTTCAAAGACCTCCGTCTTGCTCGTCAGTTCAACTTCACCTGACCAGGAAAGCGGAGGTATTTGAAATCAGTAATGAACTCAAATAAAACAGTTGTGAATTCAAAATAAAAAAAATTGTGTTGAATTTATTTTATTAAAAATGTATATCTAATTACTGCCTAAATAACACCTGTTATTTGCTAGAAATCTTTTTTACTCAAGAAATATTAATTAATACTATCGTATATGACTTAACAGCCTATTCTATTGTAAAATACTACCTCAAGAGCACCATATTTTCCAATTTATAAAAGGCCGCTCATTAGTGTCACTGAATAAATTTAGATGAAATTGTGTTTGAAAGAATGTTTAAAGCGGAATGACAAGTAAGAAAAACATGTTTCATTTATCAAAGGTTTCAGAATTGACTTCGCGGCTTCCATAATAAAATGTTAAGTAATAAATTTTGCTCTGATTCATTTGACTCCGTATTAAAATATTAAATAATACATTTCATTCTGTTCATTTGACTCCATATAAATGTCTAAATAATAAATTTCATTTTGATTCTGCGAATGAATGGAATAATGATAAAGTTCATTATTAAATACAAGAAGATTAACCCCTGTCATGCAAGATTTCTTAGTTTGTTTAGTAACGTTTCTTAGCTATTTTAAAATTATATTCTTTAAAACACTTATGCTTGTATATTAAATATTCACTGAGTTAACTACTTACTTCTCCTATACACATATTTCATATCATGTTCTCAAATTAAAAACCTCATTAAGCATAACAATACTGACCCAACACATCACCTAAAAGGTAAACAACACATCACCTAAAAGGTAAAACGGAAATTTAAAACCATACACTTTTTACTCGCGACTATAATATATTCAACACTTGGGTAAAAATAAATTATTTTAATTTAATTTAATTATAACGGCGCTCGCATTTTTTATTTACAAAAGTTAAACTAGTGCGACATCTGTTATAACAAATCAAAACTATCTTAATTATTATCGACAGTAGTGTGCTATTTAAACGACATGTATTTTTATATCCTGTGTTTTCTTTTACAGTTAAATCTAGGTATTCATTATTATAATTATTACATAACCTAATATGTTTAATTTTCACCAAACTACTGGCATTGATATTTCTACTTTAAATGTTTGATCTCAGCAACATCTTTTTGATAGATAACCAGAGACAGCAGTCTAAACAAATATCTTATGATTTTAAATACTCAGACCTATTAAATTTATTATTCATTATCATAAATCTTCATATCTGTCCAGATATCAGAGGCGGCAATACTATTTGAAAATCTTAGTGGTAACT
Organism: Odontocerum albicorne; assembly: GCA_949825065.1. Lineage (NCBI taxonomy): Eukaryota > Metazoa > Arthropoda > Insecta > Trichoptera > Odontoceridae > Odontocerum > Odontocerum albicorne. The sequence goes on from OX463840.1 coordinate 40,576,586, forward strand.
TGTTATTCATTTTTACATTCCAGTTTTAATTCTTTCAAACTTTTCAAACAGTATTTTAGGTATCTCTGATATTCGAAGACTTAAGAATAAAACTAGCTTACCAAATACAGCGCAGGATTGACAGCGTCCTATCTCAACTTCGGTATTTTGATTATTATATCCAAGCATCACGTCAAGTCTAAGTAGCAAACTAGAAAGCAATGCTCGCATTTGGAGCCCGGTGGGGGCGCAGAACTCACTCATGGTGGAGAAGGTACAAAAAAAATATCTACGATATCTCTATATGAGTGAGTTTGGTGTCTATCCATGGCTTTATCCTACTCAGTTTCTGCTGGGTATGCTCCGGTATAATAACGGGCATGCTCGGATATAATAACTCCTTGAGCCTAAGAAGAGATCTGCGTCTCCTGATATACTATACGTTGTCAAACTCGTTCGAGGAGTTGTGAGCTGTAGAGTATTACTACAAAGATTAGCGTTAAATGTTCCTAACAATTACACTAGACTGCGCTGGCAAGAACTGTTTTCAATAACATGCGCAAGAACGGGTCTTCCAGCCGCTATGCCTGTTGGAAGGGCCTTAACTCTTTTGAACGGAACTGCTTCGGATATTGACATATAGTATTGCATATCACATTACCAAAAGCAAAAGTAAGTTTTATTCTAAGATTGAGCACGTTAGAAAGCACTCATCGATGTATTTAAGTGGCTTTGAATATACATATGTGTATGTTTGTGTGTATATACCATATGTAACATATGCATATACATAATTTTTTATTATATATAATTTTTTATAAGATTTTAAATGTTAAATTTTTTTGTATTTTAGTGTAATTGGGTTTGAAAGACTGTTTTGACAAAATAAGCCAATAAATAAAATATACTTAAGACTTAATTTTCTCGGTCGTCTTGCCTTCGGCTATGTTTATATAGTGCTGCTCATTTGGTTTTACTGTACTCCATCTTATCACTTATTTGGTTTTACTGTACTCCATCTTATGACCTAACGTAGCGATGATCTTCTTATTTCTAAGAGCATTGTAGCAATTTATAATCAGAGGTTACGTAAATGAACTCACAATAAGTATTTCTTACACAGTCAAAAAATATGAAACGATTTTATTGTCGACAAAAAAAAATTATAAAAATATGAAACGATTGTATAGTCTACAAAAAAATATACAGCAAAGAAAATGTCATAAACAGAAGCGAGTATGCTATTCTACCCAAAAACTTACAAATTTATGGAATTAATTTTCTCTTAGACGTTTCATAAGCCGCTTTTCTAACTACACAAGTTTTGAATAGCGTTTGCCACATTTTACCCCTAAATAATACGCTCGAGTCAACCTTGCCCTGTAACATTAATAGGCAAATCATGAACTGTAATGAAATAATTCAACTGCATAAGACATGTGTTTACAAGTTAAGAGGAGTCTACAGAAATAAGACTCGCGTAATTTTACATTATATAAAATAAATATATGTAACATTTGATGTAAAGCGTTATGCTAAATTTGTTAAATATTTTTGGTAGAATTTCATAACTCAATTTGAAACTTTAATTTAAAACACCGGCTTCTTATTTTAAAAATCTGCTTGGCGACTTTTATTTAAAAAAACATTTTAATCAAATTAATGTTGAAATGATAAGATGGGACATTATTTTCTTTTAAACTTTTGCGCACTTTCATCGCTGGAGTTTCAAAAGAATAAATAGCTCACAAATTATACATACAATTACCAGTATCTGGCATAACAACTTTCTATTATGAACTTATAGTCTAAACTAGAAAGTTCATGTATAATTCTACCGCATTGAAATAAAAAAGATTCATGTTTCAAGCCAGACTAAAACAAAAGTATTTTTAAGTCAGTTTTTATTTATTTCATATTGAAGTAAATGTAAAATATTGTTTCATTTTGTACATATTATATCGAATTATTGAGCCCTTCCATGCAAAACTTTTTAACTTGTCTTGTGTGTTAATATTTACTCACAATTGTTTGTGAATCTAAGAAATAAATAAATAAGTATATGAAACATCGCAACCAGAAATCACATTATGGAATTCAACAGTTAAATGCAAATGTTAAGCTAAGTAAAATATTTAACATTACATACACACGTACCGTCACACCATTTCCCTATCGCGGCAGCCAGAAAGGAGTTTTTAATAATCATGTAAAACTTTATTTATGATTAAATATTTAACATTAAATCAATAATAAAGTTTCACATGATTTTTAGAAACATAAACAATTGGCAAACAGAAATAAAACACAAACGATACAAAAAGATCAGTTCAAGTCATAATGCACAGCGTAGGACACATTGGCAGAGTAAGTTGGGAAGGAGAGAGAGAGGCAAATGGAAGATAATAAATGGACATTTTTTTTATATGTTTCAAATAAGTCAAATAATAGCATTTCACAACTGAGGGCTGAGAGATATGATAATAAAAACAAAAATATTTCTAAAAAAACATGAATTACAAAATGTAACTCGAAAATCAATAAGTACAATTATATCTCTGAGAAATTTCCAAAACTTTATAAAATTTGTGTTAAAAACATCAATGTTGTTAAACCCTTCATTGTAACTTATGTAGGTTCATGGTATTAGAGTTCTGGACATACAAGTTTTCACAAAATACACTAAATTGTGAAATCAGTGTTTGCTTTGTACCGAAATTAAATTAAATATAAAATCATATTTTATGCCAAAAGTACATGGCACATTAATTTTAGACTTTATTACAGAAAAATTATCAAAACTTATGATTATGTATGAACAATACTCACTTGCACTTTACTTCACCTAAAGCCGAATGTGTTACTATCATATATTTGAAAAAGATTTATTTTTAGTTCGTGTTTCCTTGGTAAGTTTTTTGCGGTTGTCTTACCAAACATTTTTCCAAATATATAATGATGTGGGATGTACTCTATAAAATAACCGCTGCCACCTCATTTTTATCGTTTCTCACAATTTGTTTTATTTTTAATTTGCGGATGTGGAGTGGGCTAAATTCCCTAGTTGGAATGCCTTTGAGGAGAGTTTGCTCTCTAAACGGTGGGATATTATAATCGTTTAGTTTTTATTCATTAAAAATTTTGTCATACAAAATAACAAACAATGTTCATAAAAAAATAGTCATGTTTTTCGTTTCACATTCTCAATAAGATTGGCAACTATTAGAACCTAAAGCAATATAGAAATACTTAACATCGTCATCACCATTCTATATGTTCAACCAACAACACACGGATGACATAAAACGCTTACATCCAGGTCGGTTCACAGCCCGGCACTACGCGTCATCTCAACGCAAACGGAGACTAACAATCTCCCCACTGATTCCTTTTGTCCTCCATGGACAGTAAAACAGCACAGCTACCAGGTGATATCATCAATAAGTAATCAACTACTGCAGGATTGATTCCTTTAAGAGGTAACGAGAGGCGTTTGATACCTATTACAAGGTCATGCACACTTATTATTCGATCGTGATGAAGTTGCGGATTAAAGAGAGTTTCTCCTCCGTACGCATGGGATCGTCGATCATATCTTCGGGTATTTTGTTAGGAGGCATATTCTGATGTGGCTGATAATCTGGACAATCTGCTGGTGGTGGGTGCATTTGAAGATATCAGATCACGTAAAAAACACCCAATAGATGGAGTGATCTCTTTAAAGGGTCTTATCATCGAGCTTTACCATGATGGCTCAGGATTGTTCTGGATGGAGGAACTTTGCCGAAACAAGAATTTTATCCCCATTTAGGTCACCATCTTCAAACATTTTTTATTCAATATTTTATTTGACATTTTATCGCACAAAGATATAATCGGCGGGTGTATTGCCATACAAAAATATCTTCGAACCATCCACACAGGATACAGTAATATTCATTGCTTATTATGATATTACACACAAACAGAAAAAAAATAGATAGAAACCCGTTATGGCATTGAAGACAGGCTTGATGAATTGTGAACGAGAAAGAAGTATTAAGCTTTTATTTTAAAGAAACAACTTAAACTTTACCTAAATTAAACAAAGCTCTTAAAAATATTTCTGATCTTAGTAAGGTATATGATACATATACTCGTATAAAGCTTATTAACAGAAGTAACTGTTTCAAATTAACAGCAAAAACTTCATTGATCATGTTAAAGACGCATCTTTTGTGGAATGCTTTAGTGATAAATGACAAAAAAAATATTTTTGATCTAAAAAGGAAAAATATTTGTTAGAACGAAGAAGGTTCATAAATAATGAAAGATTTTTTTTTCACGTGGAAAAACGGTATACGGTATAACCTTAATTTATTTATTTTAATCCATAGGTTAGTCGACTGTTGTTCATTAAGTGTTCTACCTCTAACGACGGTAGATTTCAGGGTGTCCGTAAAACCACGTAGTACAAAAATCACTATTGTGGTAAATATTTCGTATTTTTTTATCATCTTGTGTATTTCGACTAACTCAACACCATCCATATATTTTTTTTGAATTGAAAGAAATATTAAGTAAAGTTCTAACACTACCACCGTAGCCTAGTTGGAAAGACGCCAGTGTACGGACGGGTTTAAGTCCTGTTGATTTTTTTTTTCAAGTGTACTTGTTTGATTTTAACTTAAGGCTTCTGTAACATTTTTATGATTAAATGGAAAATAACACTACAACACCCACCACCATGTTGTGTTTTATATGTGTAAAACAAAAATGTTAAAAAAAACACAGTAGACTTGAAACATTCTAATATTAAAATACAAAGTCAAAACTGAAACATTTTAAAATTTATCATTGTCTAATTATTCATTAAAATCTTAATAAACTAGTAA
>OX463840.1:40581638-40732564 GCA_949825065.1 Odontocerum albicorne
ATATATATATATATATATATATTATATATATATATATATATATATATATATATATATATATATATATATATATATATATATATATATATATATATATATATATATATATATATATATATATATATATATATATATATATATAATATATATATATATATATATATATATATATATATATATATATATATATATATATATATATATATATATATATATATATATAATATATATATATATATATATATATATATATATATATATATATATATATATATATATATATATATATATATATATATATATATATATATATATATATATATATATATATATATATATATATATATATATATATATATATATATATATATATATATATATATATATTAGGTCCTTACATATGAAATTGGCGTTTTGCCGTACTGGCAACTTTGATCTCAAATATCTTCTCTTTGGTTAGGAATTCCAAATTAAAATTTATACAGCTATTTACTCAAGTATTTGTGTTTCGAAAATTATAAATCATTTGTTTTTTCCTCAATTGTTTTTTTTCTTTGCGTCACTCAGTTTACAAATGGAAAACTTGAAATATCGCGTTATTTACGAGTACGAGTTCCACCGTGGCACCAGTGCTGCAGAAACGGCTCGAAGGATTAATGATGTGTATGGCGACGGTGCCGCAAAAGAAAACACAGTGCGTTTTTGGTTCCAACGTTTTCGTTCTGGAAATTTCGACCTGCAGAAGAAGCCCCGTGGACGGCCGGAGACCAAAGTTGATAATGAAGAATTGAAGGCTATTGTGGAAGCGGATCCATCGCAAACCACGTCCGAGTTAGCTGCAGGCTGCGGTGTTAGTGATAAAACTGTTTTAATCCACTTGAAGCAAATTGGGAAGGTGAAAAAGCTTGAAAGGTGGGTACCTCACGAATTGAGTGAAGCAAATCAACAAACGCGCGTTGACTGCTGCGTTGCATTACTCAACCGCACAATAATGAAGGGATTTTGAATCGAATCATTACCTGTGATGAAAAGTGGATCCTGTATGATAATCGGAAGCGCTCATCGCAATGGCTGAACCCTGCCGAACCAGCCAAACCATGCCCCAAGCGAAAATTGACTCCAAAAAAGTTACTTGTGAGCGTTTGGTGGACTAGTGCTGGTGTCGTTCACTACAGCTTTCTTAAATCTGCCAGACGATTACGGCAGATGTCTATTGTCAGCAACTGCAAACCATGATGGAAAAGCTAGCTGCTAAACAACCGAGGCTGGTTAATCGCTCTAGGCCACTGCTGCTTCATGATAACGCTAGACCACACACTGCACAACAGACGGCTACCAAATTAGAAGAGCTTCAATTGGAATGTCTAAGACATCCACCGTACTCTCCCGACCTTGCCCCGACAGATTACTATTTTTTTCGAAATTTGGATAACTTCTTGCAAGGGAAAAAATTCAACTCCGATGGGGCAGTCCAAACCGACTTCAAAGATTTTATTGATTCCCGTCCGAATGGTTTTTTTAGTAAAGGGATCGATGAACTACCTATGAGATGGCAAAAGTGCATAGATAGCAATGGTACATACTTTGATTAAATAAATATATTATATTAAAAAAAAATCAATTTTATGTTCCTCCCAAACAAAACGCCAATTTCATATGTAAGGACCTAATATATATATATATATATATATATATATATATATATATATATATATAATATATATATATATATATATATATATATATATAGTATATATATATATATATATATATATATATATATATATATATATATATATATATATATATATATATATATATATATATATATATATATATATATATATATATATATATATATATATATATATATATATATATATATATATATATATAATATATATATATATATATATATATATATATATATATATATATATATATATATATATATATATATATATATATATATATATATATATATATATATATATATATATATATATATATATATATATATATATATATATATATATATATATATATATATATATATATATATATATATATATATATATATATATATATATATATATATATATATATATATATATATATATATATATATATATATATATATATATATATATATATATATATATATATATATATATATATATATATATATATATATATATATATATATATATATATATATATATATATATATATATATATATATATATATATATATATATTATATATATATATATATATATATATATATATATATATATATATATATATATATATATATATATATATATATATATATATATATATATATATATATATATATATATATATATATATATATATATATATATATATATATATATATATATATATATATATATATATATATATATATATATATATATATATAGTATATATATATATATATATATATATAATATATATATATATATATATATATATATATATATATATATATATATATATATATATATATATATATATATATATATATATATATATATATATATATATATATATATATATATATATATATATATATATATATATATATATATATATATATATATATATATATATATATATATATATATATATATATATATATATATATATATATATATATATATATATATATATATATATATATATATATATATATATATATATATATATATTATATATATATATATATATATATATATATATATATATATATATATATATATATATATATATATATATATATATATATATATATATATATATATATATATATATATATATATATAATATATATATATATAATATATATATATATATATATATATATATATATATATATATATATATATATATATATATATATATATATATATATATATATATATATATATATATATATAATATATATATATATATATATATATAATATATATATATATATATATATATATATATATATATATATATATATATATATATATATATATATGTATATATATATTCGTACTATATTGAAAAAAATTTGGTCATTAATAATAAATAAACGACCATGTTAGTTGGCCCAAAATGTTTTGAGCGCTTTGTGGATGACTGTTTAGCAATCCCGATCTTCACTGAAAACCAAAACGGCAGGCAGACGACGCATTAGGGCATTTGAGAAATTAAAAAAAAATAGTCATCCCGGTGACATCAACGTCAAACATCTCCGGTGACATCAACTTAGGTAGTCATATCCGGTGACATCAACGTTGAGCATCTCAGGTGACATCAACGTTAAGCATCTCCGGTAACATCAACTTAGGTAGTCATCTCCGGTGACATCAACTTAGGTAGTCATCTACGGTGAAATCGATGTTAAGCACCCTAGCCCCCCACTTTAAATTGTGCCTTATATTAAAACCGTCATGTGTATTGGAAATTCAATTCAACTGGTAAGACTGTTTCTCAGTTCTCGGGTGGAGGGTTTGATTCCTGTTCGTATTTGTAATATCTCAAAAAAAGGATAAACTAAAGACATTGTTTAACGTAACTATATTCTCGCAATAAACCCGCAGGCTTGCACAATTTACAATGAAAGTATAATACATACAACCATGCTATGAAGACATCCGTAGCCTAGTGGTAACATTTTGAACTTAAATGCGGGGGTTTCGTGATCGATTCCCGATGGTACCAAAAAAAAACAGTTTGCCAACAATACTCGCACGAGCCGAGCTTTAGTGTTGCAAATACTTTCAAAAACGAATAGCGATATTCGTCCCTATTCCAGAAGTAACATACTAAACCCGAAGACTCGCTTACCGAGACCGAACACAATATTGTCTTCTGGTCACGCTCTTCAATATATCCGAAATACTAAGTTGGATATATTGAAGGATTCCATGCAATAAAAACATGACATCCTACCTGGTATTTTGTGGGGTAGACAGACAAGACAGATCTTCACACATTTATTTCGACACATATTACTTTCACTCATCACCAACCATAAACCTTACCAGAAACGCTATATTATAATCTAGCATTTCTTACCACCAAATCATCTAAAGATTAATTCTTAATTATTCTACCTACATAATCGTCTCTACTAGCACAGTTATCACTTATCTCACTTTTTCTTACTCGTATGTTATAACAGCAGATATTAATCAAATCACGTATTTATTCTAATCATATTTTTTCCAATATAGTCGTTTCCATATTCGCACTCAATATTTACATGTCAAAATGAATACACAATTTCTCTCTCACACGTATTGGCTCAATTAAAAGCCATAAGAAATCTTAAAAGGTTCCGATTTTCTTTAAAGACACTTGGCACGACAATTAAATTATATATTTAATACACATGAATTCATTTTGTATCAGTATCATTTATTTATTAAATATTGAAACTAATAATTAAAAGTCAAAATAATAGTCAACCCCTCCCACCCTTTAAAATAAATAAAAACTCACGTGCCATCAATATTAGGGTAGGAACTCCTCCAGGTTTATAACTGGAAGTCTCTCGACCCACTTGCGCCAACTTTCAATGAGCTAAATGAACAACTAAGCAGCTAAGTAAATGCGTACTTTGAGGAGAATATTTGTTATATCAATGTATGACAGAATAAAATATACAATAAATCAAAATGAATGTGAGCTGAAAACTGATGTTTTAAATACTATATAAAAATGGACGTTGAGGTGTGTGGACATGTTAAACGAATCGGCGATGAAATACTGAATTAACAATTTTGCAATGCAAGCATACGTGGGAGTTGTGGTAGAGCACATAGAGGACCACCTACAAGACTTAGTTGGTAAGACACCTGTTGCAGATTCGATTCCAGTTAAAACACATTCATTTTAAAAAGACTCTAGTCTGGTTTTGACTTAAAGCCTGTTATGAAACCTTACTGGTTATTTGAAAAATATTGCCACAGAGTAATAAACTTGCCAAGATGTACATAACGTAAGAGTTATATAATACAATACAAAACGACCGATAAAAATATGATTAGACCAAATTAATCGAATTTTGAAATAACGAAAGGTAGAAAATAAGTGGAACACAATGAACTTTTTTAGAATGGAGGAAAGTTTGGTGTTCTGTTCTTTTTGCGTAGTCAGCAGTGTTGTGCGATAGTTTGTATGTATGCACGAAGCATCTATCATAGGTGATTAATTCGTACAAACACACTACTTTTAGTTATAGATTCAACAAAAATATCCCTGTGTATTTGGAAAAGGATATCTAAGCGGCATTTTCCGCATTGCCGCACGTTGCAGGATTATTAATTTTCTCGCCAGCAGACAGGACTGGAGCGTAGCCAAGCTGTCTCCTGCATACATATAGTGGTAACCTCTTATGTAAACACCAAAATATCACATAATATATAGCAACTGAATACGAATATGTCCTCCAGAGACTATGGGCCAGAAACAAAATGCGCAAAAAGTATCCAGATAATAATAGACACGAACAAATCAAAGAAACTTTTAAATTCATTAAGAATTCTACAATTTCGATCAAATTTTGTAGACATAAAGAAATAAGATCAAATGCATATTATTTTCTTGCGACATTATAACTTAAACAGGATTAAACTATTATTACTATCCATTACTAAATTAGTTTTGAATAAAATTATGTAGAGATTGTGGTATAAAATGGAAGTGAAACGTGAACATGAAAACAGACTGAAAATAGTCGAAAAAATATTTTACAAATGCCTGCACTTATGATAGAAAAATAAATATGCTAACAATGTATGACAGAATACGGATGATTGTGGACTTAAGACTGATATGTTGAGTAAGATTAAAAAGAGGGATTTGAGAAGAAAGTATGCAGAACCAATAGATGGAGAAGACCAACAAAACATAATATATATATATATATATATATATATATATATATATATATATATATATATATATATATATATATATATATATATATATATATATATATATATATATATATATATATATATATATATATATATATATATATATATATATATATATATATATATATATATATATATATATATATATATATATATGTATTGTAAATCTGAGTTAAATCCGTTGTTGTGGAAGACTAAGGAAAGTATGGTTGGATCAAGGGAATGATATTCTGAAAAAAGGAAATGCAAAAAGTCAGATAAATCGTAGGATTGTATGAGAATGATGTGTACGGATGTAAAAGAGGTGAAGAAAGTGTTTCGAGATAATCGCGATGGTATATATTGTATGTAAAATAAGTCGCAATGGTATGTAGTTTTTCCAGCACGCACGATGACGAACCACGAATTCCGTGCTTACTCCAGTGGTTCTTAACCCAAAGGCTTGATAAATGAGGCTTTAAATGATTTTTTTTTTTTCAATATATCGGAATCACCATAAAAATTAATGAATCACTTTTGTGGCAAATAATGATCATTTAGTTCGAAAAGCCTCGGTACAGAAAATACACGTGTCGCTGTGATAAAATATAAGTTATGGTATTTCAAGCCAAATTTTTGTTAATATCGAAAATAATTCTTCCAATAAACTCAACAACTAATTCGATCTTTTACAAAGTAATAAATTAAAACAGCACACGATATTAATATAAATTACTCCTACACACTCATTAGGTATTACTTGGAGTTGGAGTAGAAAGATTTATATAACAAAAGGAGTGGGTTAAGTAATTGTTATATTTGGAGGTTTTAATTAACCATATCAATCCAGCCTTAACATTCGGAGCGTCTCCTGATATAATTACATTTAAGCTTAGAAGAAATGACTAAGCCAAAGAGACAAAGCATTATGAATTAGCATAAATGTACCGTTATATTTTTTTTAAAACATATAATAACGAGCGTGTATCAAACTTTCATCTGAATTGTGAGTAAAAAATATTTAATTAAGGATACATTTATATTTTACTCAATGTTTCTCAAAGGTGACCTCCGTGTCCTAATTGGCAAGACGTCTGTCTCCAAATCCGGAGGTCGCGGATTCAAATCCTACTGAAACCCAGATTTTTTTTTAATATTGCTGTCTGTTTTTTACTAAAGGACATTTTAACGACTTTCTAGTAAGTTAGAAGGGAGCGCCACATGGAGTTTGGATGTTTCTTCTAAATGATTATAGATTGTGTACATTTAAATTTGACGGTATTATTTTGTTTGAAGTAAATATGATTGGAATAAAACTGGGATTGGGATTATAAATAAAAGCTCTAGATATAAATAAATCAATCCAACAGTATATCCCTTTGAAACCATGGTTTAATATAATAAGAATGAACAAAATGGAAGTATCAGTCATGTTTGGTTTGCGAACGAACTTCTTGGGGACTTTGTGGGACCACCTTTACAGAGTGGGCATTGTAGACAAACCCAGCTGCGAGTATGAACTGAGTGATGAAACTATAGACCATGTATTTTTCAGTTATCCCTTGCGAGACTGATTTGATTTACTAAAAGCCATATCTTTACCGCGTCCAATGAATGTTGCGTTTCTTCTTTCTTCAAGGAACTTTTCCATTTATAGATCGATTGTTAAATGTTTGAAGCTTAATCAGTTGAAACTTGAAATTATCTAGAATCGTAATTTTTCAAAATTGGTTTTATTATATTGACTTCTTTTTTGGTTACATTGCCAATTAAAAATAAAAGTTAAATTAATTCAGGTGTTACATTGTGAAAATTCATAATTAATTGAATCAAAATAAACATTTCACCTTGTTTTCTTCCACAATATTCTTTTTAAATATCACAGTGCGCATTTCCACGTATGTTGTGTCTTATTCAGGTGAGAAAGTTAAATTAGATTAAACACTTCTATATCCATATACCTTCTTGAACAATTTTTATGATTTCTCTGACTTTTTACTTTTTCTTTCAAACTAGCATTCACTTGATTCAACGATTCTTTCCTTTGTCCTCCTCTGCCACGTCTTCCACTCATATTTGCAATATATATTTGTTTTTTTAGTCTTTTCATTCATTCTACATACCAAACCATTTCAGAGTGCTTTTATTCGTCTTACTTAGCACATCAGCCTTATGTTCACATTTACCTCCTCATCACTTCAATCAGTATTCTGAAACATTGTCGTCCCATATATTCTTCTTTCACATACATCAAAAGTTGTTACAAAAAACTGTTGTGGACCGTCATCTAAGCAGATTTTGATACTGTCTGGTTTGAGAGTATTTAGTTTAGTGCCTAATTGGTTGTGTTCCTTTCACTACACGCATTCGATATCTCCCATAGCTCTTCCATCATCTTCCAAAATCGTAGAATTCCTCAACTTGCTCCAATCCTTGAAGGAGTAATACAATAATATAACACTAGCACGCCATTTGTCAACAAAGTGATTCAGCCGTTATATTTCCAAACTATATCTCAATACTATTTTGCATTACTTGATATTTAAATCCTGGAACCACGTATTATTAATTAAAACTTCATTCCATATTATGGCAAACATTGTTTCACCACACATTCTTACTGGTTAATTTTTGGTACAAACCATGGTTCACGAAATCTCTTTGAAACGCAAAAACCATCGATGAGCTGTCCTTTCATTCATAGAATATTCCCCGTACACTTCGCAAATATCGCGAGCTGCTTTGATAGCTTTATTCCCTCGATTGAACGCGAACAGAAGGAGGTGTCGAAAATACTCACTTTCGTCTACTTGGCATTCCATTTTGAAGGCTTGTTATCAAATAAAATAATATATGTAACGTAAAAGCAAACACAATATCTTGTAGAGCAGAAAATTTCCTTTCGAATGACGTATAATTTTTACCATTTTGTTTTACTTTTGGTGCTCATTTTTAAATTTGAAAAAAACGGACACAACTTATGTTAACACCCAATAGTATTCATATTTAATCATAAATGCCGATAATAATTACGAAAAATATTTTTCAACTGCTTTCTAAAGCTGCACACGTATAAACCTCGACTATAACTCGAGAAACCGCACATTTACCAAAAATAACGATCAATTCATTGAATTCCTTATAATTATAATTCGTTATAATTATTTGACTTGCAACAGCAAAATTATCTCGTTCAAATAGCAAAAAGCACTGTTATCGACTAAACCCAATCAAGAAATATACTCAAGGGGAATATTGTGCGTAGCTTCAGGAATACTCAAAAAGTCTTCTATGTAAATTTAAAAAGTCGAACGAAGAATAACAAAACACGCCTGGTAACAACAGTAACATTATATGAACTCTTAGGCTTTTGTTTGAAATATAAAATGCTTATTTCTAAAGCTGATTAAACTTATTTCGAGTTGTTTTACGTTAAAGTTTTTAATTACATATATTATGTATTATTTTTACGTATTTATATTTGAAATGGTTCTTAATTAATTTATAATATGGAATTGAGATTTCTTTAACGATTGGAAGTTAAAGTATTTTTAATTTATTTTTAAACGCGTATTGTATTCCAAAGGAATAATATTACAGACGTATTAAAATTCGTATTTGAAGCAAAAAGTTAAAGCTAAAACGGGAGTTAAATCTAAATGAAATTTCTGCCTCAACCCGAGTGTTGTGAACATCATCACGTTGAGGGTTTTTTTATGGCAAAAATACTCAAAACCACTTATTGCTATCTTTAGACTTTTAATCAATTTCAAAGGAATGTTACTTTTTAAAAGAGCAAATGTTCATCGGGCTTAAAAAATACTTAACATAGAAGAAAGAACACAATAAATCGTATTAACTACAATATCATCTTTGAAACAAAAAAAAACTAAAAACGAAAAATGTCACCATTTACTGAAATGGGACGTTAACAAAATAACACCAATATTAGCTTTAATCTGCGGGAGTGGACTTTTGGATATGGCAAAAGAATGAAAGGATCTGAAATATGAAAATTTCTGCACTGGGAATAATATTATATATGGCGTGACGATAAACAACATAACACCTAATAAAGCTAATGTGAATAAAGGACTGATGTACTAAGTAATGTTTTATGACGAAAAAGGGAAAATGTATAATATCCATGCGAACTAAGGACTTATGGTATGTATAATTTGTATGAAAAAGTCCACTCTTAAGATGTTTGGGTCGTAAAACAATGTGATGAAAGTGGCATATAAAACAAATGAAAATCGCAAAATTTAGTGGAAAGTGTAAAAAGTTCAAAATATGTGATTGGAACAAATGAATGACGTTTTCAAGAAGAAAAGGTTAGAAATCACACATACTGAATAAGATATTTAACAACTCTTCTTCCTGCAAATTTAAAACGACATGATATTTGTTTTTTTTTACATCATTTGATATTCGGTTAAAGAAAATTGAACGAAAAAAATATTCATCTATATCCTCAAAGTTGACGTCGTAGGTAAACATTTGTTCGTATGATACCCTTAAACAATGCTGAACTGTTGATTCGGGCATATGGATAGCGTAGGTGGCGGACAACATTGCCTTCTGCCCCATTGATCGATCCTTGATATTTAAAACAACTGGAAAACAACACTGAACTAGCGGTTCAACATCGCACGTGTTAACGATACTGCCCCGCACGTGAAGAAGAAACAATATGTTACTAGTACAAGTGTCAAGTATAGCGCGTCCGAGTGTTGTCACCAGGCGAACTATTTAACTAGACCGGAACCTTTTTAATCTAGCATCGATAATCGAACCCAATACCTTTGGGTGAAATCAAACATCTAAATCACTTGGCCACGGGGATTGTCGATAGACAAAATTGTATTAAAAATAATTGAGTCATTCTTCCTTTTAAGCCTTCCTTCTTTAAGTTTTAATTATTTCTTAGCTTTTTCTTAAACAAAGGCATCCAAAACAGCTTACAATTTCGAACGACGTTTTTCGGAATAAATTTGAATCCAAAAAGTCTCCGCTCCGTCATTAGAGTCATCGTTGAAATTACCTTAGCTTTTATAAACCTTCTTTACTTGTGTCTAAGAGAATTTCAGGTTTTATCCCGACAATATCATGCCTTACCTTCGTCTAGGATCTCTGTTTTATATTTCTAGAGCAATAACTTAGCAACGGAATAAAACGGCCACCCAACCGATTTTCCAGCTATGTCTTTGTGCCAAGACAAGAAATCTAGGGCTGGCGTCTCCATAAATAAGCCTTCACTGGCCGCTCTCCCCCCTCACGGATCTAAGATATGTTCTACCAGAAGGTTTGCCATGTGTTCTGATCTTAATGAGACAACACAACTTTTTTTGTGTACGTGACTCTCATTATTTTGGCAAAAAATGTTTTAGCTAATATTTTAAAGACTTTTATAAAAAGTCTTCCAAATTTCAACATATAAAACGTTTTATTGAGAGTTAGCACAGTTTTAAGAAACCATCTACATTACATGTATTCTACACATAACTTGTAAGAAGTATTGTATAATGAAGTATAACTCTACAATATTCTACAATAAATAACTTTGTTATTTCACTGATTGCAACTAGTGGAATAACAAATTAGTTTATCGCTAAATAGTATTCTAAATATTCTAGGGATTCCACATATTTTAAGACAAACTTTTAATAAATTCTTGCTATTTTAACATTATTACTACACCTTTAAACACAATTGTTTTTTTTTTCACCATAAAAACTAAGCAAAAATGGCGTGGCTTGCTGTCTTTATTTAATTGCAACTCACAAACCACACTCAAATCTTAAAGTGCATTAACCTTGCAATCCGCACACAGTGTTTCGATACTATTAAACGGTAGTGAAACTTTGTAAAGTAGTAAAACTAAAAGTGTTTAAAACTAAATACAATATCTTACTTATGAAGTTGTTTAAGTCTCAAAAAGAAATAATATTTTTTTTAATTTTATGAAGTCAGTGGCTTAGTTGGTAAGATGCCTGTTTCTCAGGTTGAGACTTCGATTCCTGTTGGTACCATTAAACATTTTTTAATCTTGTTTCACTACAAGCCTCATTGCACGACAATATGATAATACCTTAAGACATCCTGATATACCAGCAACTCTGTGGATTTACTTTCTTGTTTTGCTGTGGAGAAGTGACAAAATTGATCACAACGGTTACACAGTAGACAAGATTAATCAACGTTTCCATGTACTATATAATACTTTTATTGTATTACATCATGTAACAATAATAGATTTCTTTCATAATTATTTCAACTTTGGTCCTTTTTAAGTGTCAGAAACATCAAACTGAATTTGTTAATAAGACGCTTGTCTTTCAATCCGGAAGTTGTGAGCTCGATTCCTGTTCGTTCTCATTTTTTTTTAAAAGGGTTCCTTTCTAGTTTTAACTTTAGAGTTGTTGAACACTCTTTCTAGTTTATTGGAACAAATTGTCATACTTTACCAAGTTGTATTGTACAATTAACAACGAAGATGTGGTAAAAAAATGTTTTCTTATATCTTATGTTGTTGTTCTGTTCAGACTTTTATTGTCGGCGACCGTGATCTAACGGTTAGTATTCACGCCTAGCAAACGAACGCCGTAACTTCGATTCCTGTCGGATTCTATACCGGACTGGTTTGACTCTTAGACCGTGTTACACTTATACCTATATTTACGAAATTAAGAGAGAGCGTTGCCTCCATGCAACAATAAAGCAATAGTTTAAACACTTCTGCGATATTTCTCTCTCCATAAAACTTACCCGGTTCTCAGCGGCAAATGAAGAAATTACAGAACAAGTACTCTTTCGTCTCAGATTGCGATGGGCTCAATAATAATTTTGTACTAGGCCTCCAAGATATTATCTCCGGGACAAGGGGAACAACAAAGGAAAGACATAAAATTGTGATAATACTTAGTTTAATCCAATGAGATTTTAATAAAAAAAAACTCCGCAATAATGCCGAGAAAAATTTATATATATTACCAAAAATACCAGAGTAGGCAGACTAATAATTTGGGCTTGCATTAAAGACCGATTCCCGCTCAATATTCAGCACAAACATAAAGGCTATGAGGTAAGGAGAAATCCACAATGATAGGTTACAATAAAAAGAGATCACTCACCCCACAATACCATGAATATCGATAAGGAACGATACGCGTAATGTCTATACTCTCGGAACTGCGGAGGAACCAGAAGATTCTCCCCGAAAACGAAACCGGAACGATGCCTCTGATGATGATGATACCGCAAGCGTCCTTTGAAGCTTCGCGCTGCGCCGATACAAAATTCCTCCCTGGCGTTCGGCCTGGGAGAACGATTTCCGACCCGCAGTTATTTAAAGAACCGCTTTTCTTAGTTTCTCGAAACTTTACTTGCTTCACGCCCGATGGAGCCAATAATAATCCAAGATTATTTCTTTGGAAATACTATTCCGCAGATAAATCCCCGCGTCAAGTCTGGATGGAAGTGCGAGCAGAACTTTCACAACAAAACTAATTATTAATTCGTATTTCCCAACAGGAGATTATAACTCGGAACACAAGGTAACTGACCGATAACTTGAACGAATTATTTAATTATTAATTCGTATTCCCCCGACCGGGAGCTGTCTTAATAACAGGACTAGTAGTCGTGACGGTACCGCTCGTGATGAAGCACCGACCTTCTAGCCGCCTCACCTGTCCATCCGCACGTGATGCCCTTTCGCCCGTCGATCATATTTGTAAGCGATGTCCTGATTCGTCAAATCTTTGGTCGGGCCGTAATTTGACCAATCAAGCCCTTGCATTTGATTATTTATTATAAGTGACGCAATTGCTCGGTGCTAGATGAAATTCTTTAAACCGCCCGTTTTGGAATAGAATCTTCCAGAAACAACGGATGATTGCATCATTCCCTGTCCTAATTACAACTGCGTCACGCTCGGACTCGATTTTTATGCGTCATTATTTACCCGTCAAAATCAGAACAAAGGGAAGTCCGTTTTAATTCCGCTCGTATCAATCAATTTCGCGCGTTATTTTCCCTTTTGGATAAATCCCAAACTTCTCACCCGTCTTTTATAAAAAAATAAATATACTCCTAACACTCCATCTTATGTTATAAAAGAAAACAAAAAAAAACAAAAAAAAAAAAAAAAAAATTATCATTCCCAGAGTATAGACACATCAGCTGTAGGCAATTATAAGGAGCAAGGGGGGTATGTCCCCCCTACTGGATACGGTCTCGTGGCCGATTTACCGGTTGTCAGCATTTGCCTGTAGGACACCCCTAATTGGTGTAAGGGAACCTAGCCGCAAGGAAACCACGGAAACCTTACGATGACAACACACTACTGAATCTACTATAGCCCATAACCTTATACTAAGGAGCACGGAACAATCCTCCGGTAACTCCTTACAATAGTACAGAAGATTTTCTTTCCAATACTGGTTTAACCACAGGGCAACCAGCACTGAAACAATTGCATAATACAGGGAGTACAATTCCTAAAATAATTTTAATAAACAAAACAAATAAAACAAAAAAACAAAGACAATAGATTATAGACAAATTCACCTAGGGCATGGTCACCGTATACTTCAAAGGTGATCAGATATAAACAAAAGAATTTCAAATAAAATTAAAATAACACCAAGTATTATGGATGGTCACCCTATATCACTAAAGGTAGGCCGTCCCTAAGAACAAGGAGATAATGATTTTACATAAGCACGGCTTGTGATACATCAACGGGTAGGTCAGAAACAAAACCAAAAGGAATCCACATAAAAAAAAAATAAAAAAAAAAACAAAATTATATTATACATGGTCATCCTATATCACAAAAAGGTAAGCCGTCAATAATAACAAGGAGATAATGATTTTTACATAAAGCCCGGCTGGTGATACATCAAAGTACAGAGCAGAAACAACAAAAAGGAATCCACATTAAATAAAAAACACAAAATTATATTATACATGGTCACCCTATATCACAAAAGGTAGACCGTCAATAATAACAAGGAGATAATGATTTTACCTAAAGCCCGGCTGGTGATACATCAAAGTACAGAGCAGAAACAACAAAAGGAAAAAAAAACAAAAAAAACAAAATGATATTAAACATGGTCACCCTATATCACAAAAAGGTAGGCCGTCAATAATAACAAGGAGATAATGATTTTACCTAAAGCCCGGCTGGTGATACATCAAAGTACAGAGCAGAAACAACAAAAAGGAAAAAAAAACAAAAAAAACAAAATTATATTAAACATGGTCACCCTATATCACAAATAGGTAGACCGTTAATAGATAATTAACCCACCCCTCCTCTCAGGGCATCATGCTGAGAAAAGGTTTACAACCAAATTAGTTAATCTCCATTCATCCTCTCACTAAACACTGTAGCCTGTTTCGCGGCTGACCTTAAAGATACACTGGACACTTACTTAATTATACACTTACAGGATTTATACGGGTGACTCTACTCCTCCATTGCCAACCTCTCCCCCTCACTGTGAACAGAGATCAATCATTACAAGCCCAAATCCAGCCCTTACGGTAAGGACTGCACTACACATTTCTACAATCACAACTGCCCACCCATCTGGCATAATAAGTGGTAATTATTACGCAAGCCAATGTAATCAGATAAGGACCGAAAATTCTTTCGAGACGGAATTTTAAAAAGACACCTTCTAAACTATTAGGAAATCTAACATAGCTAGAACGAAGCAGAACCGGCTGTTCAACGACTGTCCTACCACACGGCTCACACCTAACCCTCTCCCTGAAATTCTAATCCATTCCTATTCTCTCTCTGAAAAGAATAAACAATGTTATTGAAACACTCGCGGTTAGGCCCGATCTTCAGCAAGACACGTCCCCCGGCCCCCAGACCAGAACCAAGAATCACGCGAATCCGCATATGACGCCTGAGGATAACCAAGATCTGAGGGTCAGAACACGCGGTTGCACCAATCGAACCCTTCCAAGCCAGAAGCGCGTGCCCACCAGAACATGCTGGAGCGGCAACTCTGCTAATGCGGGTTCATGACGCCCGTGGTGGAGACAATTCAATACATCGCTGATGCACCGAACGGCCCTCACCAAAATATTAACCGGTCGAGAGGCTAGCCTCTCTCAACCCGAACGCTTAGAGGCAGTTCAGGGCCTCTGCATGCTACCTTGAGCACGAGAAAGACGATGGTTACAAAAAAAAACATAATACAGACAAGATACTGGATGAGTTCCGGCCATCCGTAAGCCTCATGCTGGATGTATTAGGCCATCCGTAAACCTTAAAACGAATGATTTTAAACACAACATTTAATACAAAACAAATTAATAATACAGACAAAATACTGGATGTGTTCCGGCCATCCGTAAACCTCATGCTGGATGTAAACCGGCCATCCGTAAACCTCTTGCTGGATGTATTCCGGCCATCCGTAAACCTCTTGCTGGATGTGTACAGGCCATCCGTAAACCCTTGGCTGGATGTATTATAGGCCGTCCGTAAGCCTTTTACTGGATGTATTATAGGCCGTCCGTAAGCCTTGAAGAAAATAATTTAATCACAATTATTAGGGAAGAAAAGAAAAAGGAAACAAAAGGAAAATAAACACAAAAACACAAACACATGATATTAATACGCTATGCAGTAAACAGGAATGGAAAAAAAACAAAACTCCGAACAGATCTATTTCCTTCTGCGAGACAACAAACTCTTCGATGAGGGGGTGGTTCACAGTTAACCACCCGACAAGAAAACCCATAGTACGTAAGGAATTACAGAAAGGAACAAGACTACTTCCAAACAGAGAATGTGAGCCAACCTACAAGGCAACAGATCTAAACTTCTCAATATAGTGCTATAACAAAACAGAACAGTAAATCCCAGGTTCTCATCCAGCGATGCCATTCCTCTCTATAAGGCAATAATCCCATGAACTGGTTACACCAGTATTAACCATCCGTACCACCGATGCAGGATACTACTACTCTCCAAAAAAGTATACTAGGAGCAGCTCCAATTTCCTTAAATCCTCGGTTCCAACAGCCCAAGCCAATAACTCAGATATGCAATCACCGAACTAATAACAATTTTCCAACTCCTTGAGAATCCTTGTAGCGAGGTGACTCCATCCCCATTTCCATTATAACGAGCAACTAGCCTAACGATGTTTTCTAATGTTCCAAGCAATTATTTTCAATGGATGTCTGACTAGATTAAGGTTCAACCTTAAGAACATCCAACACGGAAGGAAGCCAACCCCTCCCTTCATTTGTATTTCTGTGGATTCCACAAATTCTTTACCCTACGGACTATTATCCGAAGGTAATTTTCAAACCTCAACCATCCTGAAGGGGTCTTGCACTAAAGCAATGTTCAACCTTATGAACACCCAATACTGAAGGAAGCCTACCCCTCAGTACATAAGAAATTCTGTATACTATACAGATTCGTTACCATACGGACTATCATCCGAAGGTAGTTTATAAACAGCAACATCCTCCACGGGTCTTGCACTAAAGCAATGTTCAACCTTATGAACACCCGATACTGAAGGAAGCCTATCCCTTAGTACACAAGAATTTTTTGTACACTCTACTCGAGGCTCTCAGCATTCCGTCACTCATGGTCCAGGCCCAGGCTCTGAGCGCCAGATACTCTTTAAAAATAATAACCACACTAATCACGGGGAAGAGTACCAAACCCGTACATAGAACATATGGACATGACTCCATACGAGATTGCCTCACGACTAGCTCATTGTTTAATCACCCTAGCGGAATTATGAACTCTCACTGGTGATGTAATTTATAAAAAAAAAACTCTACTGCCATTCATCAAAGAATCCGACAGTGCATACTTTCAAGGTATGATTTAAACATTAACAAGAATATAACGAAAATTTAATGTAAGAACCTGTACTTTCCCGACCATGAATGACTCCCAATTAGGCACCGATGAGCCTATCACCACTCCATATGCTATTAACCTTCGTATATTCCACCGGGTCACTAAATAGTGGACACCGGACTGGATCTAACCTATGCGTGCGCACCCCTTCTCGTGCGACAACGGCTTACTGCCTACTTCAGGCGACAGCGGGTCAAGACCACGGATGCTTGGTATATCATTTGCAACGATGGGTCAAGACAACGTGAGACAACGTGATTCAATTACCTACACCATACCAAACGATCTATCATCGTATGCGAAACTGAACTAATTCTCGATGGCTACTACTCACAATGGTAAAAGAAATTCAACTGCGAAGAGAACGGAACCGAATATACGTTCCGCGTCTCACGGCCTGCCGGAACAATGGGTCAGGACAAACGTGAGGTTACGAAACGCTCATTAGCTACTGCGTCCACTGACGCACTCGAATCGAGCCAAGACCTAACGGCAAATCCTGAATACTATCGTGCTGGAAGGCCCGCTTGCCCCCTGAACCTGTAGTCTCAACCTAACCCCTTACAAGAAAAGATACTCTCCCGGTCGCTGTGTAATGCGACAAATCCGTTAACTCCGACGTACTTAATACATTAAAGTAATACAATGTTAAAGAGGATTGAATCGCAATTGCAACGGAATTAAAAAAAGTATTCCGCGACTCGCGGACGGACGGTATCAAGTTGTTCGCACGACGCGAGACGACGAACTGCTGAATAGATTATTCCTTGGTAAGGAGATACTAGTATGTCAGAAACGGAAGTGATAATTATATAACACGTCTCCCGCGGCCTGACGGTATTTGTCAGGGCAACGCGAGAGGACGTATTTCACACCATTAAGGTATACAAAGTTAAAGAGGATTGAATCGCGACTGCCGCGAAATTGAAAAAGTAATCAGCGCCTCGCGGTCTGACGGTATCAGTTTGTCAGTACGACGCGAGACGACGAACTGCAAAAGAGATTAATTTGTGGCGAAGGTGGTTATATCCTTACGGAAACAAAGCTAATCGCAATGGCAACGGAATCGAAAAAAGTAATCTGCGCCTCGCGGTCTGACGGTATCAGTTTGTCAGTACGACGCGAGACGACGAACGGCAAAAGAGATTAGTCGGTGGCGAAAGCGGTTATATCATTACGGAAACAAAGCTAATCGCAATGGCAACGGAATCGAAAAAAGTAATCTGCGCCTCGCGGTCTAACGGTATCAATTTGTCAGTACGACGCGAGACGACGAACTGCTGATCAGCTACTGCGTCCACTGACGCACTCAAATCGAGCCAAGCCGAAAACGGCAAATCTTGAATACTACAACGTAGATAGGGCCGCTCTTCCCCTGAACTCGTACTCTCAATCAAGCCTTTTACAAAAAAGGAAAACTCTCCCGGTCGCTGAGTAATGCGACAAATCCGGTAACTCCGACGTACTTAATACGGGTTGGTGCCCACCCGGTCTTTTGGAAACTTAACATCTGGAGGTGGCCCAGACATATCGGGTAATATGACCAACGGACGCGCTGGGCTGGCTCTAGCCCTACGAAGATCGTCAGCCGTCCGTACAGGTTTCTTTCGGTTACGCGGCTGCCCGGGGCAATTGCGCGCCTGATGATTTGGAAGATTGCACCGAAAACACCTTCGTTCAAACGAATCTCGAGTATTCGAGGTACGAGAGACTGGTGCCAAACGAGCATCTGTTCTCGAGACGAAAGGAGCAGGACGAGGAAACCTTCCCTTATTCCTATTCATCAGCTCTAAGGCCGAACACCGCCTTTCCAACTCCTCTATACGCGACAAAAATTCTCTTACGCAACCTCCTCCGGTACAAGCCTCTATCGGCCAAACAGAAGAATTTAAATTCCCTTGTGGAGACGAACGTGGAATACCCGAACTCGCCACTCTACCTCCAGTATATGGAGATGAACTTGCCAATGGCACTGGTGCTAGGGCTTCTGAAGCGGTAACCCCAGGATCCGTTGTCTCCAGAAACTGCGGAGCTCTCATAAGATTCCGGTAAGGCACGCACCTAACTGGTAAGGCGACCGCCTCCGATGACGATGATACAATACACTTGTTAAACAAAGAGGCCTGAAGCCGCAACTCGTAAAAATTATTACTAGGAACTAATCCCCTTTCAATTAATTCCCCGATTAGCCTTTCCTTCGTGGCCTTCATTATATTAACTATTGGATCCATTGCGCTATCCATTCTCAATCCTATTCGTAACAGTAGGTATCAAAATTTATACCCAACGAAATCTTACTTCACCTTGTTAAACAATGCTTTAACTACACCGTTTAACCGGAACAAGAATCTAACTAAAACGTAACTTTAATTTAACACAAACCCTCCCTTAGTTGAAATGTTCCGAAATTAAGAACTAGCAATTATAACCAATATGTATTATTATCAAATTTCCTAAAACACGCTTCCACCACACCGCTTGCTACGAATCTACTACTTAAATCTCAAAGTAATTCAATTCAATATTATTCACTCTCTTATATTACAAAGATTTGTTCCGAAAACAATTGAGTATAAGCACCAAGTGATTTTATCTAAATGTAGTAACACTATTTCCCTTTACCGCATCAACAGCGACGCAAACCGAACTACTGTAAGTTATACGCACTCTCCTCTTGCCTATCCCCGCGCAAGCTATAAGGCGAGATTGGTTTCAAACAAATGGTCTTGAAATTCCAAAAACACTGGAATACTTCACGAACGTAACCACTAATCACTTCTCTATTCACAATTAACTAGGCACTCTTTTATTTATTCAGTCACTTATTTCGTTTGAATTAAACTATCGCTCAATGCGTATCTAAACATTTTACGCGGCAAAACTATACTCCTGATTATTCGCAACCACCTTAACCACAGACGCTTCTCGAACAACAAAATGGAGACCTAAGCTTGTCTTACGAATTTCGCGCTAAATTTTCTGAAAAAGGAACAAATTATATTTTTATACACTTTATAACCCCGTCACTCAGTCAAATACCCTGGAAGCCAGCATTTTTCTAAAATGGCCCCACGTACGGGCGACATTGTTACACTTATACCTATATTTACGAAATTAAGAGAGAGCGTTGCCTCCATGCAACAATAAAGCAATAGTTTAAACACTTCTGCGATATTTCTCTCTCCATAAAACTTACCCGGTTCTCAGCGGCAAATGAAGAAATTACAGAACAAGTACTCTTTCGTCTCAGATTGCGATGGGCTCAATAATAATTTTGTACTAGGCCTCCAAGATATTATCTCCGGGACAAGGGGAACAACAAAGGAAAGACATAAAATTGTGATAATACTTAGTTTAATCCAATGAGATTTTAATAAAAAAAAACTCCGCAATAATGCCGAGAAAAATTTATATATATTACCAAAAATACCAGAGTAGGCAGACTAATAATTTGGGCTTGCATTAAAGACCGATTCCCGCTCAATATTCAGCACAAACATAAAGGCTATGAGGTAAGGAGAAATCCACAATGATAGGTTACAATAAAAAGAGATCACTCACCCCACAATACCATGAATATCGATAAGGAACGATACGCGTAATGTCTATACTCTCGGAACTGCGGAGGAACCAGAAGATTCTCCCCGAAAACGAAACCGGAACGATGCCTCTGATGATGATGATACCGCAAGCGTCCTTTGAAGCTTCGCGCTGCGCCGATACAAAATTCCTCCCTGGCGTTCGGCCTGGGAGAACGATTTCCGACCCGCAGTTATTTAAAGAACCGCTTTTCTTAGTTTCTCGAAACTTTACTTGCTTCACGCCCGATGGAGCCAATAATAATCCAAGATTATTTCTTTGGAAATACTATTCCGCAGATAAATCCCCGCGTCAAGTCTGGATGGAAGTGCGAGCAGAACTTTCACAACAAAACTAATTATTAATTCGTATTTCCCAACAGGAGATTATAACTCGGAACACAAGGTAACTGACCGATAACTTGAACGAATTATTTAATTATTAATTCGTATTCCCCCGACCGGGAGCTGTCTTAATAACAGGACTAGTAGTCGTGACGGTACCGCTCGTGATGAAGCACCGACCTTCTAGCCGCCTCACCTGTCCATCCGCACGTGATGCCCTTTCGCCCGTCGATCATATTTGTAAGCGATGTCCTGATTCGTCAAATCTTTGGTCGGGCCGTAATTTGACCAATCAAGCCCTTGCATTTGATTATTTATTATAAGTGACGCAATTGCTCGGTGCTAGATGAAATTCTTTAAACCGCCCGTTTTGGAATAGAATCTTCCAGAAACAACGGATGATTGC
This sequence comes from Odontocerum albicorne, assembly GCA_949825065.1. NCBI lineage: Eukaryota > Metazoa > Arthropoda > Insecta > Trichoptera > Odontoceridae > Odontocerum > Odontocerum albicorne. The sequence goes on from OX463840.1 coordinate 40,603,827, forward strand.
ATCATTCCCTGTCCTAATTACAACTGCGTCACGCTCGGACTCGATTTTTATGCGTCATTATTTACCCGTCAAAATCAGAACAAAGGGAAGTCCGTTTTAATTCCGCTCGTATCAATCAATTTCGCGCGTTATTTTCCCTTTTGGATAAATCCCAAACTTCTCACCCGTCTTTTATAAAAAAATAAATATACTCCTAACAACCGGCAGTCAATGGTGGGTGATGTTGGTTATCGCAAAGGTTTTTAGGACATGCTCAGCGGAAACATTCTCGGTCTTAACGAGGCTCTCTCTGATGGATCAGGAAGTCCAGCGTCGCGCTGCGAGTATTCTTCTCGGTAAGAGTCAGCAGGCGTGTATAGGTGACGTCCTCATTCGCCCCTTACCAGGGATGACCTCTTACGCGACTTTTAAAGACCAATATAGAGGTCCAGTTGTTAACTTAGCAACATCCTTGGTCATCTTCCTCCGTGGGAAGATATACATTTTAATTATTTACTTGCATTAGGAAGCGCCTCAGCTTCCCATGGGAACACACAAACTATTGGACTATCCAATTTATCTCGGGCCTTGGGAACTTTAAAGGCAAACTGTTTAGCTCTTATCTTGTCCCTTCGCCGTGTTGCAATTTTTACGGTCATCTGAATCAATTTGCAGAGCTTATTCTGTGGCACTGCGGTGATAATCGAGTCAGTAATTTACGAAGGGAACTCTACGTAGGCTTACATCGGTTCATCTTCGGACCGATTGGCTTCTCCAATTTGGTGGCATCAAAGGATAGTTTAATGCATTTGAAATTTTCTATGCAAGTACTGGCACGTTTCTGAACTGTTTGAGCTCCAGGCCTTAAGCCACTTTATAAGGTTTTTTTACAGCGCTTCAAGTCATTTTCCTTCCACCATGATGTCGGATCTTAAGTCCATCGTCACTACTATTATTATCACACTCAAGTGTATCGCAACCGGAGGATTCCTTTTGAATAGTTCCTTCTACGTCCCTATGTTACGTCACGCTAATAAACAAATAAAGAAGATTTCGATCTTCTAATGTAGATCGCGCTGGATGGGGACTTATTTTGTCTCCAAAAACAGCTTGGGTGGTGGTGGGATCGAACTGAACTGAACTTACTCTTAGACCGTTTGTATCTTAATATATATTCTTCTCAAATGTGCTACGAAAGATAAAATCTTATATCGCTTTTAAAAACACAAAATTAACACTTTGTAAAACTTTGCCTAGTAAAAAGCTACAGATGATTAAACCTACCGATCATCTAGGAACATTGACCTCCTGGCCATCGAAATTTTTTGTTTGATATATGAAAAGTTTGTGATAGCTGAATTTACCGTCGTTAGTTACAGTCACTACCCATAGATTAATTAATAGTTAGATGTAACAATACGAGTATTACCCGTTGATTTAAAGTTAATATAAAATTGTAGTATGTAATTTGAAATGTATGGTTAACCTACTTTTCATTCTCCTGAATATAAGTGCCAGTTGGCATGGAAAAGGCTACGGAAGTTGAGGATGATATATTCCCTTGCTAAGTCCAATGCGCCATTCGCCGCAAGTGTCAACTTGATGATTCCTGTAATAATCCGTGCTGAAATTTAAATATTTATTCTTTCATCGTCAAATAGTTATCCCTGGATATCTTCAAAGTTTTATTATAATCCACAAAAGTTTAAATGTGGAATGTTTATCCTCAATTGAAAAACGTTCCACGTTTCGACTTTTTTGAGATCAAACTATTAAAATTTTGTAACGACATTGAATTTTTTCAACGAATTGTTTCCGAAGGTAAACTTTTCAATTTGGCTTCGTTTTGTCAATACTTTTAAACATTTAATTGTTTCAATATTCCTTTTTCAATTTTTTTTGTTAGCCACAATACAACATGCAAGTACATAACAATGTAAAAACCACCATTTTGTAAATATAGAAAACCAATTCACTAGGCAAGGCATTAGATGAAGTGATCTCATTCCTTTCTTCCAGCAAATTAAGACCAACACATAATACTCGACGACTTTCGTGGCCTAATAGGTGAAACGCTTGTCTTCCAACCTCCGAGCTGAGAGACAAGCGTCTTAGATTGCAGGTTGGATTCCAGATTTTTTCACTTAAGGCCACCAATTTGGTTTTCACTTAAGGCCTCTTCAACATATTACTGGTTAGTTGGAAGATATTGCCACATGGTAATAAGCTCGCCAAGTTTAAATGTATACAACGAAAGCATTATATAAAACGATATTCATACTGTAAATCTATGATTATTTATTGGTCCTACAAACCTTAAATCTGATATTTGTGGAAAAATTGTTTGATAATTATAAAGCCTGTTATGCAATACGATCATTTTACAAACTTTTACGTAAATTCCGAACAACCAGAAATTTGTATTTTCTAAATATCAACTTTGTTTAAAGAAATTGAAAAAATTACACGTAACTTAAATTAAATAAACCTGAACTGTGTAAAGTATAATTTGGTGAGTTTATATTTACGGGTAATTTTTTCTAACCAACATGATAGGTGTTAAAACACCTGTTACGAAAATATATACTAGTTCTCTTTCTCAGGTGGCATCGTTAATCAAACCCAAAAACATTCAACCTGAAGAAAAGTGTTCTACCGACTATGCCGTGAAGAAAACCGAACTTTATCAATTGTCAAACCGTAAATCACGAGATTTGAATGTACAAAAGTAGATTAAAACGACAAATCACCGCAATAAAAGAATTCGAAATGTGTGCTACAAATAAGAAATTTTTACTTTTACAACGAAGTGAGGATATAACACAATATCTAATACTTTAATATGGTAGATATGAACTAGATTACAAACTAAATATGCTAATAGATAACAAACTTCAAATTTTAAGACCTCAGTCAGGCTAATCATGACTTATAGTGTTGAAACCTGAGCAGACACAATAATAACAAAGTGCCTTCTTGATCATCCGAGATGAGAATACTACGATGCATCGAAGGAAAATGTCTTAGAGATAGGATTGGAAACTCTGACAGACATGTTACACAGATTATTATTACAACATTTGTATTATTATTGCACAATATTTAAATAATTTATGAAATTTTATTTTTGTAAGCATTAGTTTTTTCTAGAAATATTTCAAATGAATCGAGCATTGTCTCAAAATGTTAAATATATAGTGTGGTGTGTGGAGTTTTAGGAAATACTCAAAGATAACCATTTTTGGTAAGTCTTATTAACATATATATGTATGATTATATACGAACATTTCACTCCTACATTTGACTCTATCTAAAGCCGGACGTGTTACTATCACAGATAACGCTTACGCGGGTTTTTTGACAAATGTGTTTAACATATGCAGATGCTGGGATGTTTGAAGTCTATGACAACAGCCACCACTTTCGTATATTTATACTCAACTTTTGTCTCAAATATTTTATAGTATTTTTAATCTGTTAATAATAGTAGTTTCGAATCCTAAGTTAGAGCGCCCTTGAAGAGAGTCTGCTCTCTAAACGGGACTGTATAAATTATCCTCTTACTATTTTTCAGAAGATTTACAAAGATTTCTATGTAGTTCATCTTACCTTGGTAAGGTTTCTATAGATTTATTACCAAATTTATTTTTCTAAATATGCTGTTGTCACCACCTTCCCATACTTCAAACAATTTATTTTTTAATGCTTTGATCTATCAAAAATACTGGGTTTGGATCACGAGTAAGGGCGCCCTTATAAATTGTCCTTGTATTGTTATTATTATGGAGCACTAAGAGAAAGCGGTAATGATGTGACCATGTGGATAGGGTGTGCAGTGATAAAATCCCATACATGGAATTCCCTCAGGACATAACACGCCTGGAAGACCACCTAAAAGGTAGAAATATAGCTGGTGCTCTAGTTCCAAGAAATGAAATCCAAGATCTACATAAAAAAGAAGACTGATTACTTCAGAACAACGCTTTTTCACATAAAACATGTTTTGCATATTTTTTTACAAAATAATTTCATTTTTCTAATGTTTTACATACTCAGTCTAAAGGATTTTTATGAATAAAAGAAATTTCTCTGTTGATTTTCTGGAAACATGCGAAGTTTTTTTTTATTTAAAAGGTAATAACTGGAAAAAGCTATGAGCTTACAGCTAAGGAAGGCGCAAAAAGTAACTTTCTTAGAACATTCTCCTTTTTACATTTTGTTACTTTTATCTCCAAGCATACACAATTCCTCTCTTAAGCGAGGTTGATGAAATACAATACAAAAATGTTATACAAAAAACATTGTTTCACGTTGATTTTTTTTACGATTGAACAAATTTTAAGCTGATTTCTGTGAAATTTACTGACGGATGATAAGAAAGCTTAAATATTTTTATATGAAAAAAACCTTACAAGCTCCTTTGTATTGGATTAAGTAGGGACAGAGAAATGTTTATTTTTTTAGAATGCTTATTCGAAATAGAGGTTTTAATTTATTTAAGAAAAAATATATTATAGTATATTACATTTTCATTGTTAACAATATGGAGAATTCATTGCCATATGGCAATCTCTTCTTACGAACCAGAAGTTTTGAATGATCCTTTAGTTACAACCAGACTGAAGCCTTTTTTTACACATTTGTATTCCAACGTAAACTGAACCCGCAACCCTCTGGTTAGGAAACAGATGTTACTCCTAGGCCACAAATATTGTAAAGTTAGTAAGACACCTGTCTTTCAACACATTCAAATAGTTTATGAATTTTGATCAAGAGATTACTTTGGCATTCCGCTTATTACTCTTAATAACCACTATACGTGTTTATACATACATCCTATCCCGAGGCTCTCTTCAGGCGCAGTATCTCAGTTTGTCACTAGAGCCATGTTCAGGTCTCACTGGTGTGATGTTTCATCAATAAATAATATGCTAGGTAGACTTTAAGGAAATAGTTTGATGTGTTGGGAAATTATTTGTATTTTTTTTAATTTATTACTTTGTAAAAAAGTGACTTCAAATTCGTCGGATTTTCGACTCCTAGCCCCAGAGTTATCTGTTCTGAACTAGATTCTTCGCCACTCCCAACGTTGGGATGTTCTTGTTCACCCCATCCATTCATCTGTTTTAACTTTCGACTGAAAAAAGTGCAGGGCTGGAATATGCAAACTACTAAAGAAATATTAGTAATGAACAAAATAAAGCAAAGGGTAATCCTTATCTCTTTATTATTATTATTTCCCCTGGCGAGTTTATTGCCATGTGGTAATCTCTTCCAACCTACCAGAAAGATGTTTTAATGAGCCCTAAGTGAAAACCAGACTGGAATTCCATTTATAAAAATCTGGATTCCAGCGAGATAATTATCTTTACTATTTAGTCTAATAATGGACAGGATTATAGGAGAGATTTTTAAAGATATATTTCAAAATATGCGATAAAACCATCAGCAACATGTACGAGTACATAGCAGATGATGCTACTGTAATAAAATAAGAAGATGGCCTACAGCTATTATTATATAATTTCTATCAAAGTACTATAATATGAGCACATCAATTAACAAAAGGAAAATATGAATAATATCCCAAAGCTCGAGTAATGGAGCCGAAGAGAATGTTCTCTTCCGGTTACGTTATTCAATATACCTACATCGTCAATTTAGGATACTTCGTAGGGTTTCATAAGAATAAATAAATTTAGGAAAAATTAAAGATAAATTAACATTTTTCTTTATATCTGCTCTGAATACGTTCGTTAAAAATGATTTATTATAAAATGAATCATTTTTATCCTGAAAAAAAAAACAGGTACGATTACGATAATAAGTTCGAGGTGTTAAGAAAATACTCGTATGTACATTTTTAATTGTATATTTTGATATACAAAAGTTAAATAGCTTGAATATGTTGTATTTTATAACGCTTTCATTGTGTACAGTACAATTTTTAGGTGTATTGCCATTTGGCAATCTATTCCATACAACCAAAAAAGCATTAAACAAGTCTTAAGTGAAAATCTATACCTTTAAATTTAAAAAATCTGGGTGCCAAAGGGAATCGAACCCATAACTCCCGGGTTCAAAAACAGGTGTCTTACCAACTAAATCAATAAGGTGATGCATGTACGTCTCGTATTATTTTGTTGCTGTGAAAACATTTTATGAATATATTTAAAATATGAAAATAGAAAATAAGATTTTTTTAAATCAAAATTTCGAACCAAAATATCGATTTTATATAAATATAAAATTTCCACTTTTTCAACAAATATTTGTGATGTCTTATTGAACATCGTTAATTTTCGATTAAATAAGCAACAAATAAAAAACAAGATTTATTCAGAATATTTGATCTCTGCATCAGTGTTAAGTAATTAATATACTCGTATAATTAAGGAATGTAAGTTAATATTGTTAATAGTTAATAGCCATTATACTCGTATATTTTCAAGAAAACCGAGTTGGGAAGACGCTTATCTTGCGAAACGACGGGTGTGGGTTCTATTCCCATTAGAACCCAGATTTTTTTTAATGGTTCCAGGCTGGTTTACTCTTCACATCTTTCTGGTTGGTTGGAAATAAGCCAACAAGATTTTCCGTATGCAACAGAAATGCTATCCAATATATAATCTGCAAACCTGGTCTCGTAACTTTAAAACAATGTTCACTAGCATATCAGGCACCTAAATAGTAAGTTACCTAATAATATTTACAAATATGAAAATTAATATCATCTAGAAAATAATAAAATAAAATAACTCATACACACAATCGACATCTGTTGCTAAAAATTCAAGAGTGTTTAAGTGTTTCTAAGTATTTATAGAGACATCTATCGGAATTTTCCTTAAGCACTTACAGAAAATTTCAGAATAATGAAATTAATTGTAATTTTTCCGACTTTAGAGATTTCCGACTTTAGAGATTGTAATTTTTCCGAATTTTAGAGATTCTCAGGAGAAAAGCAATTTTTTTAGAATAATTTCAGTATTTTTTCACTTTTGTTGAATAATTACAAAACTAAAATATTACTTTTAAAAAAATATCAAAGATGTCTAGGGGAAAGCGCTTACAGCTAGATTAATTTTCATATTTTTTCCTCTTATTTTTAATTTAAAAGAATAGAAAATACACACATACCATCACACAATTTCTTTGTCATTGTAGACAGAGAGTGCAGAGCGACAGATTTTCGCCTCCTATCTACATTCTCATACAGATCCAATGAATTCTCTGTTTTTTCGTTTTTACATTCCCTTTTTTTCAAAATTGTTTTCAATTGATCCAACCATACTATCCTTGGTCTTCTTCTATCGCATCTCGTTAGTTTTTTTTATGTCATTCATTCGTTCTACATGCCCAAGCAAATATTTTTTTGTTATACCATTGTTTGAAAAATTAATAATGACAACGTAGAAAAAGACTGAATCCAAACGGAATCCAATAAATGTTGTTTAAATGCGTGTATTGATAAAAATACACGGGGGAACAACAACAGAAGATGGAATGAAAGGATTATGGATAAATGTGAACTTAAGGCTAAGGCTAGTGTGTAGAATAAAATTTAAAAAAACATTCTGAGAGGGTTTGGTCATATGAAACAAACGAATGAAGAAAACTTATAAAACAAATATATAGTGCAAATTTGAGTGGATACGTGGTAGAGTAAACCTACAAATAGTACGGTTGGATCATATGAAGAATGTTTTGAAAGAAGAAAAAGTAAGAAGTAAGATCAATCGAAGGAGCTGCATGAAAAGTTGTATGAATGTAAAAGAGGGAAAGGATGTATGTAAAGATAGGAATGTCTGGCACTCTGCCCTCATTGTCTACGTCGACAGGGAAATGACGTGGTGGTATGTTTGTGTAATACTAACCATTTTCACAATATCTTCATATGGAAAACATTTTAAATTTTGAAAGAAAATTGGTCAAATTAACTAATGGAAACGTAATAACTTGCCGTTACTGGGCTTCCAAATTGAGGATCGTCTCGCCTTTCCAATAATATTTCGGAACTGCTCCCCATCTGACAAGAGACTTCTTGTGGGAGAACATGACTATTCCCGAAGCACGTATTCTACCCCAGATGTCTCATTTGTAAATTCACTGAGCTGCTGAGTCACGCTGCCACATGTTCTCAACTTTCATATTGTTTCGCTCTCCTCTGGCAGATGCAGAATCATCAGCCAAAGAAGAAACAATGAAGAAACACTTCCATAATTCGGAGCTACGTGATAAATAGACAACCAAGTCTGTTTTAACACATATGTTACATTTACATAGAATTACATATATGTTACATTTACATAGAATTACATATATGCTACATTTACATAGAATTACACTAAAATAATTATTATTGTTACGTTTTTTTTTAATTTTCTGAAAAAACATGTTTTCTTCCTTCAAATAATTAAAGATATTTAAAAAAGGAGTTTTTCCGTAAGTCAAATTTTTAATCATTAACTAATTATTTGAATAAATTATTCTTAAAAAATAATCATCTTATTAATAATAATAATAATAATAATAAAGGAACATTTATACACCGCTTTTTAGAACAGATTCTTCGCAAAGGCGTTCTTACTCGGAATACGAACCCACTATTATTGACATTTTAAAAATATTTCAAAAAAATAAAACATGTTGAGTGAAAGAATTGGAAGGTGGAGTATAATATTAGTTTATAAATATTAAACTCCCACTTTCACAAGATAAGGAACTTTCCCGCATCTGCTCATGATTGAAAAAAATATATTTGGTAAGGAAACCGCAGAAAACTCACGAATATATAATTATATATATTTTGATGACTTCCCTAAAACCACTGTCTGCAAGTGTTTCCTAAAGCTACACACGCCACCCATATATCTAACACTTTGAGGCAGACTAAGATCGGTCCAATTGAAACGTTACCTGAAAAAACAAACGTAAACTAAAAATAAAGATAATAATTTCTTAAATATTAAACGATAATAATATGACTATTGCAAGAATAAAATAATCAAGTTAAATCTTTTATTCATAAATGCAGTGTAATAATAAATCTTTAGAAAAGATATCATCATTATCATCCTTAACGTTCCATTAGGAACACAGGGATGCTAATAGACTCCTCCATTCAGATCGGTCCATAGCCTGGCTCTCCACGACCGCTGATGGTAGACCAAAACTGCGAATCTCCCTTTCGTTAAGTGTAGGATGAATATCCGATTCGGCGAATTCACTATGAGCGATAGATACGGTCTTTTTTCCCCCTATAACAGCGTGAATTTTGGTGATATTGAACTATGGGCAAGAAAACGACGCAACCTTTGACTACCAAGTGGTATCCTCATCACTTGATGTTTTCGAATAAATTAAAAGCTTAATTTGAATATACTGGTACGAGTATAACTTAGTTTTAGGTTTTAAATTGCCCAAACCGTTTAATTGAACTTTTTATACGACTCTTATTCAACAGTATAATTAAAATAAGGGTTGATGAGATTGTTTTACACCTTTTGTCTTGATAAAACGAGGAAAGAGTTCATTCACAATGTTATTCATTTGCGCATAAAACATTAGCATAACATAAAACAATGTATGCCAAACCATGCAATTTAGAAATTATAATTTAGTACAAAATATCACGATAGAAATATTTTGTGAGTAATTGTTGATGAAGTTAATTAACGTAATAAAGTCAATTACAGAAAACTTACGAAGCCGAGGTAAATCATATAAAAAATCTGCATAAAGTTTGCGTATAATTGCAATTTTCAGTCAGTTAAAAGAAAATAATAAACTCCATAGTGATAAAAGATGTCTTCAAAATCGATCGAACAATTAAAAATGATATTGATAAATATTAAACCTTTATGTTTTCCATGACCTACGAGTAGTTGGCTAGATGCCTGTCTTTCAGCCCGAGGGTTGAGGGTTGATGCCTGTTAGTATCCAATTTGTTTCCAATTGGGTTTTCCCTTAAGGCCACTTTAGCACATTTCCGGTTCGTTTTAACAGATTAATAATTACCAATAAACCCAACAGGTTGCATTGTTAACAAAGAAAATCTAGTTAAACTTGAAATTTGACTGTTAAATATTATTATAATCTTAATTATTGTTTTCGACATACGCACACTTTACTTGGCTTTTAAAAAGAACGTTGATTTTCCATTTTATTTAAATTTTCATTCTCTAGTTTATACCAGCTGATGTTACCATCGTTTATAAAGAATAATTGCTATGTGGAAATAATACGGAGTTAACAAGACAATCGATCAATCTTCAGTGAACACAAACAAAGAGAGTGTGGCCTGGGAGTACACCGGTAATATCCGGTGATAATGGCAGTCATTTAGTAAATTGAAAGCAGAAAACCAACCCCCTAGACTATTTTTATAATATGACCGGTTTTACCTGGAGACCTTGCTCGTTGCACTTTGACTATAATGTAACAGCGAGAAAGGTTAAAATGATAAAGTCTCATTTTTATAAATTGTTCTTCTTCTATTTCTTATCCGCTCTGTAGAATTTGGCAACCCTGTTGGCAGTCATTATTTTATTAATGACTGATCTAAAGAGAAACGTGGTTTATTTTACAAACTACTTTTTCTGATTATTTAAACATGAAGTTTTTCCCTTTGTAGATTCTTTTCTTTCTGAACTGTTTTCTTGCATGATTATCTTGCAAGATTTTCATTATCTTGATGCTGCATAAATTGTCTCAGAATTTCAATAAGAGAATTCATCTCAATTTAACTAAGACTTAGTCCATCGGGAATCAAACTTCACAGTTAAATACATAAAAGTATACTGAAATAAACTATGTTATCAAAAATAAAATGTTTTTTAAATTATAAAGTTTCAACCTTTAGTATCTATTTCTGATTGGAATTGTAAACGTGAATTCCCAAATGTATTAAAATACTGATATATTTGATGAGTCATCAAAGGTTATTAAATTCAAAACCCCCAGGCTGTCTTACACTACTTTTAAATGTAAGTCGTGATAATACGAGTAAGTCACTACAAAGTGCTCAATTTACATTTTCATCACCGGAAGGACAATTTAGAGTACAATGATCATTAATATCATGACATAGAAAATAATTTTCAATGTTATTTAAACAATCCGAACTAAACATTTTTTTTATAATTTCAATAAACGACTATATATAAAAAAACTTTGTACTCATTACAAGAGATGGAATTTTTATTTTTTACTGTTTAAAAACCAATACTTTTCTCTCTCAAAAAATGTCATTGTGTTTAAAATCAACTATGGAGATCCTCTCTCCATCTCTCTAGAAAAATAGTTATGTACTCTATTCAAGAAAAAATATTCGACAATGTAAGGGTTGTCATGAGAGTCGTGTTTTATTTTCATATTTTTCTTTCCTTGTATACAATACAACATATTGGGCATATTGTTATGGGGTGATCTTTTCCAATCAACCTGGAAAGTTTTTAACTTTAAAAAAATGAGTATCAAATGGCATCCAACTCGAAATCGCCGGGTTGAAATACAAACATTTTATGAACTAGGATAAAGAGATCGTATTCAATTTTCAATGTTACTGAGTCTTTTCGAATCAAATATGAAAATCAGTTCTCGTGATTGAATATATCAATATTAAACAATATTATAGTAAAAAGTTTTCCTCTAAAAACATAATGAAAATATTATGGTATTTTAATAACATAAATTTCTAAAAAAATAGCACGCACTAGAAAGATAACATGTTCATTTTTCTTGTTTTAAACAAAACCGGGTCAGACGAGATATATTGAAAATTTGATTAATCTTTAAAGACCGTGCTAGAAGGCAGCTTGACATAATAAGTGGTCTCAAAAAATATTTGAAAAATCTTTAATTGTTGATCTTATAGCTGTCCTTAAAATATATCAATAGTTCGTTTTGTCTCTCTACAATTTTATATTTCTTTAATTCTAAAATTGTACCAAAAACTGGAGAGTCACTACATCATAAAAATATAGAGAGCATACTCTACTCCAGATCTTTTCGTGTGCACCTGGAAAGAAATGTTATTATACGTTCTGTCACACAAATGACTTACCCAAGCATCAGTGCTTGCACCAACTTTGTTTAATGAGTAGAGATTCCATTTTCCAGCAACCATATGCCAAAAAATAATGTGCGTAGATAATAAAGGATAGCTTACTCAAAATGAACAATAAAACATAACCGAGAATGCAATGAATAGAAACGTTGAATCCATAGAAAGTTGCTTTGGAGAATGGAATTCAAAAATGTAGTGGTAAAAGATAATATGTATCACACTAGAGCGATCGCTCATGTTTAAATCCTTTCTACATCCCTAAAAATGTAGTGGTAATAGATAATATGAAATGCGGATGAACACGTGAGTAATAATTCATATCCGCTCTATCACTGTGTCACGCTAGAGCGATTGCTCATGTTTAAATCCTTTCTACATCCATAAAAAATATGCTTAAGACAGACATCACATTATTTATAAGCTCGCCGGAAGAGTGTGAATGCGACGCACATACACCATAGACTATCGTTATCAGCTGCCCACTGTGTGCGTGTCCTGGAGACATGCAACAGCTGCTCAAGCAAATACTAGACACTGACCTTGTTGAATAGGTCACGTTGGGGACCACATGCAGAAAAAGATTGATATATTTTTTGTTGATATTGGTTTACATAATTAATTTAAAGGCTATTTAGAATATTTGCAACGAATCGCTGCGTTATTCCACTTATATATTAATGTGATAAGTGCACGTGTTTTTACCTCCTTTTTCGAGACTCTTCAGGTGAAAAGAACCTCGGGATAGGAGAGCCTCGGGAATGAGACAGGGCATTCTGCCTGAAATTTGAAGTAGAAACACGTGTTCCAGGGATTAATTGAATATAAACCAAAGCCTTTAAAAATTGTTTTACCAATGATTCGAACAAAAACGTTGCCATTATATTTGATAAGAAAAATACAACTATGATTTTCATTACCTAAAACGTTAATTTTTATTTAAACCACCTATTTAGAAATACGATAGTTTATGCCAGACTTACTTAATTTTTTTTGAAAGAAAGTTTTCGAAATTAACGGTTTTACGATTTTTCAACAAAAGCCAGTACTCGTATTGATTGAATCATGGATAAAAGATTCCGTTTTACAATGAATTCTGTGAAACCTGACTTTTTTTAGTTTCACGACAAAACAAAAATTATGTGATTTCTTTTATAACTTTGGTATTATGTATGTTTATCTGAGGTAACTTTCGTTGAATTAAATGCCATTGATGTCATTGGTTATTTATGTTCTAAATTTATACCGTATTAAAATTAATTAGAAAATTTAATTAAACTACACCTCTTTTATTTTTTTTTCTCGATGAGCCTCGTAAATATGTTATTGTCCCTCTGGTTAAGAATTGTGAACACGCAGTTTTCAAACTTAACTTTCATGCTTTATCACTGACTCGATTATCGGGTACGAAGCCAGTAACTAAAGCTTGGCATACAAAACATGGGTCGATAACATTAAATAAATTCGATCGACGACTGACGTGAAAAACTCATCTGAATACCATCAGACAGAAGGATCAAAACGGCATCGAGGCTATCAGTTCAATATTCAACCTACGCTGCTTTCTTTCACCCGAAATTTAGTTCCTCCTCTATAAAATCCTTATTCGTCCTATATTGACCTATGCTGCACTCGTTTGGGAAAGTGTGAGCAGCAGGAATTACCTGAAATTTCAACGAGGGCAGAACGAGGCATTCGAGATCTCTTTCAACACCCATTCCAGAACACACCTCTCCCGACTTTACGCCTAACAGCGTGAGGAACCCCTCCAACACCACATCCTCGCCTCGTGAAGTTTTATATTAGCGAACAGAACCACAGCAATCATCTAATCGCTGAAAGTATGTCCGACCTACCTTTCCGTTATAAGCACAGGCTTCTGGAGCATCACATCTAGCCTGACAAGTCCACTACAGTATTAGCCGGGAGGACAAAGGGCTGACTGAATGTGATGGAATGCAAAAAGTCTGAACGAATAGACATGTACGTGCTAAATGTGGTAAGAATTGTCATCTATTTATAAGTAGTTGTAAGAATTGTTATCTAGGTATAAGTAGTATGTAGGTGTTAACTATTTCTAAGAAATTAAATATTGAAATTATTAAAAATAAAATGCATGCAGGAAATTAGAGTAAGTTAATTCATAGTTATAATATGTAAACTAGATAATTTAATAAAATTTTAATTTGTATATAGGCATTCCCTTTGGCAAATGGCTGTGTTCAAGATTACTTTATTGAATTAAATAAAAACCTACAATAAATTTACTAAATTATTGGTTGATAAAATAAAAAATGTATAATAATAATTGTGAGAAGCTTTTCAAGATATTCAAAAGTTGTACCCAAATAACGATTTGTAACATTATATTTGGAAAAATTATGCAAAATATCATCATTCAATAAAGATGTGATGTATGTACTCGTATAATGTAAAATTATTTTCGAAAAATGAATAATTATTATTGATACGGGCCATGGCTTCTCGACTGATCGGCAGAACTAATTATGAGGATTCAGAGAATGAACAATGTGTATGGTGAAACGCAGCGAGACGTCATTTCTAGAACTTGAATGGATTTTTAGAACTTGAATGTATGGAAATAATCGTATCGTTAAGTGAAAAATTAAAAACTTTCTACACGACTTGACAGGATTATCAAGCTCTCTGTATTGTGTATGATTATCAAGCTCTCTGTATTTTAATATTCGTGTAAATGCCGAACGTTTTATTTGGTCTTTGTGTTTTTTTCATTTCTTCATAGTTTGTGTTGTAGTTTTTATAAAAAAAATCACACTGCGTTAAAAGTAGAAAGTGCTATTATCAAAAAACTGTGAGGTAATATAGCATATTATTTTTAATACATCTTCTTAAAATCTTATATAAAATGTGTTGAATTATCTATTTCCAAAAACAAAGTTAATTAAGATCAATAATTAATTGATTTTCAAAATTACTTTTAGTTTGAAATGTAATTCGTTATTTTAAAAAAGAAACTGATATATACATTCACAAGTTATAAATTTTATATTTTTTATATAGATTCTTAAATTAAAACTTCGGGAAAAAAAATCAATTTGATCGCACCAATGATCCCTCCAAGGTACTTGGGTAACTGAACTAAAGCTAGATTGTAGTCTTTATCTAAAACATTCATATACATTTGATATTATAAAGCTCAAATCAGATCAGAACCCACTCATTTGAGATACTGAGGACATTGAGACTTGGGTGCATGGATCCAAAATACCATAAAATGGAAACCACCTTGAACCATAAAAGTGACATATATCGAAAATGGCGGTATATATAGCAAAACCGATCGAGTTAATTTCAAGTGTTTGAGTTTTCTCACAAATGATAGACGCAAATACGTTAAATTGTGTCATAGGCACACTCTTGAAGGATCTTTCTTCCTTTGAAAGTTTGGGCATTACTTTGTAAGAATTAGTAAAACATACGAGTATTCTATCATACATACCTTAAATATTAATATTGTTGTCAATATTGATGTACAATAAATTCTTTATTAAATTTACTAGACGTATATTTATTTTTCAATTTGTACAAGTCAAACTCATTGGTGTAACATAATAATTTATTTATTTTAGATAAAAATCTACTTAACTCGATAAGCATCGGTCTATTGATCAACCGTGGCAGCAAAATTATTTCAATTTGTTACCTGCAGAGCAATACTAATTATAAAGTCAGACGTACTATAGGAATCGACGAATTCAAGTCACCTATACATTTCTTTAATGAGAGCTAACAAGCTAGAATCCGCTAGAAAGGACTAAATATATTAAAAAATATTAACTGACAACAATTATATTTATACAAAATATTAACTGGCATTAATGATAACACATTTAGTTACACCTGAATGTAAGTATAATCGATTTAATAATGTTAACGAATTGTGTTGCATATTTTTGTATTTATATCATAGTATTCAGGTGCAAGCCAGACATTCTATATTTCAATACAAACGGACGAGTGTTGTTTTGAGCAATTTAAAACCATAACACTTTACGGACAATTAGTTGCTGTACCCTCCATTAATTAATTTCCGTATCCGGACCATCAAGTGTTAGCTTTGCTCGTGTTGCCACTAGGAAGCAACAGACAGAGCCCCGTTATTCACATCAATCATGCTTTGCCTCGAACTTGTTTGGACAAGTCGGCATGTTTTGTGTGTTCTTTATTATTCCTTAAGAATCTGAATATGTTTTTCAAATATAATTGAAAGAGGTGGTGTATGAAAAAAATCATCATTTTGTATTACAAACTCTTTTCCGTTATATTTTTCTAAATCAGTCAGTCAATCTATTGCGACCCACATAGCTTTATCAAACAAAACAGTGTTCTAGAAAGAAATAATATTTTATATAATGATGACAAAATACAATTATAACATATTAAAGTTAAAATAAATTAATTCAAGCGCCTGTAATAACACCGTGAAAGTGGCACATCTACCCCCGATTTTTTGAGAAATTAATATTTAATGAATTTTTCAATTAAAATAACCTGTTACAAAAAAAAATTTTAGACCCACCAAAAATCAGCTTGTGATCCACAGTTTGGGAAACTCTGTTCAAAATTATCTGTTTTGAACTTTTATTTAATGAATTGTATGAAAGAATAAAATATTATGCAGTCATAAAGCATCATTTTTAGCGATTTGGGAGCCTACCCTTAATATTTAATTGTAATTAATAAAATGTTCAATACAATTTAAGTAAGTTTATTAGTTTGAATAGCATATCATCACGATATACCCTTTTTGGGTTACGCAGAGGTGACGGATCACCAATATTTTCTATCCATGCACACACATATTGTCTCAGCCACATTCATAAACCTTCTTACCTTTACTTCAGTTTAAATTTCTCTAATTTTATCTGTCTACCTCTTCCGAACTTTCCATTAATTTAAGACAAGTATATTTATTTCATTAGTCTTTCGGAACTAATTCCCTTCTCCCTAATTTTGTAGGCTAACCATTCCCGAATCCTTTTATAATTCTAATGTTAACACCCATATCGACCAAAGAATTTCTCATTTATCCGATAAATTCAATCAAACATTATCATATCATATGGTATATTCTTCTCCTCTAAATTTAAATTTAAACCGAACGTATGTTATATGTTAATTATTTATAATACATAAGCTAGCTAAAATGCTATGCACAGATTGTAAATGTTTTCGTATAGAAAAATAGGTACAATATTTTACTAAATATTTCGTATAAAAACGATTTTTTTTCTAAAAACGTGCCATTTAAAATATTAGCGTAATAAAATTCGTTATGAAATAATTTATAATCTAAAAAAATACAGAACAAGTTCAAAACAATAAAAAATAAGAGATATGCGAGTCTGTATCTTTCAGCATTGTTGCATGACCGTGACACAGCCATTCTGAAAGGGTGATATCTGTAATGGAACCGATGTTGGTGGAGTTTAGCATTGAGCAGTTATTTATGTCAAGTTTCCGTAGAAAAAATTTCAATTAACATGCTAGAGATTTCACAGAAATGTTCTACTTTGTTTAGATTTTTTTTAATGTTTCATATAAATTGTGTATTTTTTGATAAAATTTATTTAAAAAAATATGTTTAGCTTTGTTCAAAAACATGCATCCTTTAAATGTTTATATCTTTCTTGAATTTCATGTAGTATCAGCGGGTTTTTTTGATACGCGATTGGATACGAGAGTGATATATAATAAGGATCGACCTTCGTGACATAGGTTGAACTTCAAGTTAAACCCTCACTTTTGTTGTTTTGAGTAGCAATAATATTAAGCTGCCCATTTTCTAACTATTAAAATTATATTATAGACTATTCCTCGTGATCAAGCATGATTGTCGGCCATATTGTGGATAAAACACTCTTTTGCGTATACTGATTTATTGTATACAAGCTCTTATACTTCAGAATGTACAAAATCTTTACAGATAAATCTCAAAATTTCGATGGCAGGGCGATTAAATTTTCAGCGTTATCAGCAGGTTTAATCTGATGTATCCTTTCATTTGGTAGTTTTATAAAACGATATTTGTGAGTCTTGAGTATGAAAAAAAACTCTCTCAAAATGTTGACACACTGAACGTTCTAATTTTAAGCTGAACCATTCTTAAAACCTAAGTTAATTGAGCCAGAAAAGTACTGCCAATAAACACTAAAAGACATTTCTTCGAAAGAACAAAAAAAAATCTGCAATTTTCAAGTGCAAGGGAAAGGATATAACTTCATATAACTTGTAGCAGGATTCCTTCCGGTAGTTTTATTCTGAGATTGGCGTAAACTCCAAACATTTTTTTAATTTAAAAAATGACTAGATTATAAACTCATTTTTTTCATTTATAAAAAAAACTTATCAATTTTATATAAGTAATATATTTCACCTTGTAATTCATTTATCAATTAACCCAATTCGCATTTTTATACCCAATTATCTCGAGTATTCTTGACTCATACTCTTTTCATAAGTGAAACAATTACTTTTATATGAATTGTATAACTTATGGCCACAGACACTTAACAATTTTATATTAAATGTATTAAGGATTTTTATACAGTAACATTGGATTTGAAAATGGCGCTTTACTTCATACATTTTTTTGACCAGATTAATTTCACTTTCCACTGACCTACAAAAATATTGTTTACAGCCAAAACTATCGGCATCAACGCAGTGATTCAGTGGTAAGTATACTTGCTTAACGTCCAGCATGTCGAGTTCAATTCATTGCAGTTTCCGAATAAGTTTCATTTTTTATTTTTTTATTTAAATTTGTTGCTGTCCAGGCGCCAAGTATTTGTCTTGGAGAACTCTTGTGATGTTACAATAAAAGAGCTTCATTAATTTCTAGATTTTGTTTTTCATGATGAAATGTCACTTTTAATCATATTTTTCCATATAAGATGACTAGATCACGTTTGAAAATGCTTATCTGATAAGAAACTGGTCGAAGACTGAATGCGACATTGAGTTTTATTTCCTTAAATGTGTTAGGTTTAAACCAATCCAGTTCTAGCGACCTCCATAACCCTGTTGATATGACACTTGTCTTCTAGTCCGGGGGTTGCGTGTTCGATTCTCGTTGCTACCCAATTATTTTCAAACGGTTCCAAGTCTTGTTCAAACAATTTTACATTGCATTACACTTTTGTTGTATACGGTATAACCTGACGTGTTTATTGCCAAATTTAAATCTCTTTAAACCAATCAAAAAAGTTTTAAAGAAGCCTTGAGGGATAACCAGACTAGAGCCCTTTTTAAAAATAACATTTGAGTACTAACGGGAATAAAATTCTCAACCTCCAAAATTGTATACATGTTTCTTATCAACTAGACCATGAAGGTCGTTTTTTGGTTGATTGAAAGAGATTGCCACAAGGCAACAAACAAATCAGGTTATACTGTATACAACGAAAGCGTAACAAAATACAAGACAATGAAAGTTCTAGTATTTTTGCATAAGTGGGTTGCATAAAATATAATATGTGTAATTTGAGAATGCTCGAAAATATTTTTTAAATTGATATTTTGTGCACTTGGGCATGCATCGAGTCTTACGGGGCTTAATATAAACGTTATTTTAAGTATTTTGCATCCCGATCTCGTATTTTCTTCCAAAACATGACATTTTACTTGCATCTAGTAAATATTTTTGTAAACAATTTAATATTTAAGCGATTGTCTTCTAATTTCTGATTTCTCAGATGGAAAATACCATATCTTAGACACTGAAAATATGCAAGAATTCTGACGTCGCGCCATCAGTGTGCAGTGAAGTGTCCGATCTTGAAGGTTTTGATACATGAATCTGGATATCAACTTATCTCTGGCTCCTAATATGTTAGATTCAGGAATTAGCCAAATCCTTCAAACTAGTTGTCAAATAACGTGTCTGAGTATGTGTTGACATGTATTCCATCAACTGACAAAAAAGAAAAACCCTGCAGAACTTGCAACACATACGTTGCAAGTTAACATTGTAAGCTAGACACTTGAAGAAAAGTGAGACCCTGTACATGTAAAAGGAGTGTGTTATATCTCTCGACAAAATAAAATATTAGCAAAAAAACCAACTTTCAACTAATTTATCAAAGTATTTTAAACAAATATACAAAGTATCATTACAATATTCATAATATTTACTTGGATATATCAATTTTATTAAACCCTTCACTAAAATCCGAATTCCTCAAAAAAACCTTGGCAGTGGAAGAGACTGTTTTGATTTCGATCGGATCTTATAACATAATATTGAAAATAATGTAATTATTGGATATATCATAAATAATTTAAAGAGCGATTAGAGCGGTGTTGGTGTAATGCATACAGTCATTTACAACTTTTAATAAAATTTATAACATTACAGATATTCATTTAAAAAACTTAATTGATGTGTATTTTAAGTACAAGCTTTCAAATGTTTTAAAACGTTAGAGCAAACTTATTCACTTATGTAATTGATATTTCATTATTCAGAAAATTATGATGGTTTAAAATAATTCGCCTTTTATTTCAGATTATTTATATAATTCAAAAGAATTTGTCTTTATGTTTATATATGAATTTATATGATTAAAACATATATGAACACTACACTACATCTAAAGTTGAATGTGTTACTATTACAAATTGGAAAATGTGCAAAGGTTTCTTTGTTGTTTGCCTTTCTTTGGTTAGTCTTATGTGATTTTCTTACCCGATATATTTATAATCGTATATATGTTATGATAAATATAAGAAATTTCCTTAATAAGAGCCGCATGTTATTCCTTCCAATTTAATCTCAAAAGACATTAAAAAAATATAATGTAATTTAAATCACAGATATACATATATATCCCCGACTACTAGGCTAAAATAATACCGTTATTCGAGGTGAGTAGCTCATCGTGACTTTCCAAGCGATCATGTTCCTAACTTTTATCGATTAAGTTTTTGTCAGTTTTCTTATATTTATACTTTAATTAATTAGAATTTTGCAGTCAAATTGTCAATCAATTCAAACCTTAGTTTTGTTAAAGAACCATTGAGTTAAGTTAACTCTACAAAAGTTTCTATATGTATGATACCATCTTACCATTGTTATTACTTTTATTTTTAATTCAATTAAAGTTCTCGTAAGTCGTTCTGTGTTCCATAGAACGATTAAAGTAATACTTGGAGTGCTCGAATCTAATTCATAACATATTCATCATGCAGTCATTATGTTCATATAGGGTTCAGGCAATAAACCGAATATTTTTAATGCCCGCACTTACAATACCAATTTGGCAGTCAAATTCTTCACATCAAACGTTACGTTTGTGTGTTACAAGAATAAACAAAATGATAACAGGATTTAAAGATCACCGTTGCCGAAAGCAACCGGTGGACTGAATAATATTTGTTTCAAAATTGGCTGAAGAAAACCTAAGTGGAAAGCAAAGTTTCTACTAGTGTTTCGTGTTACAGTACGATTGTGTACATTTGATGGTCGCAATTAAAACGTATGAACTTTTCAAAGACATTATTTCAAAGTCAAATTCAGCAAATTAACTTGAGAACATTTATGTGAAGGACGCGTAACATTTTCGATCATCTATGATAAAAGATGAAATTGTATTGAATAACATTTGTAAGGAGTTCAGTGAGTCGTTGTGTGATTATTCCCCAGAGACACTTACTCGAGCAATGTTCAGTGTTCCCAATTCCTTAAAAAAATAATAAATGCATGAATTATCAACATGTTTTTGATAAATGTGTGAAGTTTCTTACATATTCTCACTTTATCTCCTTTCTTTCAAAGTGTTATTGGCATAAATGATCCTCTTTATAGAATTAACTAATAATAATGCACTATGCCAAGGGTTGCTTCATGTGGTATATACTCATGATTAAGTCTTACAAAGTATAAAGGTTAATAAGAGTTTTTATAAAAGGAAGTTTCCTGGCTCACAACAAATGATGGGCAATATACCAAGAAAGACAACATTTCAAGTGGACACCCTCAGATTCATAAAATTTGTACTTGTCATGTAAAATAAAATAAATATCGATACTCGTGTTTTATAAAAGTGACAATTCGTGGACTTTGCATCTGTTTCACACACTCGATTAATAGATTTTTTTTAATGAAGTGATGTTATCGTAATTTCGTAGGTTGGTTATGAATCTCAAAAAAATATTGATGGTTGCTGTAGATTTTTCTTAGTAAAATTCAAATAACAAACGTCTACATAGACCATGGATTAAAAACAGCAAATACAATACGGGTAAAATCATAGTTTAATTAGTTTAACATCTATGCAATATTTTAAGAGAGTGAAAACATTCCGTTCTGGTCATGAATCATAAAAGTCCCACACACAGAATATTTTCAAGAACAACGTAAACTCAGAGCACTTGGAGTCCTTTAATGAAGTATTGTCAGCACTGAATTTATATTATATAATCCATACACTAAATGAAAGATTTTGAAGTAAAGTTCGCATTATGGTATTTAACAGCTTTTTTATCAATACCTGGGAAAAGTAACCTTAAAAATTAAGTTTTATTAAGTTTTCATTACCAATACAATATGCTGTGTAAAATAAGTAGTAAATATATTGTGTAAAATAAGTGATAAAATCTGGCTTTAAAATATACTTAGTTTATATGCCAAGGTATTCAAAACAAATATCAGTTTACATTTTATAAAGAAAAGAAAATCTTAAAATGAATTAATTATGTTATTCTCAATTCGTAGTCATTTTCATTAAAACCGGTCAACAACTTTTTTGCGAGACAGTAAAAATGTGTAATGGTCAGTCGGTTTGCCCTTATTTTAGCAGTCTTGATCACGCAATAATATTTTTAAATGAATGAATCTCGTGTCAAGTTCCTGTGAATGTCTCGTACAAATTAATATTCCACGCGATACTTCATAATAAGATTATAATTGGTGTCCATACCGCGATTTATCGTCTTTGCTTAAGTTGGGAAACTTTGGCATTGTTTAAGAAACATTGTATGAGATTGGGCCCTGCAATAGACCGTGAGACAAGACATTGGTGATGAGTACCCATTGAGGTCCTTTAGAGGCTGGCAATCGAAGATACTCGTACATCGACCAAAGCCTGCTGTACTCAAGTGATTAACTAACCAGAGTTGTTAACATGAATACGGCATCGATTCTCAAATAGTTAGTAATGATAATGTAGGGTACTTTTGTCATAACCACCATCATGCCATATCCCTATTGAGTTAGATAGAGATAATAATTCTCCACTTTATTTTATCCTAGTGCACATGTTTCTTTTCAGCCACGTCCATATATAATATCTCGTCATGTATATTTCCTATTGTAAAGGATTTCACTCTTCCCTGTTTTAGAATTAGTTTAATTTGGGCATGCCACGTATTCCTCCCAAATTTTCTGTACCTTTTCTACTCGTATAGATTATTTTTGTTAAATTATTCTTTCTAAATGACCAAACCATCTTAATTATTTTTGCTTCATTTTAAGCATTACAACTTTTATCAATCCGCATTTCTTCGTAAAATCATCATGTCATATTACGAGGCATATCCAGAAAGTAAGTGTACTGATTTTTTGTAGGTTACAATTTTTTTTATTTAAACAAAAAAATTACGTGGTTACCGTAGTACATATGTAAGCTATTTTTCGACATAGTCGGCATTCCTCTCAATGCAGGTGGTGAAGCGGGGTATCAGCTTTTTGATGCCTTCCTCGAAGTAGTTTCCCGCCAACCCCTCCGTCCACTTCTCCACCTCCTCCTTTACCTCCTCGTCGGTTCCACCCATGTGCAGCTTCAGGGAGGTAAAGATGGTTCAGGACATCCCATTTAAACGAGGCGAGCAGTTCCTTCGTGGCGTTGGCCGTGTGTGGTCTTGCATTGTCGTGCAGCAGACAGACTCCCTTTGTCAGCATGCCTCTCCTCATGTTCTGAATCGCCCTCCGCAATTTTTTTAGGGTCTCACAGTATCTTGCAGAGTTGATGGTCTCTCCTTGAGGCATTTATTCCATTAAAATTATGCCTTGACAGTCCCAAAACACGGATGCCATGATTTTCTTGGCTGAAATTGTGGTTTTGAACTTTTTGGCGGAGGGTGAAGAGGTGTGACGTGACCGTTTTTAAACTCGCGACACCACTTGTATACACTCGTACGATTCATAGCTTTATCACCATATGCAGTTTTCACCTCATTATAAACCTCTACCGGAGGTTTTCCCTTCCAAACGAGATAACGGATGACGCCGCGTATTTCGCACTTGGCGGGAGATTGGATTGGCATTTTTCACGAAACGTATTGTCGCGTTGACACTTCTCAACGTACTGACCTCGAACCGGTCTCGTTGCGGAGGGGAAGGGTCAGGCTACACGGAAGTGTAGCCAACATGTCGAAAATAAAATCCATCCGGTCGTGAGAGCCTCAGTACACTTACTTTCTGGATACCCATAGTATTTCAAACATTATTTTCCACACATTATACAACGCTCCCATTACACTTTGGTTGCATAAACAATACATCCTGATATGCTAATTGCGATATAGCATTTCTTCATAAACCAAAAAAATATTCAAGAGGTCTTAATTGAAGGTGTTGACTAGAGCATATATAAAAAAACTGGGTCCTAAAAGGAACTGAACCCACAACCCTCGGTTTAGAAGACAAGCATCTTACCAAATAAGCTACGGAGTTCGCCATAAGTGAATAAACATAATTTAAATTAAATTTGTACTAGATATTATATTTTATTGTAACTCTACGTGACTCCGCTGCCCCAGCTACCAGTTATATTATAATTTTTGACTAACGATTAACATAGAATAATTTCGTTACTTAAGTTGTTACTAAGTTTCTCGGCGGCCGTGGTCCAACGGTTAGCATTTATGCTAAGCAAGCGGGCGCCCTAAGTTCGATCACTTGCGAATTACCTTCCGGGTGGGTTTTAATCTCAGACCATTTTAAATTAATATTTATGTTTTCTGTAGACAGGGTGCCGATGACTTAACCTGCCAATCGTGTTGGAACTTTAATCCCATTGCTACCGGAACTTTAGTTCGATCTGTAATAACTGTGTGTTTGCTAAATCACAACAACTTGCATACTATAAACCAATAAATGCACAGGCGTCTTACAACGACAAGATAGCTAATAATCATACTCGATCACGAGACACAGCCTATCGTTGGCTTGTTTTAGATTTATTTTTTTTATATTTGCCATCTTTTAGGGTTACGAGAAGATTAAATAGTTTTGTTTACGCCCGTAGTCTAACGTTTAGTATTTAGGTAAAGCCAGCGCCCCTGGTTCAATTTCTAACGAATTCGCTTCCAGATATTGAGCTTCTTTATTTGCGTTTTTCTTTAGCTTATATGTAGATGACGCTCTTGTTAGGACATTAGCCTCCGTCAACCTCTCTTATTTTCTTTTGAGCTGGTTGGAAACATTCTTGAGGTGAAAAAAAAGTAATATAACTTTTACTTCAGATACAAAAACATACGTTTAATTAGGAAAACAATAATTATTTTTAATGTGGAAAATAGGCTTTGGCAAAAAAAACAAGTGTCAAACTTTATGTAAATATATAATGACTAGAATAACTGTTGCCTTTTTACAAATTGAATTTTGAGACAAGTGCCAAATTTTTCTATGGAAAGAGATTTCTTCTGGGGCTGTAAAGTATATTATATCATTAATATTTTTTCGAAGTTATGCGTCAGGGACCTTTTTTATTATAAAAAACCAGAACAACATGATGGAGTATCTGAAAAAGACTGAAATTTTGTTATATTAAGTGCTTCCACATCACATAGAACCTAAGCGAATACACCTCTTTTTGTCTCTCGGAACCTTCAGAGACCTAAATATTTGGACTTACAGATGTAAACATCTAAGGATTATAACGAATAATTTTTTTGCATATCTAATCAATTAACTTGATTAATGTTAATCTTACCATCGTTACAAACTCTAAAAATTAAGCACCAACTTTATAAAAGATTTATAAAAGATTTTAGATTAAACTTGTTGAAGCTCCATAGTAGAATGATAAACTCAAGATACTTTTAATTCTAATAATTGTACCTTATACGAATACATATTCGCACATGATCACATGGCATTGGTTCGTGCCTTCTATCTCAAGGCCCCAACGAGAGCCTGAAGAATTCAAATATTTTCTGATATATTAAATTTTGAAAGATATGAAATGCTTTAACTAGGGATATACTCTTCTTACAAATTGAAAGTATACTTATTATAACGACCTTCGTGGCATAGTTAATAAGACGCTTGTCTCATATCCGGGGGGTTCAAGTTCAATTCCCGACGGTACCCAAAAAAATTAAAATGGGTCCAATTCTGACTTAAGAGTTTGTTTGGTAACGCGCTGGGTGTGAACAAATGTTGTCTATTTATGTGCCTAAATTTCAAACACTTACGAAGGTAAACTACAAGTTAGGTGTCTAATCCAGTAGTTTTTAACCAAAAGGCTCGATTACTGGGGCCAAATTTATTTCAAAATATTGTTTCCCACAAGCGCTCTTCATTATTTCCGTATCACCAATTCGAATATATTGAGGGGTGGGTACGTACGAATAGATACAAGTATTTTCTCGTAAAGTTTCGGTTCTTACTTTATAGAAGTCAATTTTAATGTATGAACAATTGTATTATTATATCTTAATAAATCACACTTTGGTTGTCAAAACTACAACCTGGTAGGTTGATTTTAATATGGCAATCTCCTACAATCAACCAGAAATATGCTAAAGTGGTCGTAAGGGAAAACAACAAATCCCCGACAACAGACCCCGGATTCTTCTGGAAAGTTACAACGGTGAATCAAATATATCAATCAGGTTCCAGTCTTGTTTGTACGAGTATTGTATTCCAGACACATTCGTGTAATAAGATTATGGAAACTAGTGTTATTTTTAATAATGTCATATTTAACGAACCAAATTAACTTATAGAACGAGCGGGAAACTTCAAATTAACAAGTTAACATTTTTTTTAAACTACTCGTACATGTTAAAAATATGTATCAAATTTAATTCCCTGGTGTATTTTCTTGTATTACGTTTTTGTTGTGTAAGATTTGTGTGTTACCATGTGATGAATCCAAAAAAATATAGTCTGAAGTAAAACTCAGATGGCCCTTTTTAAAAATAATTGTTTACTAACGACATTACACCTGTCAGCTATTTTTAAAAGAGATGCATCTTACACTCTATGATACAAAGGTCGTCAAATCTCTTTTATTTTAGATTTTTTTTATGTAGCTATGAAGCTCGAAAAATTTTGGTTGCTCGCTTCTGAAAATCAAGTCAAGTACCAATAATTCTAAAGAAATATCATAACACTTGATAACTCAAAACTGCGTGACTTGTCTACAAAAATATTTATTTCATATGATAAAAATACATATAATAATGAAGTATGTATTGGTGGGTGGGTGAACCACGTGGTAAAAAGAGAAGACCGCCAAGTGTGGACCGGATCAGAGGAAAAATATCCGTTCTTTTAATAACCGATAAAATCTCGATGGCACTTAACTCGACTTGGCAGCGCTATATAAACACGCTAATTTAGCGATAACTGAATGTTGTACATGACATTTCTCTCCTGATTATCTAAATTAATATGACTCCTGAAATACCACGGCTGACCAAGGTAATTACAATGTGATATTTTTGTTTAGCTTTTGTAGTGTTAAGGAAATATATATTTTAGTTAAATTGTGCTTTTTTTATTATTTACACATATTAAATGGAAAGTGATTTTGAATTATTAATATATCTATATCCCACAAGGGATAGTAAAGTAAATAATGATCGTACAGAAGATAACTCGTTGTCATATATGGATATTATACATAAGTATTGTAAGTGCAGTTTTTCTTGGTGATATGCATTGTCAGTGCTTTTAATGTCTACAAATCAGCGCATAATCCTTTGTAGATTGAATGTTTCTGGTTTTAAGTGTTTCTTGAAGTAATTTGATTATGATGGGATTTAGGTGTTTCTTGAAGTAATTTGATTATGGTGGGATTTAAGTAATCTTCTGTTTCAGTTTGATTTTTATTATTATGACTGTTGTATGTCGATTCGTTTAGTTTTTATTTTGTTTTGTTAAACTTATCGGCCTTAAAAAAGGACTATTTAGGCAGATAAGTTATTTATTTTATTAAAAATAAATAAAAAAAATTAATATAATACAAAAAAGGTGAATTAAAGTCTTTTTTATCATGTTTAGATAATGAATAGTGATGGACTTATAACACAAATAAACCTACATTTAAGACTGAAATGATAAGAGAGTGAAGAAGAAGCAGAAATAGAAAACAGTGGAAGTAAATAAATAGAGAAATTTTAACTGAGGGAAATGGAAGAACTATGAGAAAAAGAATGGCATATGTTATATGTGTATATGAGATGTTTGTAACTGAAAGAGGAAAAGGTTAAGTGCATTAATGGACAAGCGTAGAAATCTCTCCTATCTGCGTACCCCAAAGGCAACATGACGTGATGATATGTGTACTATAAAAAATATGTTTTTACACATGTGTGTGGTGAAATTGAGTTCAGAATATGAAATTTATCACTAGAAGAAGGAAAATATATTTTGGAACCATTTTCATCACTTATTTTATTTTTGTTTTGAAAGAAAATAAATTAGTTTATTTAGCGCGTATCCGTTATATCTGTCAATTCAAGAGAATCGAAAAGTTAATTAAAATAGCCACTAAGCATTAGTACAACAATGCATGCAGATAAAAAAAAACAAACAAATTAAACCAATTCGGTATTAGCACGGAATCGAACCCTGGATATTGAACAAGTTTGCTAACCACGGGACCAAGTACCATAGTATATAACTTAATTAAAAAACTCATAACCTCTATGTAAGGACTATTTTCAATCATGTTAAAGTTTAAACAATCTAGCTGTAACCCCTAAAAAATCATGGGATTTAAATTGACTTAATAAGCTGAAAGGGTGAAAAATAAAAATTGCTGAAAAGTTTCAAGAACGAATGTTTGTTTCAAGTTTTGATAGATCGGATAATATAAAGATTGCCTAATAACTCCTTTAAAGTGGACGGAACAAACGTGGTTTATTTTCATTTCAAAGGACAGTTCCCATATGACAACAATGTTTCAATATTTTATAAGGAGGTCTCTTATATGCAAATTTGAAAGAATGGCAGAATTAGCATTCAGTACTCATCGTACCACATGTATAATTTTCGACTTTATTCTCGACAAAATTATCATGATAGCAAACTTCAAGTCTTCTCTCAGATCGTTGACGAAAGTCATAAATACGCTTTGCGTTTTCAGCATGACGCTCGTTGGCTTCATTTTCAGTTTCTTTCTGTTTTTTTACTTGTCGAAAATTTCGCTTTCGCAGAGAATATGCTGCGTGACGTTTATTAACTTCCTCTGCTTTTTGTCTCTGATAGTTGGACATATATTTAGCGCGCTATTAACTATTGTTTTTTTTTCTTTGGTTCCATTCCTATTTATTTAATTAAAGCGAATGACAATAATTTACTTTTTTTGGAAACAGTAATAATACATCGTAACTACTCGTATGTCATTTAAAATTGAAACGCAATATTAAACCTAACTTTGAGAATACTTATTCTTCCATATGAATGTACAACCGACTTCATATCGTTTTATGCTTGATAATAATGATTTCATTTAAGAAAAATATATTAAAATCATTAAGACACGAAATTCATTATTTTATTTTCATTAGAATCATTAATGTTTTAATGATTAAAAACAAAACATTTTTGTTTTATAAATATAAATATTTATTTTTTATTAAAATTATTTATAAAACATTTTACAAGTGTTTATAGATAACAAAGTGAATTAGAGCCGGAAGAAAATCATCGAATGAAAGTAGGTGAAAAACTTGTTGTTTATGCTTATTTTAATAAACTAGATTTCCTTATCCTTGACGAACCTATTAATAGATGATTCTAATTTCTATCAGTATTAGAAATGAAGGTAAAATTAGAAAAAAAATGTTAGATAAAAACATGTAAAAACAAAACACTACATGAATATAAGTACTAGTATTGATTGCTTCATTTTTATCTCACACAAGTGCTGATTCACTTTGCCTATAAAGTAATGCTGGCAAAGGTGTTGAAAGGCATTCCCATCCAACCCTGCGTCTTGAGCGTAGCTGCGCAGAAATTGCAAATATATAACTAAAGGCTCCTGCCCGTGACCTAGCGAATGCGCGCCAAAAGCAGCAGTAGTCGACAATAGCTCGCGAACATATCCACCTTCAGTATCGCCGTGACGGGGTTAAAGCAGCCCTGTGCCGCCATATTGGAACGTCGAAAAACGCGGGAATAAATGACAGTCAAATCCATAAACAACATTTTCCGGTTTTATCACATGAGATAAAATCAAAAATAATCGCGCGAACGCTTGGAATAACGAAATAGCATTTTTATTCTCTGGCAACCTTCGAAAATTGTGTATTGTATTTTTTTTAAACGAATTAATTAGTGACAATGAGTTATTGCAAAAATTGGTGGTTATATTTCATAGTAATTTTTTTTATTTTATAAATAAACACGAAAATATTTATTTATATTAAATGGGAACACGTGAAAAAAATTGTAATGTAATAATATAGTATAGATGTTATAATTAAGGGTGGTTTGACGATGTATAATGATCGGTAGTGCCTTAAAACTGATGATTTTAGTGCCTTTTAGGGATAAAAATGACACTCATGAAGTACCCAAGGAAATAAAGTTTTATCAAGAAAAGTGTGAATTCGGTTAAGTGTGTTTTTTAAACAGTTATGGCCAGTGAACGCTTAATAATGAGGCTGCTCATCGCATTTGGATTTATAGCACTTAATATTCTGAGGTTTGTTTATTTATTTATTTTTAATTTCCTCTGTGTGCGACAATTATTACATTAATTCAAAAACAAATAAATAATTCTAAACTTACCTGCAACCCAAAAAAATCTGTAGGTTCTTATAAAAAAATACTATAGTCACATTAATACTTTACAGCACAAACGTGAGTGAAAGGTGTGAAAGAATGGGACCA
Source organism: Odontocerum albicorne (assembly GCA_949825065.1). Lineage (NCBI taxonomy): Eukaryota > Metazoa > Arthropoda > Insecta > Trichoptera > Odontoceridae > Odontocerum > Odontocerum albicorne. The sequence continues at coordinate 40,634,990 of OX463840.1, forward strand.
TGGAAAATATTGTTGGATTAAAAGCAATGGGGCACTGACACTATACATATACTCGTATATCGAACCGGGATATAATAAAACATGCTTAGATGATAGTTCAAATCGCTATTTTAATACCAACTTTGGTACATGGGAGTGAAACGCTGGTATAGAAAAATACAAAAAAGAGCCGAATAAATGCTGTATAAATACGTGCACTGAGAATAGTACATGGGATGACAATGTATGACAGAATACGGAATAAATTAATTAGTAATGAATGTGATTCATAGACTGGTGTAATGAGTAAGATGAAGAAACACACTTTGAGGTGGTTAAGGCACGTAGAACGAATTAATGAAAAAAAAATATAAAACGTAAAGAACAAATATACAGAGTAACTATGAGTGGAAGTATGGTTGCATTAAATTAATCATATTTTGAATAAAGTTAATTTCAAATGTCAGATCGTAGGAGTCGAATGAGAAAGTGTTGTGATGTAGAGATTGCGAAAGGTGTGTGCCGCGATAAATAAAGTCTAGCGCTCTATCCTCTACCTATTCCGACAGGGAAAGTGTGTGATGGTATGTACACATATGTATCACTTTTAATATTTAAGAGTTATTATTGAGCTCGAATTTTTCGTCGATTGTTATTAAAATTAAATTAACAATAAGTTTGAGGTTTTATAATTTAAATATATTCAAGAAATTTTGGTGACAAAAACAGACGTTTCCTGTGTATTTTTTTATATGAAAATAATTATCATGTATTTCATCTTAGCAACGAACACACTGCAGATAAATACAATATTTTTGTAGAGCCATTTATATATCGTGCATTTTTTGTTGAAATTCTAGTAAAAGAATCAAATAAAGCATGCTTGGACAACATGTCATTGTATTTAACGTATGAATTTGAATTATAACTAAAAAGTGAATCGATCATAAAAAATGCATAGAAAATATAAATATATTATTTATAGTTAAGGCATTAACATTGTATAGGTTTAAATACATTGTAATTTGTTAATTCCACTTTATGTAACGGTATAACCCTACCGGTTTCAAAGTTTTCACCTCATCATCAAGGGAGCACAAACAAGACTTGTTTACGTAACATAAAATAGAATAAACAGTGTTTGATAAAACGAATTACATAAAATATAAAAAAGTTACGAAATAAAACCCTTAACATAATCTAAATCCATGGATTTTTCTTTGCAAATAACAGTTATTTCAAGAATGGTTTGCTGAGTATCTACAAGTACAATCAAAATATAAATAAATTTTTATTCATCAATTAATTTTCATTGTATAACAATTCAGCTAGCTAATTACGTGGTGGCAATTCTTCCAATTAGACCGAAGTAAATAAAGGAATATACATGGTCATAAAAAATATTTTCTTCATATTGATTTTGTGTAAAATTTATGAACAACATAAATAATAACAATAAAAGTGAGATACCATCAATTAAAGAAGAAAAAAAAGTATTGTCGGGAATGAAATATTTGTTCAACTCTTTTTGAAACATCCAAATGAAGGGATAAGTTTAACATTTGTTGATAACTGGTTCCGGAGTGTTACTGCATGGACAATAAAGAACGACATTCAAATGGAAGACCGATGAATGGTTTATAATATCTTCAGATTTCTGTCGTATCCGAATATTTCACTTAGATATTATAAATAATATGTCCATTTTACATGCTCACTTTCCAATGTAAGGCGTAATTCTAGTTTATTTCAAAACAAGCGTTTCAATTTCATTAAAAACTAATTTCATTTGCATTTTTCTAACTTTTTATGGTAAAAAAAAGTTTTTAGTTATTTCATTATAAATAAAAAATATTTTTGAAAAAATTTAAACGGATATTCTCTCTACACCCTATCATACATTTCTCACAAAACACAAAGAGAATGTAGTTTTTTTTTTTTTAATTAATAATTCATTCTGAACAAACGAGAGACGTAAAATATATGCATTTGAAATGTGGTGCTTGAAAAGAATGTTACTAATTCCATGGATAGGAAGGCAATCTAATGCCTCCATTCTTGAGGAACTGAGAATCACCGACAGATTGTTGAAAATTTGTCTTCGAAAAGTCTTCCAATTATTTGAGCATATTGCTCGTGAACAAGGAGACAGTTCAGAGAGGTTTATAGTAACTGTATGCGTAGAAGGACGACACAGAAGAGGTAGAATTCGACTGACCAAGTGAGAGACGCAACTCGACTACTCTTAACAACTACCCCTCGCGCTGCGGAATGCAGGGATGGATGGAGAATAGTCGTCAGAGGCTATTAAGGGAGTCACGATACTTAGTCATGAGCTACACGACAGGATGGATAGATAACCATCTCCTTATCAACTACGATTTTTTTCTAAAAAGAGTGTAGTTTTTGGTTATTTTTTTAAATTATTTATTTTTTGTAAATAAAAAAAACTCATAAAATGCACACATTCAGAAGAACGAAATCTGGATATTTTTTATTTATTCGCACTTTGCTCGCATTTTTCAATTCAAGTTTAAAGATTATTTGAATTTTCTAACAAACAAATCAATTTGACAGTTGAAGTGCGATATTGTTTTTTTTTATTATACGTGCTAATTTATTTATAACTGAGCCAAGTGGTTGAAAATAAAATTATTTATGTAAAAGTGCATTGCTTTTAAGGAAATTATTTTCCCTCATTAAAATAAATTTTATTTTGCTGTTTAATATAAATTTAAATAAAGCGAGCATACAAACTGTTTTAACCGTTTCTACAAATTTAGGGCTTAATTTCTGACTAGCTAAAATGTGATCAAGTGATAGGATAAATAACTTTTTTATAATTGCCATTTTCCTCATTATGTTTTCTAGTTTAGATAACTGGTGTTACATGGATAGAAGTAACTGGTATTACAAGAAAAGCCATCCACCACTCTAGATCCAATCAATGCTAATGGTCTATCTAATTTGGAAGTGCGAAACAACGTTGAAAATAAACTTAATTATCCTGAAAATCATACATGTTAGTTTCAAAATCTATTGGTCAACATATTTACTAGTTTTTCGGCACTGCGGGTTCTTCAGTGCACCCAAGACTGGAACGGACATGCTCCATCTCTCCAATGATTAGTTCTAATCAACTTTGAACTTAATTTAGCTGGTGGCCGTGATATAACGATTAACATTCACGCTAATCAAGTGGACGTCCCAGGTTCGATTCATGATGGATTCATTTCTTTACTTAATTTACTCTTTGACCATTTTACATCAGAATTTATGATTTTCTGTAGCTTATATACTGCTCATCATAAATTCTTAAAGCATCATTGAACAACACAAAAATAGCGCCTTATAAAACTGCCTAACGAAAGGCTGCAGTATATTGAAACTGGACTAGATCTGCCAATACCGTGTGTTTGCTGAAGTGCAACAGCTTGCCAAAATTAAATAATACATGCACAGACGTAGTTCATCCACAGAATGCCTGACATTCATATTTGATCATGAGGAATAGTCGATGAGGATGATGAGCATCATAAGTTTTTCTGTATCATTAGATATCTTTAATAAGTCAAATTATCTTTAAATTATCGATAGCATATTATGGTTGCGCATGTGTATTTTATGACTATGGTTGTTTTCTTAGAGGATAACAAAGTAAATGGCCACGGTTCCTAACTGTCAAAAATATTTTAAGAAAAATGAAAGTTAGTATATTATATTACATTTTCGTTGCATACTGTATAATCTTATGGGATTATTGTCAGATGGCAATCCCTTCTAACCAATCAGAAAGGTGCTAAACAAGACATAATTACAAACCAGACTGGAATCCTTTTAAAACCTGTACCAATAGGAATCAAACCCGTAACCCATAGATTGGAAAACAGACGTCTTACAAATAAAACCAAGGAAGTTACCAGAATTTTTTTTTAAGGCAAACACACAAAAAACCTATATTTAGAGCTCTATTTCTCGCTTAGTCACCACGCACATTTATATTCATTATTCAAGGCCTCTGTAACATCTTACTAGTTGGTTGAGAGATATATCAACATGGCAATAAACCGACCTAGTTATGCGGTACACAGCGAAAGTGTAATACAATATAAGGTACCTAAAAGACGCACTCGACAATATGGCATACCCAATACCAAAGGTTATGAATCCCTGCTTTAGAAAAGGCTATGAACCCCTGCTTAGGAAATGTTATGAACCCCTGCTTTAGAAAAGGTTATGAACCCCTGCTTTAGAAAAGGTTATGAACCCCTGCTTTAGAAAAGAATAACTCTAATTGAACCTCTCCAAGAGTGAAAGAAAATGTCTTAGAAATAATGTTTTCGATATTTTTTTATCGAGTAATATTACGAATTGATAAATGTTCAATCAACTTTTACATTTAAATAAATAGTGGTATTTCAAGTTTTATATAGTCTATGGAATTTGATATATTATGTATTATACTATGCGTATCCAGCAAGTAAGTGTACTGAGGCTCTCACGACCGGATGGATTTTATTTTCGACATGTTGGCTACACTTCCGTGTAGCCTGACCCTTCCCCTCCGCAACGAGACCGGTTCGAGGTCAGTACGTTGAGAAGTGTCAACGCGACAATACGTTTCGTGAAAAATGCCAATCCAATCTCCCGCCAAGTGCGAAATACGCGGCGTCATCCGTTATCTCGTTTGGAAGGGAAAACCTCCGGTTGAGGTTTATAATGAGGTGAAAACTGCATATGGTGATAAAGCTATGAATCGTACGAGTGTGTACAAGTGGTGTCGCGAGTTTAAAAACGGTCACGTCACACCTCTTCACCCTTCGCCAAAAACTTCAAAACCACAATTTCAGCCAAGAAAATCATGGCATCCGTGTTTTGGGACTGTCAAGGCATAATTTTAATTGAATATATGCCTCAAGGGGAGACCATCAACTCTGCAAGATACTGTGAGACCCTAAAAAATTACGGAGGGCGATTCGGAACAATAGGAGAGGCATGCTGACAAAGGGAGTCTGCCTGCTGCACGCCAATGCCAGACCACACACGGCCAACGCCACGAAGGAACTGCTCGCCTCGTTTCAATGGGATGTCCTGAACCATCCCGCGCATTCCCCTGACCTAGCACCTTCAGATTACTATCTCTTTACCTCTCTGAAGCTGCACATGGGTGGAAAAAGGTTTTCAACCGACAAGGAGGTAAAGGAGGAGATGGAGAAGTGGACGGAGGGGTTGGCGGGAAACTACTCCGAGGAAGGCATCAAAAAGTTCATACTCCGCTTCACCACCCGCATTGAGAGGAATGGCGACTATGTCGAAAAATAGCTTTCATATGTACTACGGTAACCACATATTTTTTTTGTTTAAATAAAAAAAATAGTAACCTACAAAAATTCAGTACACTTACTTTCTGGATATGCCTCGTATTATGATTGTACAATTTTTTGGTATTTTATGAGTATCATCAGAATTTCAAATTAAATAAATACTGTCAAAACATATAGTTATTTTTAAATCACATGTATGACTTCTTTAATCTAGTTCATAAGTCACTTACCTTCCAACCTAGGTGTTGCATGTTCAATTCTCGTTGATATTAATTTTTTTTTAAATGGTTCTTATCTAGTTTTTTTGCGTTATTAACAGCTTTTTGGTTCGTTAGAAGATATTGATAAATGGTAATAAACCCACCAGGTGTTTCTAAATAAATTGGAAATTTTATTGTCAGTTATTGTTGCCTTCATTTTAGGATAATTTTTTTTTTTCTTTCTCCAAATCATATTTTGCCTTATATCATCTTTCTTGTTAAAGAGCGATACGTTTGTTTTGTTTTTCAGAGTATAACTTTCAAGGAGATTAAGAATTACTAATATATCTTAACCCATCTTCTCCCTTTAAAATATTATATGTACGAGGGTTGATCAAAATATGAACGAGAATTTTTCAATTTCGGCGACTGTTTGTTTTTTATTGAACCCATCTTTTTGACAAAATCGTTGGTACAAATGTATTTTATCTAATGAAGACTATTTTGAAAGGAACAATGTTAGTAATATTTATTAAATAAATGATTTTTTATAATTTTTTTTTATTATCAAACCTTGTATCTTATCGAAAATGAAAAGTATAAACACAATGCAGCTCTCAGCGATTGACACGCGTGTTTGTGATAGCATTGGATGTTTTGTCACGAATCTTCTGCCAAATGGGAGCTGACCGTCTGACAATTTTGCCAAAGGCCACCAACCTATTTTATAGTTAGTCTATCACAACAAGAATAGACATATCATATGTATATTCAATTGATACAGATAGCTTTTTAACGAAAAGTAAATGTTTTCTCTCAGGTTGCTTTTTCGATACAAAATTAGGATATTACTCATTAAAGAATGTTGATCTTTTGTTCAGTATGTATTGTGATATTATTTTAATTTTCAAACAACTTGAAATTTTAATTTGAAACAAAACAATAATTTCAGCAATCGCGATTCTGATTCTCAATTTACTATATTGTATTGTAATAAATTTTTGTTGTATACAATACAACCTTGCAGATGTATTGCAATATGGCAATCTATTCCAGCCAATTAGAAAGATGTTTTAGACGAGTGAAATGAAACAAAACTGGAACATTTTGTAAAAAAATGTAATTCCAACGAGAATCGTAACCCTCACATTTTGTCTGGAAGTTAGCGTCATACGATTGTTTCAATAAAGAAGTTTTACTTTTACTAAATCACATTTAAACAAAAAAAATATCACGAAGTATGATTTGAAGAAAAAAATTCAAGAATTTAGGCTTCTTTATATATTAAGATAATAAAAAAAAGTTTTTCTTAGTATTAATTATAGGAAGGACAAAAATGTCCTATCCAAGAATATAAAAAAGGATTAAGAATGTAACAAAAAAACTTTAAAACAGTCACCCTGTATTTTGGTATATTTATTAGAACTTAGAATAAACTTTTCAATATCTCTTTCTATCTTCTGCTAGTCTACCTTGACATACGTTAGTCCTCTTCAATAGATTATCTGCATAAACAAAGTTTTTAGTCCAAACTTTCATTGTAGAATATGTCAAAAAAATGATTTTTCATGGACAGCATCTAAACTTCGTTTAATTTTTGCTGAACTTTTTCCTTATTTTGAAAAAAACCTTTATATCATCTTTTTTAAATTTAAGGATATCACAAAATAATTTCCATCGGTTTTGGTTGGCATACTAATGAAGGTGAAAGTATCAATTATTAACTGTTACATTACATTACCATGCAACGAAGAGGTGACTGACATGGTATCTATCCATATAAGCTCTAACTTATTCTGCACGAAATCTTTTGGAGCTTTGTAGTAATCTCCTTTTTACGAGTAACAACTTAAAAAAATATTGTGATTTATCAATATATTATACTTATACAAAAATTGACACAAGCAAAACGGAAAAGTTTTTTGAACTGTGGATCGTAGTTATTTATTTTTTAACTTCAAATTACATAATTAATTCCGTGAAATGATGTCTAATCATCTCTGAACGTGTATTTTAATTAAACTACTTTTTTTTGGTTTATGGTCAAATGGGTCTTTCTTTTATTTCTTGCAAGTAACTCACCATCTATTTAACGTGCATTAACATATTCTTACTTGTATATTTGTCTCACAATATAAACTAGATATTAGGTCCTTACATATGAAATTGGCGTTTTGTTTGGGAGGAACATAAAGTTAATTTTTTTTTAATATAATATATTTATTTAATCAAAGTATGTACCATTGCTATCTATGCACTTTTGCCATCTCATAGGTAGTTCATCGATCCCTTTACTAAAAAAACCATTCGGACGGGAATCAATAAAATCTTTGAAGTCGGTTTGGACTGCCCCATCGGAGTTGAATTTTTTCCCTTGCAAGAAGTTATCCAAATTTCGAAAAAAATAGTAATCTGTTGAGGCAAGGTCCGGAGAGTACGGTGGATGTCTTAGACATTCCAATTGAAGCTCTTCTAATTTGGTAGCCGTCTGTTGTGCAGTGTGTGGTCTAGCGTTATCATGAAGCAGCAGTGGCCTAGAGCGATTAACCAGCCTCGGTTGTTTAGCAGCTAGCTTTTCCATCATGGTTTGCAGTTGCTGACAATAGACATCTGCCGTAATCGTCTGGCCAGATTTAAGAAAGCTGTAGTGAACGACACCAGCACTAGTCCACCAAACGCTCACAAGTAACTTTTTTGGAGTCAATTTTCGCTTGGGGCATGGTTTGGCTGGTTCGGCAGGGTTCAGCCATTGCGATGAGCGCTTCCGATTATCATACAGGATCCACTTTTCATCACAGGTAATGATTCGATTCAAAATCCCTTCATTATTGTGCCGGTTGAGTAATGCAACGCATCAGTCAACGCGCGTTTGTTGATTTGCTTCACTCAATTCGTGAGGTACCCACCTTTCAAGCTTTTTCACCTTCCCAATTTGCTTCAAGTGGATTAAAACAGTTTTATCACTAACACCGCAGCCTGCAGCTAACTCGGACGTGGTTTGCGATGGATCCGCTTCCACAATAGCCTTCAATTCTTCATTATCAACTTTGGTCTCCGGCCGTCCACGGGGCTTGTTCTGCAGGTCGAAATTTCCAGAACGAAAACGTTGGAACCAAAAACGCACTGTGTTTTCTTTTGCGGCACCGTCGCCATACACATCATTAATCCTTCGAGCCGTTTCTGCAGCACTGGTGCCACGGTGGAACTCGTACTCGTAAATAACGCGATATTTCAAGTTTTCCATTTTGTAAACTGAGTGACGCAAAGAAAAAAAACAATTGAGAAAAAAACAAATGAATTATAATTTTCGAAACACAAATACTTGAGTAAATAGCTGTATAAATTTTAATTTGGAATTCCTATCCAAAGAGAAGATATTTGAGATCAAAGTTGCCAGTACGGCAAAACGCCAATTTCATATGTAAGGACCTAATATAAATTATTCTTTAATCATTATTATGGTTGAAAAACAGTACATCAACTTTTCCCCTCATAGTCGAAATAAGGAATATTTTAGATTTATCAATGTTGATTTTTGTTTTACATTTTATTTCGTCGTCATGAATCCAAAGATTCTTTTAATAGGAAACGCAGTTATCATTGTTACTTTTTTCCGTTAACTTCATAAATATTTTTTTTCGTTTTGATTGAAGTTTTGTTGTTTCAATTTTATTTCTATTTTCATTATACGATATATTTTAAAGCTTAGTTAATTGATGTTTAGATGTGAGTTTCGTTATTTTTTTAAGTAAAGGTCACTATCGTTAAAAATTAATAAATAAATAATGCCCGATTAACAAAAAAACAGATGACTTATAAAACGCTGTTACAATAAAATATCATTGGTAGAATATTTATTTTTTATATATTAAAAAGGCAGTTTATAAGCGCTACTAAATAAATTGATGAGAAATTATATTTAGGGGAACGCATGTATAAAACCAGGATATAAAAAATTAATAACAAGTAATAGTTTTATCTGACTATAAGCAGATATATAGATTTCATTCTGTATGATTTAGTAAAACGTTTACATGTTATACACAAAACCAAAGCCCTATGTCAACGTCTCGCTACTCCCATTGCCTGTTTTGAGACAGCTCACTTGCATCCGTGAAATTCACCCATAAAAATTCCAACAACCTCGCGTGAGATTTGACAACTTTCAACATATAAAATATTAACACTAATTCATTAAAACACTTAAAAGCTGGGCATATTTACAACTAATTCTTATGTTACTTCCTTAATATCAATTCTCTCTTTGCGTCAATAAACACAAAATATGAACATTTTTTTTAATTCGCTCAAATTCAAAGATATATCTATGATAAATCTCAAAAATAAATAAAAACTGCAGCTAATTAATAATAAAAAAATCGAATTGACAATTAACCAATTACATTTGATTAAATATGTGAATCAGTAGATGTATTTAATACTTTCACCCGAATTCATAGTCGGAGTTTAATATTAAATACTAAATCTCAACATCTTTTTTATGAAACATTGTGTATTTTAAGTAAAATTTCTTTAAATTTTGTCGTAATGTTCCTTAAATATGATAGTTACAAATATTCAATACTTTGTTATCAAGTTTGGAACATATGAAGTCCAACTTTGAATTTTCAATGCAAGTCATGAAATGTTAAGGTTATTAATTCGTTTTTAGGAATTCGGGCCTTACAATCTGATTTATTTGTAAGTAAACGGTTCAATGTATCTTCTAACAAAAATATATAAAAGTGCCAGTAGTTAGTGCTCATCTCATTAAGTTTGACCAAATATACAAATATTTTTTTTACCCAATTAAAACAAAAATATTTAGAATGAAACAGGTATCAAATCGTAAAACCTCATATTACCAACACAATACGGGGCCGTCCATAGGCGCACAGCCCGCACCACACAAAAATAAAAACACAATAGACAAATCGTTGAAAAACAAATCAAAAACAAAAAACAAATTTAAAACTAAATAAAAAGACGTAATCAGACAGATACAACTTCACAAATCCTCAAAAAGCACCAAGAAAGAAACACAAAAATGGTATTAAAAAAACACAATAATCATTTAAAAAGCAGTTAAAAAAGGTCTTCAAAAGTCGTCGGAAGACACGCGGGATCCCACTTTAAGCCTCGGATATTCGGAAATGCATTGTCAGGCACTCCTTATAGGTCAGCAAACTAACTCGAAATACACTAGAGACCGCAGCGTACTCATTTCCAATTCTGTGCAGTCTGGGTATGGGAGAATTTGCAAAATAAAATGTTGTATAATTTTCTATAAGAACTTGAATGATAATCAATTCCAAGAGTTTCGGACAATTGATAATTCTATTCATGACTTTGAAAGCTCCGCTAATATTCGCCGATCATAGAGACTTAAAATAGAATAACTTTTATTTAAAACGTAAAATCTTCGCACCAAAATAAGACTTCAAAACAAAAACACAATGTTTGTTTATCATAATATCGTATTGGTACTGTTTCGCTGAACGTGTCACTATACACACTGAAACGTATTATAATATAAGAGCGTCAAAAATTTTCCCGCCAACCAGACGAAGGTCGGACAAAGAAAATCAAGGTCGTGTTAACTGAAAATAAATCGTTGCGGTCGACATCCGGACCAACGGTTGCAACAGCCACAGCCAGAGCGGTGAGCTGTGCTCATGTCTGATCGTTTGTCTTCTTGTGACGACAATACAATGTCTGATTACGTTGCAAGAAATCGGGACAATACGAGCTATTTATTTGTGGATAAAGCGTTGTTCAAATTTTCGGTTATACGTGTATTATCATTCAATTGGCTTAATATAGCGACTACATTTTTCTATCCAATTATATTTTTGTTTTTCTCACTCATTATGTATCTACTCTTTTAAGCATGGAATCGCTAGTTTGGGTGTTTTTTTTTTAAATACATACATTAATACATTTCATCACGCAATTTCCCTGTCAGGGCAGGCAGAGATGATAGAGCACCAGACTTTTTTAAATTTATAAAAAAAAACAATTAATATTGCGCCGTTTACAGAGTAGACTATCTTAACCATTATTAAAGATTAAAAAATAAAATAAAAAATTAAAACATGTTGAGTTTAAGGGTAAAAAATAGTAGCTGCGTCCATTAGTTAATGAGCTTCCCTGGATCTACATATGTTTAGGAAAAAATATTTGTTAAGCAAACCTCAGAAACTTTACCAAGGGAAGACGAAATACAAAAAAAAAATTGTACATTTTTCGATATGTGAGTAACACATTCGGGTCTTCTATATCTGTTCACATTCTCATACGACTTTTACGATTTCTATGACTTATCGCGTTTTTGTCTTTCAATATATTTTTACAATTTATCTATCCATACTATCTTCGGTCTTCCTCTATCACGCCTTCCACTCATTGATTAATAGAAATGATTATTTATGTATATTTTTCCTTTCATATACACAGGATGAAATCTAGCGACGCCACAGAATTTTCTTGCCAAACCTTTAAGACAAAAAGAAATGTGAACAAAAAATTTTAAAAACTTTATTATTTCAACGATAGTCTGAAGATAATTGTGGACTGCAAAAGAAATATGGAAAAAATCCAAATTTTAATTTTCTCCGGTGACTTCTCTCAAGTATCTTCTATGTGAACCGAAAGTGACTTTGTTATTAATAATCTCCAATCTCCATGGTCCAATCCGGGGGGCAGATTTGTATGTCGTTGGAATCCTTTTTTTTAAAGGGTTCCAGTCCTGTTTTTTAAGACCTCTTTTACATTTCTGGTTAATAGAAAGACTTTGCCATATGGCAATTCGTCCCCCAGGCTGCACTGAATATAACAGAGTGCAAACCTCAAATATTTTTATGTAAATGTAATACATTTACATAAATATATTTGAGGAGGTCGGAAACTCGTCTGTTATCATAAAGTCTGAAATGTTAATAGTTTATTGGTCCTCTGCAATATTACTTATACAAGCCGTTATAATTTTTCTTGTGTAATCTTATCGTGCCCATTTAACTCTAATATGCAAATGCTACATGAAATATAAATTAAAGTGATGAAATTTTCATATTTTTCCCATTTTTTTCTCTGTTCATAAAAAACGTATTCACCTTCGAATAACCCCATTATTTTAATGTCATTAGGAGGTTCTGTTTTAATTACAGAAAGGTGTATTGTGAAAATGACAGCTCTCATTTACATTCTGAAAATCTACGGCTTTCGATTATTCTCGAAATATTTTACTTTTTAATTTGCATTGCCTCAATTAATACCGTAATCAAAATTACATCACTTTTCTATTCATTATACTTATATCGAGAAAAAAAATATTCTCATTCATTAGTTATCATTATGGTACACATTATACAAACTCAATATCAGAACCATAAAACAGTCTTTTTAAATTTTGCCATTTTTATCTATCTATTTTTTTCCTCCTAATTAAATTATCAAACATTTTGGTTTTGACTTAGTGGAGTTCCATATTCGAATATTAAATAGTTAGAATATTAATAATTTGATATTTTACTAACTAATATACATTGATCTCCGCGACGTTTCTATCTACTATCTCAAGGCTCTCTTCAGGAGGAATAATCCCGGTTTGTTACGAGAGAAATACTTAGGTCCAATTGGTGTCACATTTAATCGAAAGTGTGTATGGTATATTGACCCAAATAATATTTTGTATGATGTGTGAAAGCCTTTTGCATTTTTTAATTTTATGTATTTGAGAGGTGAATGAAATCTTTCGAATTAAATTCTTTAGTTAAATAATTATTACGGTTTTATTTTTGTTCATGCCTTAACGTATATCTAATACGAAATATAAATTGGAACATAAATTGGAACAAGACTAAGGGACTATATTAAAGAAAAACAGTTTAGCATTGAACCTCCAATGGGTTATAACATTTATAGGCTGTAAAAACTAGCAAGCAATTTCTTTAAAGAGATGTACAGAGAAAGTGGGCGTATTGCGGCGATACAACTTCTTACAACAAAACAAAAAGTTTTTAAAAGGCCTGATTATTACAAAACAGGCTCAATTTAGCTTTAGATCCAATTTTTTAACGTGACTTTTATGACTTTTTTTATTTGTATGACGCTTATTTTTCACTCGGAATTTATTACTTAGGACCTCTCTAGTTTAGTTGGTAATACATCTATCTGTCTTCTGGCCCAGGGGTTGTGGACTCGATTCCCATTCCAGTGATTCCAGTCTGGTTTTCACTTAAGGCTTGTTTGAAAACCTTTCTGGTTGATTGGAAGAAATTACCACGTTGTAATAAACGTATCAGGTTGTACTGCAGACAACAAAAGTTTAATACAAAGGTTAATACGAAGACTTTTTTATACAATGGTCCAATCTTGTTTTTATTTAAGGCTTGTTTAAGCTGCTTTCTAGTTACTTGGAAAAGATATTTCCAAAATGTAATAAAACCACCAGATTATACTGTCAACAGAAGTCTAGTACAAGATAAATGTAATAAAACCACCAGATTATACTGTCAACAGAAGTCTAGTACAAGATAAATGTAATAAAACCACCAGATTATACTGTCAACAGAAGTCTAGTACAAGATAAATGTAATAAAACCACCAGATTATACTGTCAACAGAAGTCTAGTACAAGATAAATGTAATAAAACCACCAGATTATACTGTCAACAGAAGTCTAGTACAAGATAAATGAACAGAAAATTAAAGAACCTTTTGTTTTAATTTAAACTGCAAATGATTACATATTTTCCCTTTTATAGTAATTTCAATAAAATACGATTAAAGCAGCACCTACTTAAATCATCACAGTTGACAGTTAACTTACTGCAATGCTTTGTAATTGAAATGTCGCGTGTCTAAACAATGGCGTATATATCTACATTTAGGTTTGACTTTAGGTTTGACTTTACTTGCAAATCACTCTGACTGAAGTGTGCCAAATAAATTACTCTACTACATTTCTTTTTTCCTCTTTTCCAGCAGCTCCCATGAATAACAAATATAATTTAATAAGATATTTAATTACCAAGGGAAAATTTTACAATTTGGTTCAATAGTATTGAATGAAAAACTAAATATTTCTACATTAATTAAATTTCTTTGGTTATCCCTCATGATCGAGTATGATTGTCAACCATCCTGTGAATGGAAGATGCTTATACATGAAATGATTTATAATGTGCATTCTATTGTACTTCAGCAAGCACACAGTTTTGACCAATCAGATGCAAAGTTCCAATGACAAGGAGATCAATATTCTAAGACGATCGGCCGATTTAATCTGCTGCAGCCTTTAATCGGGCACAGTTTTACATATTGCCATGTTTGTGTTGTTTTTAATAGCGCTATAAGAATAACTTACTTAGCAATAAGGCAACCTTCGTGACATAGTTGGTAAGATGCTTGGGTCCCAACTCGGGGATTTGTAGATTAAATTTCCGTTGGAAGACAGATTTTTTAAGGAATCGAGTCTGGTTTTTACTCACGACCTTTTTAACACCTCTCTTGATGGTTTAAACAGATTGCCACTTGGCAATATTCCTGCCAGGTGGTATTGTATACAACAAAAGTGTAAGAATTTATGATATACAGCATATTAGTTACAAAAAAAAACACAAACTCAAATCAAAACGATCTAAGAGCACAAGTCCGGAATTCAATCCGCCAAGAATCAAACTTGGGTTGCCCGCTTACTTAGAGTGAATGCTCATCGTTAGACAATTCATTGAATACACAACAAATAAACTATTTAACGATCTCCCTGGCCTTATTGGTAAGTCACCTTTCTTTCAATTCATGGGCTATTGGTTCGTTTCCTATTGGAATCCAATTTATTTTAAAAAAATTATTCCAGCATAGTTTAAACTTGAAGGCATCTTAACGTATTTCTAGTTGGCTAGAAGATATTGTTACATATCTATTAATCTACCAGGTTAAACTGTATTCAACAAGAGCGTAATAAAATACACACCGTTGAATTTAATATTTACGGATTGTTAACTAAAGTATCAATCAACAGCGTCATCTTTACTTACTGTGTAACTTTAATATCCTTTGTAAGTTGTACTCGTATGTTAGTTAAAGCGTTAACGTTTTGAATGTAAAGATCTTAAATAAAATACTTACTACTGCCATTAAATTACAATTTTACCGCAATTTAATGGCGATTCGACAATTTTAAGTTAAGTTTCAGAAATAATGTAATATCCCCCCTATATCTTCACCTTCATTAACAATAAATATTTTTTTTGTCTCAGGCCTAGATTTTGTGCCTCTTATTCCATGCAATATGTTTTCTTTGAGGTTCTGTAGTGCGTTTTGTGTCATCCGACCGTCGATTATTGAGTCTGTCATCATTTTACTTCGGAATCTGTACGCCACTTGAGTTAAAACTTAGTCCACAGATTTTCTTCTAACCTCATGAGAGAGCCTACCCAATTCTATTCAGTTGTGATATTTTATCTGTCATATATATTATAACACCCCTGTTTGTTCCTAGATCTATCGGGAAGATTTTTTATTTTCTTCTTTTCGCATTATGTTGTGATGTATTCACTTTAACCATGCTTCCCTGTGAAGTAACTCAGTTTTACATATAAAGTTTTTTCAATTTTCAATGTCTGCACTGAGGTATAAAATATATCGATATCGGAAAATTCATTGAACAAAGTCATTCCGTGTGCAAAAGATGATGCTCTTAACTGCTCGATTCGTGAAAACGTCACCGAAAACAATTGTAATTCACGATGGCGTATTAATTAATTTGTACATTGTCATATTCTAGCTAGAGATATGTACATGTTGAAGAGCGTGACCATGATACAAAATCACTACATTGGCAACATTCATAGTCTAGCTGGTAAAACGCTTGACTTCCACCCGGTGGCTACGGGTCCTATTCCCGATGGAAACCGAAAAAAATACACAAATTTTTTAAAAAATAACATTGTCTTCTCTGAGTTAACATTGTCTTAATCTTACATATTTAAAAATATATTTGGATGTTGAGAGATTTATAGTTTATTTTAAAAAATAAGGCAGTTATCTTGAAAACTGGTAGTAAAAGAAATTCTCGTGTCATAATAAAAATAAGTTTAATAACACACTGTTCCCCCACGGAAGAGGTAAGGTCATGGTTCCACTTCAGGCTGATTTTCAATTTCCATGTAGTGCTTACTATTAAATTTATAAAAATAATTACTTCATGGACCAAAAGGTATGGAAGTAATCGTTACACGAGCGCTTAGTACTGTAAACTATTTACCCTAACTTCAGAATTGTCGTTACTTGGAAGACGATGTTTTAATATCTAATCTTGTTGCAATATATGAATTTGAAGACAAATTGACCGCACATCAGTACTTCAGCACCAAATGTTATATATCGGTAGTTATACCTTAACATTCAAACGCATTTTTTCATGTTTTATCAATTTTTCATTTTTACTAACCTAAATGATGCTGCACTCTTGACGAGTTTATGCACGTATGTTATGTTGATTCAAAGAACGCCCCGAGTGTATAATTTCCTCTTTTATAATTTCAATTGTGTCAGTTATATTTTCACAAATGACATATTAATTATTAAATTCTAAAAACACATTCACATTTTTCTTAAAACTCAACTCTATCGTTACTAAATTGTATTTAAAAAAAAGAATACTTATATTTAGGACACGGGGCTGTTTTCCAAAACCAACCATCGATTTCGATTTAGCAACCAATATGCATGGTTAGGGATTAGGGGTACAAATGTTGTGAAAATGTTTTGAGCTTAATGGCGTTTATACTTATCTACAACACCATTAATTCAAGACTGTCGGAAGTCGAAATAAAATTTTGTAATATATAACTTCGAATTTTTTTAATATTTACAAGACAAGGGATGCAAAGAAATTATAAAAACTAATTGAATTATTTAATTGCTATAATTTTACGAGTACATATTTATTCAGGCAATGTCTCGCAGACGGATATGATTGTCTCTTCCTTTCGTGTACTTGGAGGTGACTTAAAAAATTTCAGTCCCGGACCCGCGCCCCCTCGCCCAGTGTGGAATACTTTCAGGCGGGATTTGACAACTCGATGCTAGGCGCTTTTCCTTTTCATAGTCGCATCTCGCTGTCTTGAAAAGTGCCAACCTCCTAGCCATAATGTATATCATGTTGTTACACCCTTGTGCCATTACAACCCAACTCTGCGTATATATACCACACAGTTTGAGACCGAACTTAAGGCATTATTTGTGTCTCTTTTTTTAACCCCTCTGGTCTCTTTTGAAAACAGACTAAAAAATATATTTAGCTTTAATGAGAGCAAACAGAAATGGAAAAGAAAAAGGAGAAAAGAAAGGGATAAAATACGATAGAGATACACATTTTTATTTGATTTAATCTCATTAAATTAAAGGATATTAAAGCAAAGAAATCGATGACGCTGTAAGAGAAGATGTACGGATGTAAAAGGGTCGACAAATGTGTGGCGCTATTGAATATTCTGGTGATCTATCATCACAGCCTACTCTGACAGTAAAACGGCGTGATGGTATGTATGTATGAAAAATCGGCCGTGTTATGACTGTTTTCGGTACCGTATTCACGAACGGAGTTTTAAGAGCGTCACCACCGCACATGGAATGATCGTGTTGAACGAATTTCCAATTATCAATATCTTTCATAGCTGGCTAGATAAATTAAGGATCGAGCTCAAAAATACAAATGTTTGAAACATAACTGAGCTACTTCACAAGAAAACACAAGAAACATTTTTTTCCCATATGATTATTTAAGAATTTTACATTTTGTTTTATGTAATTATGTTAACCTCATATCAAACGTAAAACTAAATTATTATATTGGGTGTCTCGCCAAATATTGATTTTTGGCGAAAAAATAAGTCGATTTTGTGCTTATAAGATAATTCAACATATAATAAATATTGCAATTAATAATAATAAAAGTGTTATTTATATAGTGCCCTTTAGAGAAGATTCTCCTCAAAGGCACTCGAGACTCGAGTCCATTGTTGGCAGATAAAAAATATTACAAAAAAATAAACAAAGATATATGTACACTTACATAAACAAACATATATTATAAATATACCATATACATATGTAATTGAGTGTTGCTGTTTATCGAGTTGGTGAGAGTATGCAACAGGGTATTGTGTAATGAAAAATTGGAAAGAATTATCAATTCATTTTACAATGTTATATGTCCTCAGTAAGATACAGGCAAAAGCCTAGTTTACTGGTTACACGACAAATGAAAGGCAACAAACCCAGATTCATTAAAATTATGTGTCCACATTAAATAACCTGTTGTTTTTCCACGAATTATGTTTTTTTTTCAATTGTCATATGTAAAAAAATAAATAAAAATACAAATATACTGGTACACACACATAAAAGTGTAAGGAAAGGAACTTCCGTGCATTATGTGAGAAAATATTAAAAATATTATTCGCTTATTTTCTTAATGAAATAATTACACTTTATATTATGTTAAAAGCAGTACCAAGTTGTCGCCGTGTGCATAATAATACATTATTTGCATTAATTGGCGTTATTTGAATAAAGTAAAACACATTTAGTTTTCTCTACTTTTGCAACATTGTTATAATATTATGAAAATTAAGTTCATCGTATTAATTTCTGCATTATCTATTCAAGTTAATAAATTATTAAATATTTTCACACGAAAATTGTCTACACAAAAGATAATAAAACCAATCCAAAGTATGTTCGCTGGAAATTGAATCTAAGACGTCCGCTTGCTTAATTTAAATAATAACTGCTAGACCACCGTAAAACTTAGATATGACCATAAGAAGTACTTATAAACGAAAACATAGGTTTTTATAACCCCGAATATAAGATGGAAACAACCTTATTTCATTCGAGGGAAGTAGCACAGCGTGGTTCGAACCAGCGAACTTCCGCATGGAAGTCTAACATGTTCCGTGTGATCCAACACCTCATATAATACATTATTGCAATAAAATGTCATATTTGGTACGTACATATTTTGTTTCTGGACCTCGTAATCGAGGATCTCCTCGCCATTCCAACGTCAATTTAGTTGGAAAGTGAATCTGTGCCGTGGAGTTTTCTTATATTTCTTTATTTTTCTCCTCTTTAAGTACGCCGTTGTACATCAGCAAACTCACCGACCACACCATACCGGTGTACTGGACCCGATGGCACATCTGAAGTTAGATGATTGGAGAACACCAGCATGTGTCTTCCCCCTTTTTTTGAAAGAATATATATAACCGATATCATGGACATTCTTATAACCACGAATATTATCCAGAAAAAATGCTTATGTTATTCAAGGAGGGTAGCATAACGCGAGGCTCGAACCGGCGACGTTCCGCACGGACATCTAGTGCG
Organism: Odontocerum albicorne; assembly: GCA_949825065.1. NCBI lineage: Eukaryota > Metazoa > Arthropoda > Insecta > Trichoptera > Odontoceridae > Odontocerum > Odontocerum albicorne. The sequence continues at coordinate 40,654,893 of OX463840.1, forward strand.
TTTTTGCGCAGCCATGAACCTAAAACGTACATACATTCATACCCATACCATCACGACATTTCTTTGTCAGGGTAGATAGAGTAGAGAAAGCACCAGTATATCATTTTTAGACACATGTCCTTCGCCTCTTCTATTTTTCTAGACCTCCTTATCCTACGATTTCTCTTACTTTCTTCGTCTCTTTCTTTCAAAACCTCATTAAATTGATCCAATGATACATTCATTGGTCTTACTCCACCACACCTTCTACTCGCATTTGCACTATGTATTTGTTTTATTAGTATTTTCTCATTTATTTCCTCTACGTTCCCAAACCCTTTCAGAGTGCTCTTCTTACCGCTTACCGCTTAACTCACTAACTTTAAGCTCACATTCACCCCTAATCACTTTATTCCTTATCCTGTCATAAATCGTCATCCCATGTATTCTTCTCGATGTACGTTTTTCTAGATAATTTATTCGTCTCCTTTCAGTCTTTTTCCACGTCCTCGTTTAATTCCCATAAATAAAAATAGAACTCACATAAATTTACCAAAAAACACAAGTTTTTCTATTCTATTTTCGTTAAAGCACTATCTATTTTTCATTGCATGTGAGTGACTAAAATAGTTATAGTTTATTTATCAACTTGAACGAATTATAAAAAAGACAAAACATGTTAATTCTGGAATGTTTATGTGTTGAGAAATGTAACATTTTAACATCAAGAGTAATACGTAATCAAATTAATCATGACAATGTGACAAACGCCCTTAACCAAAGTTTGTAAAAAGAGCTTGTGAATGTTATTTTTTTCAACGTTTTTTTAAGTTTGAATGTGAAATTCTCATAAGAAAATTAAAGAAATGTGAAATAAGTTTAAAATAGAATGGTTTTATAAATAACAAACAAAAAAAGCTTAGTTATAAAATTGTCAATACTATTGTATTTTTTTGTAGTACGCTTTTATTGTACATGATAAAATCTGATTTTTTTTTTAACTATTTGACAATTTTTTCATATTTATTTTAAATAAAGTCTGTATAGTTATTGATACGCATTTTACATTTGAATTAACTTTAAAATATATCATAATGAAACATGTTTTTGGGATAAGCAGAATATACGAGTATAATGTTTTGTGTTCTTACAGGCACTCTTGAAAAAGGTTAAAATAATACCCTAAAATTGAGGTTCAAAGCCGCGAGACAAGTATCTACAGCATTTATTCAGGTCCTTTGTCTTTTTCCACGTCCACATTTTACTCCCATACGTCAAAATTGTCACCAAAATAATATTGTGGACTATCACTTTCTTTTCTAGTATTAATTAGTTTTGTAAATCTAATATTATTATATTTTTCTACGTGACACAACAATCTCAATGTTTTTTTCTTCCACTAAAGTTCTACATATTTTTTAAATGTACATTTTTTCCTTACGTCCTTGTTTCTTGTTTTGTCATTACTCCCATTTCTACCGCATTTATCGTACGTTCATAACTTTTTGCCATATCCAAGTTTGACTTGTATTTCATAATTTTGAGACCAAGATTCCATTATAAGCAGCACTCACATTTGCCATGAATGTCTATTTCATAAGTCTTTCTTCATTCTTTTCACAAGCCCAAACCATCTCAACGTGCTCTTGTTCATCATACTCAACACATCATCCTTAAGTTCGCAGTCATCCCTTATCAGTTCATTCCGTATTCTGTGATACATTGTTACTACGTATATTTATTTATTTATAATTAAACGATACAATGTAACTTAAAACATAAAATTAAAAGAGAAAGTAGTGAGTACTCAATACATTAAGATTGACAAAATATATAATACAATAAAATGTATAAAAACTAATCAAAATGAAACAGGTATTAAATAGTACAAAATCGCATGTTACCAACACAATACGGGGCCGTCCTCAGGCGCAAAGTGCAAAAAATACAAACACAATGAACAAATCATTGAAAATAAAATTCAAAACGAAATATATATTGAAAACAAAATATAAAAGACGGAATCAAACAGGTGCAACTTCACAAATCCTCAACAAAACACGCTATTTCTACCGCATTCATCTTACTTTCATAATTGTTTGCGACATCAAGTTTTTGCTGAGACCAAGATTCCATTTATTTTTAGAAAGGTTAATAAAATAAAATATTGTTAAAGTTTGAAAAGCTTGACCTCATGAAAGGCAATAATGTATAAACCTGTCCGCGGAACAGACCATCAGGCTAATGACGCCGCGCCCACTTGCCTCAGCGGAGTGGAGACTCCCAGAGGAGTGCACTATTCCACGCCACGCTACAGCCACACACTATTTATAGATGCTACCAATTAAAACGGCAAACACCTAGGAATATTTTCATTAATCAGATCGATCTCATGGTTAAATGTAAGTAATGGTGGGATTGTATATCGATGGAAAGGAAATTATGAAATGATCCCGGACATTATGATAGCTTATCTCTTGATTGAAAGAAGAGTTCCACAAGGGAATAAGGTAAACGGAGCACTTAATTTTGTATACAATGGCCACGCAATATCAATAGTCAGAAAAATTACAATCCATAATAGTGTGGTGGTGCCCACTTTGATGTATGGAAGTGAAACTTAGACTTGACAGAAGGATAATAGTACGATTAATGCTGTGGAGATGCGTGCACTAAGGGAAATTTGTGGAGTGTCACTGTTTAAAAGAAGGTGGAATGAAGACATCAGAAATGAATGCGTGGATAAAATGGATGTTTTTTTAGATGAAGTAAGAAGCCTTAAGATGGTTTGGAAGTGTGGAGAAAATTAATTACGAAAGAATGACTAAGCGAGTATACAAGTAAGAAGTGGCATTAGTTCATGAACTTGTGTTAAAAGATAAAATACTAAAACCAAAAGAAAAAGCAGCAACCTTGTAGGCTTTTCAAAACCACTATGTTTCGAGTTCTATATGATTATGTCTATACGATGTGTGCCAAAACTCTAGAAAGGCAATCGTCGTTAATATACAAATTGATCGTCATTAGTGTACAAGCCGTTGTACACTTTTGTTTCTGCAAAGAATGTCATTCGACATTTTTGGTTTCGAAGAATCGAATCACTCACCCTACTTATTTTTTTTAATTTTCCCGGCTTATTTTTTTAGTGTCCCGACTTATTTTTTTTTTATTTTCAAAACTGAAATCCGAAATTTTCAGAAATGAAAAAAGATTAAGGAGACCATTTTGAGAAGAAAATTTTTTTTTTCAGTGGTACTGAAAAATTAATACATCATTCTGAAAATGTTTTGAACTGAAGGTGCCTATAATGTAAAAAAAAGTTTCAGTTTATAGCCTTTTTATATCCTTGGGTCGGAAAATTCTGTAACCTATTATATAAACTTAGTCTACTGTAAAACGATCATATGATTTAGATTTTCACTTCGTTTTCATCTGAATTTTGCGTTAAGGTTTGACAATTAATGTGATCTAGTTTTATTTTCATTAATGAATAATAAACATAACAGTTTGAATAACAATCAATGTGGTTCGTAAATCACTATTTCGAAGCAGACCTTTGCTTTTTTGTTATATGAGATTTATCAAACCGCCACAATAGGGCCACAACCACCTGCTACGAGATTTGATTTCATAGCTTTTCGGCGCCATGTTTAAACCACACTGCAATGTAATCATTTCTGAATCAGATTTCGAAGGAGTTTAGAGGTGAATTAAAAGCAACTTCTATGTCATATATTTTTTGAGAGTTTTCATGTAATTTATAAAAATGCTGACGGCTATTTGCTTTTAAAACAATCTAAACTTTATATTTTTATTTCACTAATTTTGAGATATTTTTTCTGATATTTAACACGCTAATTGAATAAAAACAGTTATGGATTAATTAATTTATATGCCACTTTATTGTAAAACAATCTCTTGACTTATTTCCAGTTGGCAATCTCTCCAACCAACCAGAAAACAATAAATTAAATAAGTTAAATGGTCGCAAAACTTTATGGCATTGAGACTTGCCCCATGATTCTCAGAATGGTAAATAAGCTAGTAGCAATTAAAATATGAATTCGTGGAGTAATGCTCTGAATTTGTTGGTATCATAGTATTAAAAACATCGAAGTACTACGCAGGCGTAGAACGTGAGCTCTTAAATATTACAAAATACCGAAAGGTTGCCTATCTGGGTCATATAGTGAAAAGAGAAAAATACAATTTTCTAAAGACTCGGCCAATGTGCACCATTCTTATTTGCGTTCAATAGAAAATAAAAATTCTATTAAGTTACTCCAAATATCCTTTATTCCTTTTTCCTTTCCTGATCATTGAATATCCTTTCTTCTAGTTCTTACATAATTGTTCAGAGATGTTTTTTACTGAAATTTAAACAAATATTTTTTTCTTTAAAATATATAATTAAAATAGCTTGAAGTATCTCAGATAAACTGGTTGGCTGGAAGAATTTGATATATCGTAATAAGTCCACCAGATGTACCATGTATTGTAAAAGGAACACAATAAAATAAATAAATTTCCACATATAATATATTGTGTTTGTCACCATACCCTTTAAGTATTTGAAAGATATCACAAAATCATTAAATAAAATCTGAAAATTGATAAAAAATGTATTATCTATTGAAAATTGAATCAGTGCGTAGTTTGGCTTTTAATGCCTACATATGTTATCATTGGATGGGTAAGATTGAAACAAAATTATGCTTTTACGAATGATTTCATTTTAAGACACGATAAAACCTAACGATGTAACCCTTCGTGACATTTACTCAAGCTAAATATAATATGGTCCAACAATAAATTTAACTAAGCTTAGATCTCGGTTGATCGCGCGAAAAGAAAAATTCCCACATCCGATTGACGTCAATGTGATTGCGAGATGGATTGTCGATTCGACCACGGCCAACGGTAAAATTGCCTTGACAAACTTGCGCTAAATCCGAAGCTAGTCTCTGTGAATGCATTGAAGATGCTTTATGACTGTCGCATTTATAGCTCACAACACAAAATCTGATGTGTTCAACTGCCACTTTTTTATGACCACTTATCGTTTCTATCTTGACAGTACTTACGCTCGTGTTCAAAACACCTGTGTTCTTGGTTTTGGTTTCACCTGTGTTCTTGTAGGAAGCTTCTAGAATGTTATAGACCAGAATCGCTTAGGCACCCTTTACACGGTCAATCTGGATCGCAATCCGCTATCAAAATCAACGATCACGGATTGACGGATCGCGCGACTACATTAGACGATCAATCCGATTTCCTTCAGTTCACACACCGCAACCGCTGCATCAACATCTTTCTCAACTCAAAATGGACGTAGATGAAATAAAAACTGTTGTAGCCCTAGTTATGGGCCTAACTTTGAAAAAGCGAGTTCGAAGGAAACATTGGGGTAAACAGTGGCTACGAAAGAGAGAATTGTATACCCATTTAAATCTACTAAAAGACATACGATTAACTGCTGAAAAAGAAGACTATAAAAATTACTTCAGGATGAGTGGAAAATGTTTTGATGAGTTGTTAGAAATGGTAACCCCATACATATTTAAACAAGATACTTGTATGAGAAAAAGTATAACACCTGAAGAAAAATTAGCAATAACATTGCGTTATCTTGTTACAGGCAGAAATATTGAAAACCTTAAATTTTCTGCTATCATGTTTCCTGCATCTATCAGTGAAGCTTGAATTTGTATTTTTTTTAAATTCTCTCCTATAATTCGATCTCAGACAATTTATTTTTTCTCACGTCGTCAACGGTTGCTTGCGGTTTTATTTTCTTTAAAATTCCCAATAACTTTTGTTATGTTTGAGTTTCAAGTCCGATCATAAAATTCTCTTCTAAAGTAGGCAGGGATGGGGAATCTGTTGAAATCACTGCTGGTGACGGTGGAGAGCATGCGTCCATCTCCATTGACTGACGCGATCACGACCTTACACGATCAATCCAGATCGCGATCAGCGGATCGCAAGCGTGATTTCAAAATATCTGGATATTTTGCGATCTGATGTATCAATCCGTCAATCCGCTTCTTACACAATCAATCTGGATCGCGATCGTTGATTTTGATCGTGGATTGCGATCCAGATTGACCGCCTAAAGGGTGCCTTAGAGACCGTTTTTTGTACGTATGATTTTTATAATCTAAAATTCAAAATTTAAACTTACATCGTTTTATGCATTGGAAAAGTGAACCTAAGAGTATAAGTACAACAGTAAAAATGCTGTATTTTGATAAAATGCCAAACCATTTCACAGATTTTGCTTAGACGACCTTCGTGGCCTAGTTGGTAAGACGCTTGACTCCCAATTTAGATGTTGCGGGTTCGATTCCCGTTGGAAACCAGATTTCTTTAAAAGGATTCCAGTCTAGTTTTCTTTAAAGACCTCTTTAACATCTTTCTGGTTGATTTAAAAATATTTATTGCCACATGGCAATAAGTCCACCGGGTTGTACTACATATAACGAAAGTGTAATACAATACAATATAGATGCGAGGAAGTGCCTTATCTTATTGCCGCAGCCACTACTTTCCTTTTCCTACACTCAACTTATATGTTCATATTTATTTTGAAATATTTCATTTCTGTCAATATATGCGGGTTAAAGTCCCGCTGGAACCAGATTAGTAAAAAAGATTCCAGTCTAGTTTTTACTTTAGGCCTTCTTAATATTTCTGGTTAATAAGCCCGCCAAGTTGTACTCTATACAACAAAAGTGTAATACAATACAATACAACCACTTCACTAAGCCAGGTCTCTGACAAAGTGGTCTTTTTTCTTAATCACAAATCTCCCATATTTGTCATGAACTGAAATACTCAGCTGAAATATTCACAATGCGCATTCATATCCTTACACATACTTAAATGCTAAACCATCATATACATAATTCGAACCACGTCATAATATCAACAACCATATCAAAATCGTGTCCAACACCTCACATCACGTTCTACAGTCATATATATGTACGAGTATATGTGGAAACCATCAAATCTTCTCGCTCCACACACTCTCTCAGTCCAAGACACATACATTATTTTGTTAATTTTAAGGCTTGAATTTACAAATCACCACTTTCCCTTAGGAATGCATTGTAAGTTTTTGACACCAGAAACTGCATGTTCTTCATCTCAGATATATGAACGCATGGGATCGGAACTAAATTCAATTGGTCACATCTTGTTCTATGACTGCGTTTTAACGTATTTATCGAAAGGTGATAATAATAATTTATAATTAACGACAAATGAAAGGCAACAAACCCAGATCCATTAAAATTGTGTGTCCAAATGAAATTACCTGTTGTTTTTTCGCAAATTGTGTATATTTCTTGTCATGTGTAAAATAAATAAATTAAAATAAAACTAAACAGCTGACGTTGATAAAGTACCTAAAAATGCTTGAAAAGTATTTCTGCTGGGTATAAAAACGATTATTTTAGTGTAATTTCTACCACAATTTGAATTTATCGTTTCCCTTGTTTAGTAGCTACCTACTTCAAAATAAAACAGTAATAACGTTCATAAAACTGACATTTTTAACCCATCAATACTATGTTTAAATATTAATAACAGTTTTTAAGAACTTTGGTTTGTATTGTACTGTTATATTTCTAAGTATCATTTCACGTTGTAGCTATCTATCCCTTTTTTTCTTTCCAGTGATTATCATCCTGTATATCTTAAAGATATTCAGCCAACAGGATTATATCACCCTAAATCAAACCAATGTCCATATTACAGCCTGCAATTATTTTCTAAGACATCATTTTGGTTAGTTGTCTAGATACTAAGACCCCGATATATCCAAAAATAACCCTGGAAAATCACCTTCGGTGTGTTTAACCATATATTTTTATTATCCGTCGTAAGAATTTGAATGACATTTGCTCGAAATAATTTGACAAATAAATAAATCATGTATTTATGAAAGAACGATATTAGAATATTAGTATGCTATCCACCAGAAAATAAGCTTTGTTGGCTTTATTTATTTTCCTGTACTTAAAAATATTTTTTACTAAAAATGTCTAACCAAATTTTTTCAAGTAACCATACGAGTATAACACACATACTGAAAGTTAAGACCACACCCTAATAATAATAAATTAAATTATTTCACCCATAATCGACGTTGACTTACATATTCTTTTTACATTTACGGATTCGCCTGATTTGGCACCATGAAATTGAAATTGGCGATGAAAAGAAAGCGTTTCGACACGATTTCAGGCACCCAGAAGGCTTCGACTGAGATTTTGGAGGCAATTCCGAATAATGAGTTTCAGGAGTGATTCAAAAAAAATTACAACCGCTTTCAGTATTGTATTGACTCACAAGGAGTGTATTTTGATTAAAAGATAAATTTAACTAAAAGTTAACAATATCTTGTATTTCATTCCCCGTCAGTCCCCTTTTACATTGGGCAGATTGTGTATGTTTACAATTTTTGTACGCTGGCAATCCACGAAAGCGAACGACCAAAAATGTTTGGTTGTAAAATAACTAAATGTCTAGTGAGCTCGGTATTAATCTTAAAAAGTTCAAAATTTGTTTTCACAATTTCAACAGGTTTTCTCAAAGAAAATTGTAGAATTTTAGACTGAAGAAACGGTAAAAATATAAGAAACAGTAGAGGATGTAGAATAAGACGTTTAAATGTAGACAAGGTGTAAGTTGTGTGTATTATATAACAATTTTATTGCATACAGTCGGGCATATTACGAGCACATTTTCGGACTATATTAAATGAATATGTGAAACACCTAACTCGTTTCCTTTTTTTGGTTTCCATCCTTATTCGAACCAGAGGTCCTCAGATTGGAAGTGAAACTTTCAACAACCCAGTAAATGCGGTTGTAATATCACTCACTATTTCTAAAATCAGCACCACATATAGACATAGAGGCCATGTTTACTTGGCTCCTAAAATGTTCAACATACTGCATCGTAGATCAGACACGTTATATATACTTCATTGTAGTATACATCTTTGTTCACCTCCCCATACTGTTGAATTTGTAATTATATGTGTGCTGGTAAAATTGGTAAATAAGATATTTTTCCGAATCAATTTTATTTCTTCCTTTGCATATAAATACTGTTTTTAACACGGACCCAACCAGTTAGTTTGAAAGTAGGTATAGTCTATTTGAATAATCATGTTCTTAAAACTGATTTATTTTTCGTAGATAAAATACTTGTGGCTATTATTTTTACAACATACTTTATATTGAAACCACAAACATATTAATTTTTATTTTTAAACAGTTCAATAGCTTCCCTTGGGAATAAAAATAACACATTACAAATTTTCCAACAAACCTATAAATACCTTCACACGTGACAACCATAAATTATATTTTTAATACTGGCACACCATCTGATGTAAAAGTTTTTCTAGTGGATTTATGTGACTTTAGGAGCAGATGCCGTGTTGATCAAATTAAATTTTATTTTATTTTGATGGATTTTGCAAGCACATGAAGGACAGCATGGATTATTAAATATTTGAAAAAAAAAATTTAAAATTAGCAATGGACCTATATGAAGTAATAATAAATGTTTTTTTTGGATTGCGTTGAACAATGAGAAGAAAACCACTCGGGTATAATTTGGATACGTGTTACGAATTCATAACTAAAGACAAACAAAACAAATGTACAATGAAAATATGAATGGAAGGCGTAGTACAGGAAGGGCAATGAAAGTGTGGTTGGATCAAAAGAGGAAACGTAAGAAGTTAGAGAAATCGTAGGAGCTACGTAAGAAGATATTTGGATATTGAAGAGGTGAAATATGTACATCGATAGATGAAAGTCTGGCCCTTTGTCCTCTCTGGCTACTTTAGCAGGGAAATGGCATGATAGTTTATATAGGTATGATATGTATGTATGTTTCGTTATTACTGAAATTAAATACAATAGTTGAAGAATCTGTCTGATCTAAACATGACTTGGTTTATGTAGCTAATGTATATTTATTTATTCCAATATGTATATATATATATATATATATATATATATATATATATATATATATATATATATATATATATATATATATATATATATATATATATATATATATATATTTATATATATATATATATATATATATATATATATATATATATATATATATATATATATATATATATATATATATATATATATATATATATATATATCTATATATATATATATATATATATATATATATATATATATATATATATATATATATATATATATATATATATATATATATATATATATATATATATATATATATATATATATATATGTATATATATATATATATATATATATATATATATATATATATATATATATATATATATATATATATATATATATATATATATATATATATATATATATATAAATCTAAACAAGATAAATGTTCTATATTAGCTGCCTGACTGGGTTCATTGCCTATTCTAAGACAGATGACTTATCCAGGGAAATTCACATATAATTCACATACGCAAACAATCCAACAAGTCTGAGTGGCAGACTATAGTAAAAATTTAAAACTTTGAGAAAAGTAACGTTTTGGCTAGATGTCAATGAAACCCCCAAAAGCTAGGCATATTGAAATCAAAACTTGGACCATTTGTTTTGTTTTCTCTCTTTCCGTTGACAGTATATCTGGGGTTGTGTGTATGTGTGAGTTTGTGTGTTTATAACAATTTTTGTGCATCTTTATTGAGTTTACAATTGTATCAACAGCTTATTTTTTTATCATTTAACTTCCTTTGAATTATAATTTATGTTTAAAAGGATATGAGATCAAAAACGTCTGAGGTCCTCGCGAATGGCTCACTCTCCTATTGATGGGAGAGTATCCCAATTGGGAAAATATTTTGAAATGAGCCCATACCGTTCAATAGCATATCTATCAAGTGTATTTTCTTTATCTTTACCTTTACGTATAGTATATGTGTAATTTCAGGATATATATTTTTTCGGTAAACCTATTATTTATTGAGACTGAATCTTAAATATTATAAAAAATAAATGTAATTGTCCCAGAGCTACAGCCAACAAATATAAAATTAAGAAACTCACAATTATGTATTATTTTAAAATATTCTTCCTTGTGAGTGTATTGTTTTCACTAAATTCAACATTATGTTGTATTGGTTCAGAAAGATGGAGGCGCCAAATAAATGCTGTAGAAATGCGATTTTGACATGTTTATAATATGTAATTAAGGCTCATATTCAGAGTAAGAGCATTTTTGAGGAGAGTCTGCTCTCTGACCAACGCTAAATAAAAATTGTCTTTTTATTATTAATATTATCTTTATGCGTACTCAAATCTTCATGAAAATCAAACTGAGCGATCCACATGTTAGTTGAATTAATTTTCAATATCCAAATATGAACCGTTTACAAAAATATTTGTTTGAATCTCACTGATCATTTTAATAAATATCATAATTTTTATAAAATGATTTCATATTAATGTAGCTCCATTTTATTAAACAATAATTCGATGCTTAAATATGAATAAATTCTACACAATGGCGTAAATAAAAAAGACAGATCTGTTTCGCTTCTTTCTTCGTCTTTCTTAAATCATCCATTTAAAAAGCATTATCATATTTATCCCTTACTCAATATTGAAAATATTTACAATAAACTTTTTGCATTGAGGATTTCAGTTTAAATAATAAAGAAAAATTACAAATTAGTAAAAAAAATAGATAACCAGGTCATTGTTAAGAATCTGCCGTAAAGTATTACGCACGGCTTAGCAATAGCGTAGGTCGCGTGCCACTCACTGCCGGGCACAGGTCGGACAATACATCGACTCAGACGGACTTGACTTGAGTTCGCTTTGTAATTATTTTGGTCATTGATCTTGACATTTTATGATCAGAGTGAGGTCACGATGATGCTCATTGACTTAAGTAACTTAAGAAATATTATCTATTGTTACGAGTATATATATTTTTCCATGAATTGTGATAACCTCATTATGAAACGCTAATTAAATTGAGATTTTCAATCGTGGATTCTTGAAACAATTTCATAATATTTATTAGATAACAATAAAACACTTTATATATCTCGAATACATTTCTTAAGATATTGATATTTTTTTTATTTTATACCTGTAATATATGGTCTTGTTACATTTTTTCTCCTCTGTTATTTTTTTATTTCTATTTTGTGGATACTCATCCAAAGAATAGAAAAAAATGGAATGGCATATTCTTAGCTCACAATTCTTCGACCACAATTCATCGCCAACAATTCTTTCCGGCCACAATTTATCGCGGTCACAATTCATATGTGACTCACAAATGTAGATTTTTTTTATATAATTATTACATATTTATACACACACAAATGTCCACAGTACTTCTATATATACTCATACTTACAAATTTACAAGGTCAAAATGTAACCATCACCAAATTTTTTTATTTTAATTTTGAGAAAATAATTACGACCAAACTAACAACATTTATTGAACAGTGGAACAAATGGAAAAACAATTATCGTTGAGGGAGAATTGTTGGCAAAGAATTATTGACGAAAAATGTCTTTAGACTGAATCGAAGAATGAAGTCTGTGATTTTTAAAATATCTAGCGGTTATTCATTTAATGTTTTATTGTTATCCAATAAAAAAATATCAAATAAACTCATTCCGGGTTGGTGTAAGAACTGACCAGGTGGTTGGCATGCTTGTTGAAAGTTACCTAGGCGTACCAGGCTTATTCATTTAATTCAGACTGGTTTTACATTCAGGATTTTTACCGTTTTACTTTCACTTAGTAACCGCCTAACCTGAACACTGGCGCGTTTTAAAAGTGACTACTGTTACAAAATAGCGATTTTTATATATATTTTTCTCTACCGTCAAATATATTCAAAAACATGTTTTTAATTTTTTTATTTATTTGCAAACTTTCCCCAATAAAATTATTATTGAATATATTAGTGGACAAATATGAAGAGATAAATATAAATCATAGAGGTATCATATATAAGTTCGAAAACTGCAATATTCGACTTAGTGTAATTTTCTTGCTTAAATCAGCCTTTGCTGAAAGAAAACATTTGATAACAATTAATATATGTTTGCAGTGATTTTTTAAAGAAAATCCAAAATCATAAAAAAATCTTCAACTTCATTGGATGGTTCATAAACTTCATTGGATGGTTCATCACTTATTTTTTTATGAATAAACAGCCTTTTTTCTCACAACAGTAGCATTGTACCTGAACATTATCTCAGTTTTGTTGTTACTTGTTTTACCTACCCATAAATTAATACTGTACCTCTGACGAGGGATGCAACATCCAGAAAAGTACAGCAGCTTCCACCGCTCATGCATGAAGAAATATTAACATGACATCCTCGCCCGGTAAGCAGTAAACTTTAAGATGAAGAATCTGAGAGAGTTGTTCGAAAGATTAACAACCTTCTTCTTCAGAACAGTCATGAATGATGGTCATGAGGTGCATGGCCCTGCGATAACGCACTTGACTTCCGTGCGGAAGGTCGCTGGTTCGTACCCTGCGCTGTGCTACTCCCCTCGAATGACACAAACATTTTTTTCACCTAGTATTCAGGAGTATAAAGATACCTATGACTTTGCAGAAAAAAAATTTCAAAGAAAAAAAAACATACCGGTGTGCTCCAATCATCTCACTCCAGTTTACCATCGGATCTAGTTCAGTGGTGTGATCGATGAGTTTACTTGTGTGCAACGGCTCACTTACTTAAAAAAAATTAAGGCACAACTTCGTTGTGGCGAGGAGACCCTCGACTACGAGGCTCAGCAACGATGATGATAGCCAACATTTTCTCTAACATTATTTTTGCGGATTCACCACAAAAAGGAGATATATTTATAATTGTGGATTTACTTATATGATCACCAGAATAAAATAAGCTTATTTGTGAAGTTTTATTTTCAATAGATTTAATTTAGTATTTCTTTAATTTTACGATTCTGCATTTGGAAATGTGACCACAGTCTGGGCATAAACCCAAACCGTTATACCTTATTGGCGCCTCACTACACATGTTGTGGCGTCTTACAAAGTATCATATATACATTAATACCATCACACTGTCTTCCTGCCAGGGCTAGTAGAAAGGACAGAATGGTAGACATTACTATCACGCATTGCATGTTTTGACTCATCTACGTCATCTTATACAGCTTTCTCATTTATTCCGACTTCTTACATTTCCTTCTACCAAATATCATTCACTTGGTCCCATCACATTTTTTCCATTCTTCTTCTAACAGTGCTTTGTCATATTTTTTATTGTAGACATGTTTTTCTGGCATTTGTTATAACATTCATTTCACATGTCGTAACCTCTTCGGAATGTTTTGAAACTATTTATTTGTATTTCCATCACCATTGTCATAACATTATAAATACTTTCCTTAGTAGTTCTCGGAGTACGTATACCATATTTTGAGACTGTTTACTTGTTATTTTTCAATGTTGTTAAGTAACGCAGTGAATGTTGTTAAGTAACACAGTAAACTGTAAGTTATAACAAAGTACATTCTAAGCTTTCGAAAAAAATTGAATTATACATTACATTAGACAAAAATCGCACTCCTAATTTCGACATGGTAGTATTTTTCTAATCACCGAGTATTTTAACAACAATTCAAACGTGCGCTCTGCGCGAACCAATCGCGTGGCATTCTTAAACCAATACCACTACATAAGTTGTGTAATACAGAGAGTATAACTCGCCCATTGCAAAATGACTCTTCTGGCTGAATGATCTATTATATAATACAATACTTTCGCAGGTGTGTGATAATGTAAGAGATTGCTGGATACTTGCAGAGTATTATAGAATGAGTCAAGAGAACTCTAAAAGAATAAAAGTTATACGTAAATGAGTTATGTCGTGGCCTCTTCACCAACCTTAGTCTTGAAGTGTAAATAAAAATTGAGTATATACACAGAAACGTCTCAGAAAAGTTATTTAAGCATAAACGTCTCAAACCGGCGCCGCTATGGTCGTATGATTTTAATTATTTGTATTCAACTGTCCCAAATTCTATAACTTAAATCCTGGTTTTTAATTCAGATTTTTTTTTTGTGAATTTAATATTTTCTTGATTCTAGTAGCTACCTCTCTTAAATTTCAGTATTGATATTGAAACCAAATATGACGAAACCCCCTTAAAAAGTTTTGTTTTCATAAATATTCTAACATATTGTATTTTTAGAGGAAGCTTTTAAAAATAAAATGTTTTATAATTTTTGTTGAATGTCGGAAACCTGAAATGTGAGCGTGATAAATGGACAATTAATCGCTTCATTAAGATAATAAAAGTTTTAAGTATTTAAAGCACATGAAATGTTTATTTACATTTTTCAAAACAACACCACAGAGTATTGTTGGCAAATATTCAGATTTTAATCATTCTTATATTATAGTGTAAATAAAGTTTTGAAATCGAGTTACATCTTTTTTCCTTTGTTTTTTTTTACTTAAGATATTAATTTGAACATGGCGTACATTAATGCAAGACTGTCACAAGTTGTAATGACATAGTTTCATATTAAAAATGGATTTTAGAAAGTGATTATGAAATAACACAAAGCTATTAAAACAGAAAGGAGTTCGAGCCACATACTGTACATTCTTCCACCTCGGTTTCGGAAATACGAACTTTCGAAGAAAAAAGTCTCAAAACACTTAAACAAAAACAAAAAATCTTAGAACTCCTTTTTTAGACTTATGACAGTTTTATACTTTGACATATTATTAAAATAGATTGCTTCGGATCTGACTCGATTACGGTTCCTAACGATGTGAAGTGCCAGGCTATGGACCGACCTGTATGTAACTGTTTTAATGCTTGCTGGTGGAATGTACGAGGTGATAATGAATTAAGGAATAAAAATACATTAAAAATCATAAATATTACTATCTTCAACCTTTTTACTAAATTTACTGCTGAATTGTTATTATAAGCCTCATTGTTATTATTATGTCATCCATTTTGCGTATATCATCCACTCAGCAGCAAATCTTAAAAGAGCTTTAAACCGTAGTATTTTCGAATACCACTAGATGAATCTATGCATCGTAAATCATCTATCGTTCCTATTTTATGCGGTACCCAACCCAATTTTTTAAAACCGACACGATAGAGTATGTATATCAGCCATCATATCGATGGAAGGTGTCTATGCATGTATTTGTTTATTGGGTGCAAACTATTGCACTTCAGCAAACACACAGTATACATATCAAACCCAAAATTCTGATAACAAGTAAATTATACTACCAAAACAAACTGCAGGTTTAATCTTCTGCAGCCTTTCGTTAAACAGTTTTTTTTTATATAGCACTATTTTTGTGTTGTTTAATAGCTCTATAAGGATTTATAATAAGCAGCATATACTCGTAAACTACAGAAAAATATAGATTCAGATGTTAAATGTTCTAAGAGTAAAACCATTTTGAAAGCGATTCTATCAGAAATTGAACCTGAGGCGCCCGCTTGCTTAACGTGAATGATTACCGTTAGACCACGATCGCTGATATTATACAACGGGACGGACCACATTTTTTTTAGTAAATTATTTTCGACAACTTTATATTTAATGTTTCTTTATGTGAAGAGACCTTCAAAAGTATAAGCAGATACTTAAGTATTCATTTTTATTTCGTGTCAGTTTCCGTTTGGTCCATATTGTACAACTAAACTGTTATATATTTTTAAATCGAGGACACGCCACATTAATTTGATAGTGGAATGCATCTAATTCAATTTGATTAAGATTCTTTCTTTCTCGTATTACTTTTCCAATGTGTGGGCGCACATTGTCTTACTACAAAACAACTTGTATGACCAGCTGTGATCATTATGAAAAATAACTGTTTTCACAACTAGATGTCGTTTATTTTATTTTTTGCTAATGATATTCAGACTATCTTCATTTTATAATATTGTACTACATTTTCCGTATTTTGTAATTCACTTCCAAACATTGTCATACATTGAATATATTAGAAATTAATCTGAACTATAGTACTGCGCTTTCCATATTCCGTCATACAATCTCATGCATTAAAGTGACTAGGGATGAATGTAAATTATTGTACTACGTTTTCCGTATTCTGTAATACACACTTATATATTGTCGTGCCTTGAAGGGATTAAGGATGAATGTAAATTATAGTATTATACTTTTTGTATTCTGTCTTACACTGTCATACATAGTCGTGATTAAGGATGAATGTAAAGTATTGTACTACACTTTCCATATTCTGTAATACATTGTCATACATAGAAGGGATTAGGAATTAATCTGAACTATTGTAATACACTTTCCATATTCTATGATACAATCTCTTACATTGTCATACATCAAAGTGACTAGGGATAAATGTAAATTATTGTACTTCATATTCTGTAATACACTCATATATTGTCGTGCATTGAAGTGATTAAGGATGAATGTAAATTATTGTATTACACTTTATGTATTCTGTCTTACACTGTCATAAATAGTCGTAATTAAGGATGAATGTACATTATTTTACTACACTTTCCATATTATGTAATACATTTTTATACATTGATGTGATTAAGGATGAATGTAAACTATTTAACTACACTTTCCGTATTCCAGGATACATTGTCCAGTATGGAATAAATACAAACTTGATGGTAAAAACCAGACTTGATACCAATTAAAAGAAAATAGCTTCCAAAGGAAATATAGCCCGCAAACTATCCAGTTAATCGTTTCTGAAAAATATCGACCGATTCTGTCATCAGCATCACCTTTGACCATATTTTAGGCTCCAATAATGAGTGTAATTAGAAGTTGGTTAAACATTGCGCAGATAAAATTACGGTAGGGAATATTAATGGGGCTAAATACAATACTTTCTCCGCACCACACTCTTCAATATATATATATATATTGTGTAACAGTTCAGAAGTTGAAAGATATCACGCAAATAAATAAAATTCAAAGAAGAAAAGGGAAAAATGTCTTGAAATATTTTGAGAAAATATTTAAAAGCTTTTTCATTTAAGAAATAAGAATATGACATTGAAATCTTTTCTCACAAAAACGAGTAAATTGTTGTAAGACTCTTTTCATGCAAATAGAGAAGTTGCGCACGAGTTTCGAACTCGTAACCTGGTTCGAAATAAATCCAGCGTTCGATTTATGGATTCATCGGATAATGCTAATGGAAAGCATTCGATTTATGGATTCATCGGATAATGCTAATGGAAAGCATTCGATTTATGGATTCATCGGATAATGCTCAGAATTTCTAGGTATCGCCGTATTTTAAACAGAGGGGTACTACGCTGAGCAGGTGTGAAGCATTAGCTTTTAAATAACAGAATATCGAAAGATTGCCTATCTGGGTCTAATATTGAGAGGAGAAAAATATCCCTCCCTAAAAGCTTATCGGGTTTGCGCCGTCCTTATTAACATTCAAGAGAGAATTGAATAAAAAATATTAAAATACTTAGAATATCCTTCCACCCTAAATTTCCTGGATTTTCCTCCCTTATCATTGAACGAATTCGTTTTCTCTAGTTCTACTATTAACGTTAAGACATAAGTCAGTTTTTTTACTTAAATTTAAAGAAATATTTTTTTGTGTAAATTTGTCAAGGATCAAAACAACTTAACGTATTCAAGATAAACTGATTGGTTTGAACAAATTGTTGTATTGTGATGATGTACAAATGACACATAAATAAAAAAATAATATTGATGAGCAAAATTAACGTAGAGTAGGTAAAAAGCGTCTGTTTTGGTTGCGAAAATTCGTAACTGGACAGGTATGCAGGCAATTGAAGAGCTGTTCTATACCGCTAAAGATAGAGATATTTTCTTTAAACTCATCATCAACGTCAAGGTAACTGGGCATGGTGTATAAAAAAGACGGAAAAACGAAACTATTGCATCTGTATCAAACCTATTCAGATATGATTAAGGATACCATAAGAATGAAAACAATAATTGGCGACCGTGGTCTAATGATTAATTTAGATTTATGCTAAGCAAGCATTAAGACGTTAACGTGGGGCGCCCCCCAGATTCAATTTCTATTGGATTCACTTGTAGACTGGATTTACTGTTAGGTCATTTCACGTCTAAATTAATTTTATTCTGTTATTTACGAGTGTGTGCTGCCTATCATAAGTTCTCATTGCGCTATTAATTAACACATAAATAGAGCTTTTTAAAAAGCCAAATGTGTTACTATCACATATAGGAAGATCTACAAAGATTCCTTACCAGGTCGATTTCCTTTGGTACGTTTTATGTGGTTTTCTAACCAAGTATGTTTTTCTGGACATAATTAGATGCGGGACATAACTAATCTAATGGCCGCAACCACAGTCTTCCTATCCGTACACTGAACTTAAATATATTTTTTTGTAATTTTTTTAATGTGCCAAAAATAGGGTGTCACAGTCCTGAGTTAGAACACCCTTGAGGAGAGTTCACTCTCTAAACGGCGCTTGTAAATTGTCCTTGAATTATTATGGTTAATAAGGAAAGGCTGCAACAGATTAAACTGGGCAATCATCTTTAAACTTTGATCTGCTTGCCAACTTTAGAATTGATATATCAAGACTGTGCTTGCGGAAGTGCAACAGTTTACATAGTATATATCAATGCACGCATAGGTGTCTTATATCCACAGGATATCTGATAAAAATACTTTACCTATCGTATCGAAGCAGATGGAAAAAAATATAAAAAACTTATAATTGACAGTATCAATACTTCTTGAAGTCTTATTTGATATATTGTCCGCTTGCGAGAATTGTTTAAAAACTTGAATTCTTGAGAATGTTCTCAGTAATTTCAGTTTAAAAAGTGTACTGATTGGATCTACAACCCTCTCACGCAACACATTAGCGGCCAGCTGACCCCACACCCAAGCACTTACTTGCCTTATTGACTCATTCCTATCACGGCACTTCGTAAGAAATACAATTCTTTATTCTCTTGATGACACTCTTCGGTCATTTTACTTGGTTATTACTAGAATTATGCATAGTGTATTGCTTTAAAAAAATAAAAAATAAAAAAATATCGAGAAGTATACACGAAAAAGTAGTTAAAAGGCTGACACATACTTGAAGTTAAATATTGTTCTAGAATAGAAGGGATCAATCCAAATGTTTAAAAAATGTTTTTACTATCCATAACTCTAAACTTAATAATTTACATTGTTTTGATTAAAAGGCAAAACGTCGCGTACAAATTCATAACAATGCGAAAACCCCTACATTTTGTGAATATGGAAAACCGCTTCACTAGGCAAAGTCTGCGACGGGGTGAACTTATTCTTAAAATGCAAATTTCATATATTTGTCCTTAATATTATCACTCTGCATTTACATCGTTACGTGCATTTTAATCTCGAGATACTCGTATCGCGTATACCTACATTTCCAACCGTATTTGAATTTATATCATTTTTCAACCGGCACGAAATTTGAAACAATAAAAAAAAGAGTTAAATTAAAAATAAAATAATTGAAAAAACACGTACATATTTCCACAAAGATTCTTGGACATAAATTTAATTTTCCAAATAATAATAAAATGCGGATGGGGAGCAATACTGAATTCCAGTCCTAATCATACAGACAAGCATTGCAAGATAATTCAGTAATGTTAAATATTTGTCATGAAATGTTAATATTTTTCTATAAAAACTGACACCCTATATTTGAACATGCATAATTTAATTTGTAGTTGAAAAATGCATATATACTACTGTACTCAACAAGCCAGGTCTCAGAAGGCCCAGGACCATAATCCATGGAAGAAAAAATCTTGAAAAATTAAAACCTAGTGTACTTCATTAATATATTTGAATTTGCTCGCTTATTAATTTTCAATAAACACATATCAAAAAAATTACATGATTAATTTGAAAATTGAATTTAATAAAATTAATTAAGCGGTAAGATATCAATACATCATGTTTCCTTTAAATAGTACACGAAAAAGTCATATGTTCTCGGGCTGATTGCGCCTCAGCGGCTAGACGTATGAGAAACAATCTGCGCGCTGCGAACATGCGTCAACATGGCCAGGAGGATCAGCAGGGTCCATATGTATGTGGCATTTGCGGGAAGGAGTGCGCGTCCAGGATCGGGTTGTTCTCTCACAGAAGATCACACGATCGACGTGGGAGAACGGTTCAGGACTGACGTTGGAGCGGCGAGGGGATCCTCGACTGCGAGGCCCGGTAATGAATGACACGAAAAATAAGACAAATTATTTTTCGTAAATATCATTAAAAGCAAAATTCCGTTGGTTGATTTATGCAGTTTAGCACTGAACACTTCATTTTATTAACAACGAAACACTTTTTAAAGTTCAAGGTTTGTACCTACTACTTTGTTCTACGAAAATCTCAATTAAATGTGTAAGCTTAGCTTGAGTAATTCATCATAATAAAATATCTCTTTTTTATCTCATTTAGTCTTTAGAAATTCAAGACTTCAGGTAAGAAAAACTTTAAATAATCCTTATCGATAAAGGTTTAAGACGTAAATGTTTCCAAGTACGATTGAATTGCCAAACTGTCAAAACTGTGGTTGAAGAATACAAGAGAATAAAAGCTAAACCCCGTGACGCAGGCTTAAGTGAGAGCTAGTCTCTCGGCGCGATTTATCGGGCAAGTTATTAAGAATAAGCTTTTATATTTTCAAGCATTTCTATGGAGTTATCAGTAATTTAAAGCCCTATTTTCTACAGATTGACATATGAAATTTCTGTGTGACTAGACCATAAACAATTGAATTTATTACCTCTTTTAGCTATTCTACTTCTTTTTGATAAATTCCTCATGACTGAGATTCATGATCTCTCCAGTTCATCTGCCCATGGCGATTCTATACTTTTAACGCTTTTTTTGACTTCTGACAACCATCACAGAGGTCCATGTTTCATTTCAGTTTTGATCAGTCCATAAAGTGAATGTTCTACCTCAGCATATTTGCCCCTCCACATCGACCGTTTGTGCGAGTGGTCAAAATTCTCATCTCGTCTGCATGGCCTTAAAAGATTTTTAAGGGTTTTTTTATTTATGTAGTATCAATCAAATTGAACGTACTCCGAGTTGATTGCATGTGTACAGTTTAGAAACAAATGATAACAAATTTTGAAAACCATTGTAAACACTCAATCTTCACTTCATCATAAAAATTGGGTTAAACAGATAATTATTCATAGAAGAAAGTGTGCAAAAATTCGGTTACATCAGGGTTAGATAACGGTTTCACAGTGAAGCGGCCGCGGACCGAGGACGTGGGAGCCGCCGCGCGCTGTCACGCTTGGTGAGGAGCCAAATCGTCCGAGACGTAAACACAAGACTACTTGCTCATCAAGTGTACCCACTTGGCAAACACAATAGGAATGACAAAATATCGAATGCGTAGCTAAAAAATAACTTATAATTATTGTCATAAGTTTTTCTATAAATTGAATCTGTAATTAGTTATAGCAAAGAAAGTAATGAAAAAATATTCCGTTTTCATCATTAAGCAAACGATCTATTCGTGGTTAGTTATGTCAAAGTAGATAGTATATTGCTAAACATACTTTTAAGTATTACTCATAAGATAGTAGGGAAATTGGTTTTATTTTTTATTATTTTTTCGCTGTATACAGTACATAATGGATCTATTGCCATGAAGCAAAATCTTCAAACCAATCAGAAAGGTATTTTAACAAGTCTTATGTAAAAAAGGTTGAAACCCTTCTTTTAAAAATCTAGGTTCTTGGTGCAAGTATAGCTATAAAATACTGGCTTTCATAATCATAATATTAAATTTAGATGACAATTTTAAAGCGCCATGTAGGGAGCACATTCTCTTTAAATGCGCCCTTACTCGGGATCCTAGCCCTCTTTCATTGACAGATTCAAAATATTGCAAAATAAAGATAGTTGCTTGGTTGCAGCAGCTAATATACAGGATGACCCAAAAGTCAAAACTCTATTTTAAAAGAAAATAACTTTTTCATTTCTTAATAATTCACATTTATTCTTTTATAAAGAGAAAACACACTTTTTGAAAAAAAAAGTTATTTAGTTTTGAAAATAACATCCTTTAAATAACTGCCATTTTGGGCGACGATAAACGGATTTGTGAATAAAATAAATATGCGATTTTGGGGGACAGAAAATCCAAGAATAGTCCACTAACGTAGTCTGCACCCCGTAAAAGTAACGGTTTGGTGTGGTTTAAATGCGGAAAGAGTTCTTGGACCGAATTTATTTGAAGATGAAGCAGAAAACCCACTAACCGCCAATGACGAAAGGTATCGAAAAATGCTAGAGAATTTCGTGCGTCCTGCAGTCGAGGACACACCAGAGGTATAGTGGCAGCAAGATGGTGCTACTGCTCATACAGCTCGCCCGACAATTGAACTCTTAAGACAAATTTTTGGAAGAAGGATAATTTTGCGAAACTCTGAAATCAAAAAGCCGTCACGCTCACCTGACTTAACTGCTCCAGACTTCTTTCTATGGGGGTATTTGAAAGATAGCGTATACCGTAACAATCCTCGAACCATTCAGCAATTGAAGGCCAACACCAAGAAATTGAAGAAATAAGCCAAGAAACATTACGACAGGTGATGGTTCACGCCTTAGAAAGAGCGCATCAGTGTGAAGAGCAAAATGGCAGTTGTTTAAATGATGTTATTTTCAAAACTAAATAAAATTTATGGTAAATAAATATGTTTTTTGTTTATAAAAAAATAATTGTAAATAAAGAAATCAAAAATATATTTCCTTTTAAAATGGAGGAGTTACTTTTTTGGGTCATTCTGTATAAGATTTTTCCCACATCCACATATATTTATAAAAACCAATTTACCTGCTTACCATCTACTTAGAAAAACCGAAGGGAAATTTAAGGAAGAACGAATTACATAAAAACTTTTGTAGACCTTCCGATATTTGAGATCGGAAGGTCTACAAAAGATTCCGATATCCGAGTATTACTATCAGCTTTAGTTGTAGTAACTGTATATTTTGTGTTCATACATTGTCATAGCTTTTAATAAAACCTCACAAAAAGGGTTGTTTTCAAGTGCTTCTTCAAAGTTACACACGCTACCCATATATTTAACACTTTGAGGCAGATCATTCCACGTCTCAGGACCAGCAACGACAAAAGCTCTGTCAACGGTACAACCCCTGGCAGACCTGTACAAAAATACCTAAGTAGCATGCTACTTTAAATTTAAAACTAGCTGTAATAGTGTGGCTTTTCAAAATAGGTTTAACAAAACCGATTACATTAGAATTCCTTACAGCAAAACCTCACCTAGTATATTTTTTTTATGATTATGTGCGGTATATTGTGGGATGAACGTTTTGGTATGTCTGGAGTGATGAAGTGTGAGGAGTTCGATTTCGCGTGATGTATACATATGTAATTGAGTATTACTGTTTTTCAGGTTGATGAGAATGTGCAACAGGGTTTTATGTAATAAAAAATCGGAAAGAAGTATCGATTTATTTTTTCACGCTGTATGTTCTCAGTGAGATACAAGCAAAAGCCTAGTTTACTGGGGACACGATAAATGAAAGGCAACAAACAAACCCAGATCAATTTAAATTATGTCCAAATTAAATTACCTGTTGTTTTTTCACAAATTATGTATATTTCTTGTCATGAGTAAAATAAATAAAAAAATATCTATAACAATAATGTTGAATGAAAAAAAACTTTCTTGGTCATATAAATCCATCAAATGCGCATTACTGCAAACTCTTTGCGTTAATATGTATGAAGAACATGATTATTATGCATAGATTTTTCTACCCTTGTCTGAACGATTTCCTAACAAAGAAAATCATCAGGCTGCTAAGGCTTTCGTGCTAACAAATCGTGTGTATAATTCCCCACAATTAGTATCCCGTCATGAGAGTCACTAGGTCAACTCTGATATTTATATGACGCGTGACTCAAAAAGCTTAAGGAATCAACTGTTTGTTTTAACAGGCATAGAAGCATTCAATAATACTAATCGGGGGAAAACGTGGGGCCGATATTTCGTTCAAAAAGAGAGAGTTGTTTTGTGGAAAAATTACTTTCTCAACCCAACTTTGATTCCTTCACGTCGATATGATGATCTATGTGAATAAGTATACGTTGTCGTTTTGCTGATAGAATAAAAAAGAGTGTTGAAAATGAATAGGACAATTCATAAGAAATTTGGTGAGACGCTTCTTTTCCAGCCCCGGGGTGGCGGGTTCGATTCCCGTACCCAGATTACAAAAATTGGTTACAGTCTATTTGTCACTTCAGGCCTCCAAAGCATCTTTCAGATTGATTGGTTGGAAGAGCTTTTCATCTGGCAATAAGCCCACTAGATCGTTATATATACTACATAAGTATAATATAATGCAAAACGTAATAATCTTTTTGAATGAGTGCCTAAATTGTCGTTTTTCTGTCGGAATAAAAAAAAAGAGTATGGATAATCAATAAATAATTTTAAATATTTTTTTCAAATCCAACTAACCCTTTTTTTTTATTTGAGACAGTATCAAGAGGGATTTGAATAAATTAGTCATAAAATGAAGATAAAAAAAATATTAAGTGAATATCATTACATTTAGGTACTATTTATTAACATAAATCATGTTCGAATGATATCTCGGTTGTTCACAATAAATTTTTTTAGGATTTCGGACTTCGTACAGCGTATTGAAAAGGGTTTTGTATCCGAAAAATATAAAAATATATGTATATATTATCAAAAAACCATCATCTAACAACTTGGGATTCAAGGTATGAATATTTGTCTACGTCCACGATTTGTCTGTGACGTATGGTATATCCACCAGTTCTTAAGCCACAAAGGAGAGAATTCGGGAAAAAAACATATACTAACGGGTAATTTGAAACAGAGATCACCAACCTAATGAGCTGACTAGGTCACGAACACAATAGGATCCACTATAACGGCAACACTCCGAAAGGTCGAAAAATAAAGAGAAATGGAGAATCGCTGTGTACATAGCTGAGCAGGTGAATCGGAAAGATCAGGAACCTGTCATGAGGAATTGATCAAAAAGAGCATGGTCAATGACAACTTTTTAGAGAAAATTAATATTATATTTTTCCCATTTAATTACAAGAGGTGGTACTTCTGTCTTTTGCGCCCAGCAAGAACTGATTTCAACGGCGGTCCTGTTTTTCGATTAGTAATTTTTACTTTTTATTAATAATGGACTTCTACAAGAGTGTCGAAGGTCTCGTTTAAGACTGACTTTGCAAAGACAGAATTTCACATCAATAATTATTTTTCTTCTTTCGTAGGTCTTTTGCCACATCCAAATGAATATTTCGGATATTTTGAAGAGCGTGACCGCGGAACAACATTGTCATTGGCCCCAATAATCGAGCTTTTGGGTTTTGGAATGAACTATTTTACCAGCCTGGAACTCTTTACTTTTCTTTCTTCAGGTACCATCGGGAATTGAACTCAAAACACCCAGGTGGAAGTCAATCGTCTTTCCACTAGGCCACAAAAGGTCGTCATCAATCGATTAGATGACATAAACAATTAATTTACTGGCACTCTTAACAACCCATTTAATATTTGATGTATCTTTAATAATAAGGAAAAATTATCGATGAAAATTATTTTGTCATAATTATTCCTCAATTTCGACTTGAATTTAATTACTCTTAATCAAATCAAAATCCCCTAATTAATCAGCAGGTGTGAAATAGTGATTGAGTAATGCGATACAAATTATGACGTTGTATCGAGTAAAGGATATAAAACGGTACTGTTCGACCTATATGGAGATTCAAGTGCGCTTAAAAATAATTAAAATTGGTAGACTACGCTGAATGTAGATGTCATCGTTATGAAGACATACGTAAGTTCTTCTCAGTGAAATAAATAACAACTTCCATGGCGTAGTTGGTAAAATGCCTGTCTTTCAACTTGAGGATTGCAGGTTCGATTCCCGTTGGTACCCATATTTTTATACAGGGTTCCGGTTTGGTTTTCCCTCAAAATTTGAAACACCTTTCTGATGTGCTAACTGCATGATAATGAACCCGCCAAGTAGTATTATATACAACGAAAGTGTAATACAAAAGTATAATAAAATCGATATTTTCTAAGTGTTCTCCTAAGTATTTTTAGGCCATTGTCCTATCGTTGCTTTTAGTTGCTTATTTGGTAAAATATTGGAAGAGTTATAAAATTCCCAAAACATATCAGCTAAAATATATCAACATCTTGTGCCCATATTGATTTTATTTTATTACAATGTACGCTATTTTATCGAACATTAAAAAAGGTTACAAGAGTAATACTCAAATAAGAATTTGGTTTACATGGATATAATTACTACTTTTCTTAAAAAATATAAACATTTACATGAATCATATAAAAAAACAAAAAACAGTACGCACATGCATGCAATCTACCACACATAAAATACAAACTTGATACAGGTCAAGGCTCAGGCAATCAAAGGCCTTAACATACAAAAAGAAAGAAAGTACATAGCCTCAGAAAATAACAAAAGTATGCATACGTACAATCAACGATAACTTCCATGGACTAGTTGGCAAGACGCATGTCTCCCAACCCGGAGATTGCGGGTTTGATTGTTGTGGAAACCCAATTTTTAAAAAAAAGTAGATTCTAGTCTGGTTTTCACTTAAAGTCTCTTTACCATCTTTCTGGTTGGTTTGAAGGCATTGCCGCATAGCAATAAGCCCGCCAGGTTGTACTGTATACAACTAAAGTGTAATACAATACAATCAAACCACCCCAATACACAAAAAGCGTACATCAAAACTCCAATATATTTCCAGATTTCCTGAAAAGTTTCAAAGAAACAAAGCCAACGAAAAGAAATAGAGGCAAAAAAATCTACGAGCCACGCCGTGGCATCGGATGTATGGTTTAGGCAAACAAAAACGCTCTTTAAGACAACTTTTAAAGGCATCAAGACTGTCAAATATGTCCGAGACTGCAGCATAGTCATTACCCTATAGATGCAATATACATAGGTACGAGAGAATTCGAGTAAGAGAAAGTTCTACAACTCTCGCGCCGGAATATATCCTGCAGTTTTTCACTTCTCGAAGAAATTCGGCAATGAATCAAGTACACATACATAGTAACTTTGGACAGCTAATTATCCCATTCACTATTTTGAAATTTATGATCAAATCAAACATCTCTCTACTATCGGGAAGTCTCATCAAGTTCAGGCGTGATAACAACATATTATAGTTTACATTTTAATTCCTAAGACCTAGTCTAAACGCGATGTGATGCTAAAATCTGTGCTGCACCCTCTCCAGAGCGTTCGAGTGAACTGCGGAATAAGGAATCCAGATACGTTGTATTCCAGTTTACTCCTTACCGGAGTGTAATAGACAATCTTGGTTGCGTGTGATCCCTTCAATTCCTTCGAATGTCTCGTTAAAAAAACTCAAAACTCTCAGACAATTAGCGATAATCTATTCAACATGGGTTAAAAAAGACAGGGCACAGTCGAAAAACACTCCCTGTTCTCGCATAAAGCAGATCATTATGTAACATTATATTGATTATTTCATTTATGTTAAATTGATGTTAAGTAATTGCGATATTTAAGGTATCACGACCATATGACGAATAAGACGGTTCTTCTTCATATGCATCAACAGCCTATAACCACTACATTATGGGAGAGATGCTGGAGGCGGTCAAGTTAAGTATTAAATATGCCGCCTGATAGTTGGTTAAGGGATGCGCTGTTTTATCAGCCACAAGTGACTCGACACAGACACCAATTCTGCACTAAACATCGGTGATATGATAAGGAAATTTTCAGTCTTGGCCTCTTGTGAGAGGAATTAGAGTGCCGGGCTGTGAACCGACATAGATGATAGCATTTTATGGCATCCTTGAATTTCTAATGAAACACTTAGTGTGATCATGACGACTTATTATTAATGAACGGATTTATTTTTCTGAACGTTTCTGAAGTATTGACATTTTGCCCATTATTTTTCAGAGCGTTAACAGAATAAAAATGATAATATTGACATTCTGCCCATATGACGGACGAATGAATTTAATTCGATCGCAGACAATAATTTACATTGTACGAGTATATGCAATTCAAATTACTAAAAAAGATCTTGAAAACATTTTTTTCCAAAATAATAAGTATTACTGAAGTCTTAGGAAACCTAAAACATGTCAGGGTAACTCGAGGAGAGTAGCACAGCGTAGAACTCTTATCACGACCTTTCCCATGAAAATCTAACGCTTTACCATGGGACAGGCATTTTGTTAATTTTAGCTAATGAGTAAATTATGTAATTTGAAAAAATACACATGCAAAATATGAAGTACTTAAGAAGTACTCAAAAAATACACATGAGTTAATTCTATCTTATAAAGGATGACCTCCGTGGCCTGGTTGGTAAAACGTTTGACCGCCCAAGAGGTTCGGATTCAATTTCTAACTCCCGTCTAAAAAAAAATCGTCAGGTTTTTGCAAATCAAAATCATTCTCACATGCACCATATCGTGTGCAAACGTTGTTTCTTCATCTGTGGTGGTAAAAACATGTGCAATGACGAACCACAAATTCTGTGCCTACTCCAAAGGCTCTAAGCCCGAATGCTTGAAATGTTGTCCCTAAGACAAAAAATTGTATATTGTTTCGGTTTGCTCATCAAAATATCCAAATTACCAATTTGGTTGAATTTAAGGGTTCTATGAGAAAGTATTTTCATTTTTAATAGCCTTACGCTAAAGGAATTTTCATAAGGTTTTTATTTTTTTTGTTTTACAAGCCAAACATTAATCTACAGTACACCACGTCTTGAAAAATACATATTTTATTATATACTAGTCAAAATATTCATTGGAAATACTTAGTAAACAAATCAACTCTCGTAAATAATATTTTTGTTTTACAAGCCAAACATTAATCTACAGTACGCCACGTCTTGAAAAATACACATTTTATTACAAACTAGTCAAAATATTCATTGGAAATACTTAGTTAACAAATCAACTCTCATAAATAATATTTTTACAAGCCAAACATTAATCTACAGTACACCACGTCTTGAAAAATACATATTTTATTATATACAAGTCAAAATATTCATTGGAAATACTTAGTACACAAATCAACTCTCGTAAATAATATTTTTGTTTTACAAGCCAAACATTAATCTACATATTTTATTATATACTAGTCAAAATATTCATTTTTAATAGCCTTACGCTAAATTATATTAATCTACAGTAAATTAAATTAATATTAATCTACAGTACACCACGTCTTGAAAAATACATATTTTATTATATACAAGTCAAAATATTCATTGGAAATACTTAGTAAACAAATCAACTCTCGTAAATAATATTTTTCCGCTTAATCATTGTTTTTATTTTTAATCCAACATTTATTTCCAATAAGCACGCTCTGTGTTTATTCATATCCAACCTTTAATTCTGATGTAAATTCATGGGTTCATATCTATACAAACAAACTCAGTAAGATACTAAGTTATTCCACGTGGATAAAATGAAGCGAATGATTACAAAAAAACGTATCTACGTCCTTATCCAAGCACTTATCTTATTTTAAGCACGCAACCCTTCCTGAAATATCGAAGAATCGTTAAGATCAGTTTTTAAGTTAACCGAAATAAACACGTTTTTATCGAAAATAAAAGCTTTACCCTCAGCAAAGTCAATCAGTTACAAAAAAATTTAACTCTTTAACAAAATTATGCACTTTAGTTAGACTCATTATTACGTACACAGTTTTGTTATAAAAAGTATATTAATTATGGTTAAATCTAATAACAAAACTTTATTTAGCTCAATTCTTAAGTTTTTTGCTAGAACATAAACCATTGAAAGCTCTTCTCAATAGCTCATAATACTGGAACTTATATTGTATTACACGTCGTTATATGCAATATAACCTGGCGAGTTTATTGACATGTGGCAATCTCTTACAACCAACCGAAAAGTGTTCTAGAATGAAAAGCTGTTATTTCTTACTCGATTAGACATGTTATACTAAATAGTCGACGCCACTTATGGCACATTTACTTAAATATCTCAACATAGGTAATAATAGTGTTTGTGCTTAAATTTATATAATTTTGTAATATTTCATCTTTACCTTCAGCATTAATGAAATTATAAAGGAAAATTTATGAATTTAGCTTTAATATAAAATATACTTGAACGATAATTCTTAGGTATTTTACCTTGTTCTTAACCTTGTTTTAAAACCAAGCAATTAACAAAATATATTTTATTATTCGGAAGAATTAAATGTGTTAATAGTATAATTTCATTGTTTTATTTTGATTATTCGGAAAATTCTATTCATGAATATAGTAGCAGTAAAAAATCTTGAAATATTAGTATCATTTTTTATTTATGCTTTTACATCATATTTGTTCGTGTATTTTGAGAATTTGTTTAAAAAATCAATAATTTGTTTGAATACGTATATTTTATTCAATTTTATTTTTACTAATGAATAGCAATGAACGCTCATAAATTAGGGATAAACAAATTATTTACTCTTTGACTGCTGCAACACTTGGTAGAACCAAATCATTCGAATGTTCTTTTTGTAATACTTATTTGTGACTGTATTATGCCGGCAATTTGAACGAACACTTTGATGGGTGAACGGCTAAATACAAGAGATAAAGGAAGACCCATTTACCTACCTAGAGGGCATCCACGTATGATTGGTTCTCACATCCATACATATACATCTAGCAGATAATTTGTATTATAGGAATTGTTTCCAATCAACAAACTTTTAGTGCATGATCAGCATCCGTGATGTGCGTAAAGCGTGACAATAGAATGAAATATAGTGGAGCAAAAATATAATAAGAAAAGGAATTGTAATTGTATTGGGTTCAAGATAGGGAATATTTTGAGATGAAAAGATTTTTAGGTTGTTTCAAAATATTTAATGGATTATTATTAAGCATATCTAATTGAAACCAAAAGATCGTTTCAAAATAAGTCCCAATGAATCGAAAAAGGTTATATGAATTGCAAGAGATCTGATATGCCTTTAACTACAAAGTATTTTTCGTTTACTAGATCAAATAGAGAGTAAATTAGATAAGACAGTTGAATTCTCAAGAAAATGCGAAAGGGAAGTTATACGTATATATATTTGGCCGTTTCAGTGAGGACTGAAGGTCAGATCTCGATACACACATTTTCGCCTCTTCCACATTCAAACACCTTCTCGTACAGCTCTTACGAGTTATCTTACTTCTTACTTTCCATCTTTCAAAATATTATTGACTCGATCCAAACAAACAATCTTTGGTCCACATTTGTTTTGCTAGTTTTTCTTCAATTATTTGTTTCTAGTTCCCAAACCATCTCAGAGTGCTATGCGTCGTCTTACTTTACACACCAACCATAAGTTCTCATTTATCCCTAATTACTTCACTACGTATTCTGTCACACATTGTCACCCCACGTTTTCTACTAAGTACACCCATGTCTACAGCACTTTTAATCGTAAATATCAAAGTTTCAATCGTAAATATCAAAGTTGGTACTAAAATACTGTTGTAGATTATCCTCTTTATAGATTTTTATATTTTCTGGTTCGAGTTTATATGAGAAATGTTAACACTTTGTATCCCGATCCCATGTTTTAACTTGATACGTTCAGTCCCGATCTCTTCCAAAAAAAATACATATTACTGGCATCTAGTAAATATTTTTCTAAACGATTCAACCTTTAAACGATAGTCTCCTAAATTCAACCTTGAAATATGTAAGGAGTATGGAATAGCTCTCCACAAAGTAAAATGTTGAGCAGAATTACCATACTAAACTAAATTATCTAAATATTTTTAAACAAACAAGAAAAGTTTAATTTACAATATTACTACTATTTACATTGATGTAATTTTAGTTAACCCTTCGCAAAAATCAGAATTCCTAGAAAACAACCCGAACACTGGGAAACGTTGTTTTCGTTTCGATGGGTAAGTGTTAAGATTATAATAAACTGTTTTTTTATTCCAGTAATTACTGTAATAAGTGGAATAACAAATTAATTTGTCATTTAATATTCTAAAATGGAGTTCACAAAGTTCAAGCCGAAACCTTTTGTAAAGTTTTTGCACTTAGAGATTTAACAGAACATGCAGATATATTCGATTAATTAGTTTCCTTTGAAGACATTGCATCTGAAATGATATTCGAATACAAGTTCATATTAATTAATGTAAAAAATTAACCCCGTAAACATGTTTTAACGTATCCAGTTTATAAAACAAACAGTTTATAAATAGTAGCAACAGCGTAACAAATTCTGGTGATGCTCTTGTAGTGAAATAAAACAACGTCACATTAAAGTATTCCTTTAATATTATTTGCACAAATACTGTATAGTCATGTTTTTCTGCACGCCTTTTGTGTAGAATATGAAAGTGTGGGTTGCAAAATACCCATGATACCCGCCCTGCGATCAGGTTTCTTCTGTTTACCCCGGGGTTATGCATGATTGGGAAGGATCGTCCAAGATGAGCCCTTTTGATTCTGATTTACCTTGTATCTTATGACCATATAAATCCTGTGAAAACTAAATATATTAATGTATATTCTCAATTTGGAATTATTTTTTACAAAATAAACGACCCTTAAATGTAATTTATAAATTATTACAGTAACAATTTTTAAACAAAATATAACGTATCAACATCTTCAAAGAAGTATTCAGAATACCTTTCAAAATATTATGCATAAAAATATCCAAGTGCACGGAGAAAAATGAAATGATAATCAAATACAAGGAATTAAATTCAAACAATACAAGACTTAAAAAACACTCTCACAAGCATTCAGAAAATAAAATAAAATGGCAAATACGGAAAGTTCCACTACCTACATAACCTTACAATCAACTTATTATTTTATGTAATACTTGAATCTGTCAATAATAGTTGGTTCGAATCCCAAGTTAGAGCGCCCTTGATAAGAGGCTGCTCCCTGAATCACAAGTTAGACCGACCTTCTTGAGAGGCTGCTCTCTGAACGATAATGTATAATTGTCATTTTATTATTATTTCAAAACAAAAATTACATAAAACAAAATAAGTGACACTGTTTTTCTGTCAATAATAGGTTGTTTAACCCTATCCTGAATAGAGGCTTTCCTGATTTTTTTATATTTATACAAATGGGTCCAAAATGGAGTAATATAAATATTTTAGAACAGCAGTGTATATCCCGGAAACAGACACAAAAGCACTTTTTGAACTTCCTACTAACTCTTAAGTTTTTACGACTGAATGTGTGGCAATGAAAGAAGCTCTTAGAGTACTTTAATTTTTCTAAAATTGTCATCTTATCCGATTCCCTAAGCGCTCTTCATTAAATTCTAGGTGATTGTTTGATTTACTCATGCAAAGAAATTATTTGCTCCATAAACGCCAAATTATTTCAATCGATGTCAGAAAATATAAATATTTCTTTAGCTTGGATTCCTTTCCGCTTTACATCCATATATTTACCGTGTCCAATTAATGATACGTTTCTTCTTTCTTTATGGAACTTATTCTTTTTTATAATAGATCGATTGTTAAATTTTTAAAGCATAATCAGTTGAAACTTAGAATTATCTAGATTTATAATTTTTTTTAAATTTGTTTTATTGTATTGACTCATATAATGCATAATGTATCTAATTTAGTAGCACAAATCATCCTACTTCGAATTGATTGCCTATTATTAAAAAAAAAAAGCAAGATTGTTTTTATAGTTAAGTTTTTTTTTATTCTTGTTAAGTTGAAATGAAATTATCTAAGTACACTCTTAAAAACTTTTATCATAATACAACTTAAATTTTTATTTTTCAGTGCTTCGTGTTCACCGAATGTGTCTGATAGTCGAGGGTTCGAATTGGACCCCGATTACAATAAAAATCTTCCTCCTGGTAAGTAAAATTTCCTTATATTGTATTCAAATAATCATAAAATGGTTCTTCATGTACAGTTTGCGACTGTAAAACTAGCAGAAGTATGCAATAAGAATTCGCTACACCACAGTAATCTTAACTAACAAAATTCTTATAAAAACTCATATTCTCAAATCAACATCTGTCTAGATGATTGATCACAACAGGGTATAAGTAGGAGCATTGATGTATGGGGGGAAACATAGACGTGGAAGATAAATAAAAAGAGCCAAGTAAATGTGGTGAAATACATGCGCTGAAAAGAATATCTGGTATGACGATGTACCGTAAAATAAAAAAATTGTTGAGGATGAATGTGATTTAAAAGCTGATGTGTTAAATAGGAGGAAAAAACGTTAAGAAAATTGAAAAATGGGTAACGAAAGAGTGACGAAACAAATTTACAATGCAAGTATGAATGAGACTCTTGGGAGAGAATGACCGAGAAAACTTTGATCAGGCTAAGTGAACGAAATTTTAAAAAAAGGAAGTATTAGAATTCTGCAAAACAAAAAAAAACTGTATGAGAAGATGTATGGCTATAAAAGAGGTATAACAAGTTTCATGATGGAAAAGTCTGGCGATTTTTCTTCATTGTATCCTTACTCCAACGGGACAATGGAATGATATGTATGTATGTATAAAAGAGAAAGATGTCAAGGAAAACAAAACATTGTAATTTATTTTATCAAACACTGCTTATTCCGGTGCCGGTTTCAAGGCTTACATCTCATCTTCAGGGGAGCACGAGACTTTTTGCTTCCCTGAAGATGAGGTGAAAGCCTTGAAACCGGTAGGGGTATACCGTTACAAAAAGTGGAATAAACAGTGATAAAATAAATTACATTGTATTTAAACCTCCACAACGTTAATGCCTTAACTATAAACGATATATAAAACAAAACCATAAAATATGGGAATTGAGAAAACTCAATAATATTAAGGGTTTAAAATCGTCGGAATATTTTTCAAATATAGGATTGAATTTTAAGGAATATTTGAACTTCAAATATTGAATTTTAAAGATTCGTTGAAATTCAATACTTTGCCTTCTGTTGTATAGATCGTTCAGCCAGAAGACTAATTTTGCAATAGTGTGAGTAACAGTGCGTTTACAAAAACTTGTCACTTTATTTTTTTAATGAAGTGCAAAAGCAAAAAAAAATATAAAAATAATATTTTATATTCAAACATTGAAATGAACACACACGTTTTGTTAATTAAAAATGCTGTCAGATAAAATAATATGAAAGTAAGTTTATTTCACATATTAATTGTTTAGGCATGGCAGATTCTAGGAAACATTAAATAACACGAATGAAATTTTTCAATATTAAAAATAAATGTAAGTACAAGTATTATAAAGTTAAAATTTTCGTCAGATTTAATTAGATTGCACAAAAAAAATTAATGTAAGATTATTTAACATATTAATGTATCATGATAACAATGCCAAATAATAAAGTTTTAAAATAATAGTGGATGGAGTGATACCAAATTCTAGGAAACTAAGTTATAACAAAGTACATTCTAAGGTTTCGAAAAAAAATTATTTATACTTTTGAATTGTACATTTGACAAAAATCGCACTCCTAATTTCTACATGGTAGTGTTTTTCTAATCACCGAGTATTTTAACAACAATACAAACGTGCGCTCTGCGCAAACCAATCGTGTGGCATTCTAAAACCAATACCACTACATAAGTTGTATAATACAGAAAGTGTTACTCGCACTATTGCAAAATGACTCTTCTGGCTGAACGATTTATACTAAGAAAGGCAAGTATAAAATTGTAACTGTTTAGCCAAATTTCAGATTCATCACATTAGTTATTATGGACGACCGAAACGGAAGTCAATGTATGCTTCCACTAAAATTCATATTTTCTTCAAATTTATGACCCCTTTTTCTTCAAAAATAAAATACATAAAAGGGAAAAAATTTACACACACATTTAAAACTTACATTTGATTACGAAAAACTAGTTCATGCAATGGAATGATCGATCATTAAATAACCTATAAATTTTGACAGTTCTTCCAATGAAATTTTTGAACGATACACAGCAAACTTAAAAGTAAAAACACTTTATTGAGTTGTTCAGCAAGTTTATATTATTGATTATTTTTTTAATTTTATTTATTTACTTATACATGACAATATTTTTTTATAACTACATAATTTGTGAAAAAGCGACAGGTAAATTAAAGTGGATATAAGAAAACAAATGGTTCTGAGTTTGTTGCCTTTTATTTGTCATGTCAACAGTTAACTTGGCTTATGCCTGTATCGTATCTTACTGAGGACATAACATATAACATAGGAAAATAAGTTGACGTTTTTTTTCAGTTTGTTGATTATACATTGTTCAACCAGTATTCTACTTGTCCGTACTACATGTAAAATATTCCAACTATTAAACAGCTGGGTATTTCAGAATCAAGGTTTACTCGTATTAACACAAAAGTTAACTTTAGTTCAATTAACTTTTTTTTTAATTAATATAAATTCAAACTTTTAGATGAAAAAAATTGCCCAGTATTACTAGGATATAAAAGATGGAAATATTCAGGTTATGGTCCCAAATAATGGATCAAATTAGCTTGACCTTCTGTTAGTGTCGAAAGTATGGAGAATATAGGGGATTAACCGACTGACGTGACGGCTCGATTTTTCAACGTGACCAACTGAATAGGTGCGTGCGCCTAATATACTGCAAACCATATTTTACATATGAAAAGCTTTTTTACATGCGCTTTTTTTTCAGGCGCTTTTCTTTAAAATTTCGAATCATGATCATCATTGCTCTCCAATATTTTCCTCTTATTCGGGTCGGGATTGAAGCCTCTTCATCACAGAGCTGCACTTATCGAGTATCTCGATCTTTGACAAACGCTTCCACCTCCATCCAGTCTAGGTATAGCCTCACCTCATAAAATCAACTCCAACTACTTTGGCGACTAATTGTCTCAGTCTTTAATATCGTACTATTGTACAATATTACACTTTCCTTATATACAGTACAAGCTGGCGAACTTATTAACGTGTGCTTATCTCTTCCAATCAACCAGAAAGGTTTTCAAGAGATCTGAAGGAAAAATCAAACATCCAAATATCATAAATTGGATTCCAACAGCTATCAATCCCGAGTCCCATAACTCCTGGGTTTAAGACTAGCGTCTTACTAACGAATACACGGAGGTCGTCCCTCATTCTAAGCTAGTCTTAAAAATTCTTCAAAGATTTCTTGATTCTGGCATTTGTATCTACCTCTATCACTTCAATGCATTTATTTCAAGTGTTTTGATCAAATTACAACTACTGAATCTAGTATCTGAAAACCAGATGCAATTGTTTATTTGTACTTCTTCAGGATGAGGTAGCCACTTTGTAAATTAAAAAGGCCTGGAATTAGCTGTAAGCAATGTGTTCATAAAGGAGAGACATACACATACGATCATCAAAAACCGACGTGCGACCACGTTGAAACTCGTTAAACCAATTTTTGGACACGCTCGCTTCCACACGCGGTCAAAACAAAACTACGCGTCCGATTCGGCTGAAGTTTTGACAGTAGCTGTCAACGAGAATGTACTACGCGATAAAAAATTGCTCTTGCGATAGTAGTGCCATCGGGTGGTGAGGCTAAGTACTTATCGGACCGCCCTCGTATATCCAACACGGAATCATATGCTTGATTAATTTTTAAAGCTTACTCTGAATAATCTGAACGAACACTTTAGAATGTATTCAATATTTCGACTGTAACTTCATGGAATTCCAAATTTGAATATTTAATCATTAGTTTGTTTGTTATGCCACTAATTACATTCATATATGTGGCACGTGTTTATATCTCCTATCTCATCCCCATTCCACTTGAAATCACCTCGAAAAAGGAGGTAAAAACACGTGTCACGAGAATAAATATAATTAATGGAATAAAAATGTAATTTATTATTAAATATTCAAATCTTTTAATTAAACATCTTAATTAATTATTATGTTGATGATCTCTTTGACCAAGTTGGTAAGATGTTGGTCTTCCGCGCTAGGGTTTCGAATTGGATTCTCGTTTAAACTTCAAAAAAATATAAATAATACCAGACGAACTATTTAACCAGTCTGGTTAAAGTATTCATAAGGAATAAATAGTTAAACGCGATAGAAGTATACTAGTTTTGTTACCAGTCTATGTGCTGAGGCATTTTCAACACAGAGCTACTTGCCATTCCAGGGATGTTTAACACGAAGGCTCGGCTACTGAAGACTGAGACAATAGTATCTCCCGGCCACACTTGACAATCTGAATGTATATCAAATGTGGTTAAATATTAGACGTATGTATTGAGAGATTACTAAATAATAAACATATTGTTTACCTGAACATCTGAAATTTCTTGTTTCTGGATTTTTTTTTGATACAGATGCATGATAAAAATTTCCTAAAAAGGAAATATAGTATTACGAAACTAGTAATTTAATAACTATCGAAATGAAAATAAAATACATTTCAACCTTGACTCTGCGTTTTCCATTAATAAATAAAATTGTTAATCATGATTGTACCAGCATAATGTATTTAACCTGAGCCAATTAATCAAGGTTCATTTGTTATTGCCACAGAAATGGGTGTAATCCATGGTTCATTAACACACACCAGAGAAAATCTTTTTTTTTTTCACAACAAAACCTTAGTTTATTAATACAAAACGAGTTCACAAGAAAAAAAGAGGAATATATAATCTAACAAATTACGAGAAAGTATTTTGTTAAACACAAATTTAGAGTTTTTTTTTTCATTTTGAAAGCGAAATCGTAAGATATTTTTTTTTTAATAATAGTTGAAAGTAATATTTTATATGGTTTGAACAATTTTTAAATAAACAAACTATATGTGATGGTTCCGGTCCAATCAGAATTCGACTTGATAATTAAAGTCTGTCCTGCTCAGATGAGTAACTGAAGAACCCACCCAAATGGTGTTGGAGAGGTAATCAAGGACATGGAAAAGGAATGTGTGAAGATTTCTAGCCACCTAGATAGTCGGGTGATAACAGAAAAGTTACTGAGAATAACTGGAAGCAATGTGTTCGTGAGAGAAATGAATGAAGGAAGAAGGAGAGACCTATCTCCAACACTAGTCTACCGAGGTGATGAGGAATTTAAGTATTTGGTATTTTAATATATTATGAAAACAGACGTAAAGAAAAAGATAAAATTCCTATCCCACTTAGTAAAAATATTGCCGAGTGGTAGAAACTTTCACAATAGCTATTTCGATTTTTTGAGAATAGAAAGATTTCAAAATATATGTCCCATCTCCAACACATGGATAGATGGAAAAAGTGGAAAGAAATGGATGAAAATAATATTGTACATATACTATCTGCTGGAATATGGATAGAAATAATACATGTCCTTTTTCCAACATATTTTATTAATTACATCAATTGGAAAGTCGGAAAATAATAACGTTAGCGCTGCATCTGAGGATGAATGTTGGCAGCTTGTATGTAATATTGATTGCCACTTTTGTCTGTCAGAGGCATATCTTCTTCAATTTTTCATATCTAAGGCATAAACGTGTTCCTCAACCTTATCAATGTAATTCGAGTATCTTAATGTTATGCTTTCGTTATTTCTTTCGCATCTGCGTCTGAGAGATAATTCCTTCAGAGAGGAGTTGAACTCTGAGGTAAATTTCGTTTTTATCGAATAAATTGAATGTTCCGAATCGACCCAATATGGTGGATTATTCTGATAGAACATTTATCATTGCTGATTCTGTGGCGTAGAATGATCTGACTTAGTGTTAGAGATATGTGGGGCGTATGCAGCTTTAGGAAGCATTTGAAGACAATCCATTTTCGGAGGTTTTATCATAATGTATGACTATAAATAAACACTTCACACATACGAGTACACTATACTCAATCTAAAGCCGCATGTATTATTATCACATACAGCTTGAAGTTAAGTGTGAAAGAATTACATTCGTTACCCTTTGATAGATTCTCTCTTAAATGTATTTTCTACGCCATTAACTTAAGATACTCGTACATATGCAATTTCAGAATATCTTTTTATGTACATGTCCATACTATATTGATATTAATAAAGTAAGTTTTCTGCAATCTTAACTAAACATGTTTTTCTAAAGATATGTCCAAGCGTGGAAGTACCAAACCCAATGACCGCAGCCACGACCTTCCTGTCCTTACACTCAATTTATGTACATTTATTTAGCAATATCGATCGTCCAATTCCGAGTCACAATACCCTTGAGGAGAGTTTGCTCTCTAAAAAGCATTATATAAATTGTCATTGAATTATTATTAATTATTTTTAGTTGTATCCTTATCTTTTCTATAGGAATAATTGTGTTTCATCCGAATAAATTAACTCTTACTTTTCATTAATTTGTTATTGACTTCTGCAAACATTTCCTAACATACATTTTTCTCTTTGGTATAAAGCTATTAAAAATGAAATATTTAAAGTTTAGCAGAGTACGGCTTAGTTTACACTTTAGTTTAACAGTTGTAAAATGGTAATCGTATCTTGATGACGGCCATGAAAATACTTGAGGCTTTCGTTAAGGCTAATCGGCTGAAACATTACGAGGACTAGTGCTACACACGTAAGAATGGCATTTTTATACATTTTCAGTTATTTAATTGTTTGTTTTGAATAACAAGCGTTCTCTTTTGAAAGTAATTATAGGAGTTAACTAACTTAAATCTGTTAAATAAGCCCGTTTTTCAAAGACCCGCCAAATTTTGTGTGTTTAATGTAATATTTTATTGAAAATCTAACTTTTTCAAAATACTTTCTAAATACGAATGAAATGAACGTTAAGTTAAATACAGTAAATATTTTTATTTTGTTATTTCGCACACGCAATGTTCTCAATGCATAAAATAAAGTGTTTGTACCATGTTTCAGCGTATCTCAAAATCTAATAAATGGTCCCTAAAATTAATGGGAATTTCAGGTCATTTGTATCCAAAAGTTTTAAACTCTTCATTACTTGATATAAAACAATGCTTCTATTTGTGAAAAGTTTGAGGTGTTATTCATTCTAAATTCCTTCCACAAAAATACCCAAGTTATGTTTTAAAGTTTTAAATTACTATATATTTTCTTGTGACGATTTTTGCAAAATTTACCTATAATATATTTTCTAATATTTTTATCCTTTCGTATGATTCCGAACGACCCGATCGCTGCAATTAGCTTTTCCTTAGGAAAACTTGATCTATATTTATC
Organism: Odontocerum albicorne; assembly: GCA_949825065.1. Classification (NCBI taxonomy): domain Eukaryota; kingdom Metazoa; phylum Arthropoda; class Insecta; order Trichoptera; family Odontoceridae; genus Odontocerum; species Odontocerum albicorne. The sequence continues at coordinate 40,697,232 of OX463840.1, forward strand.
CTTTATTCCACCTTTTTATACCACCTGGTTTTCATGGATCTGATTCAAATAGTAAAAGACACATTTATAATATTACTTTTCAAAAATATTTCCATGCTTCAATTTTGCGTAAGTAACCCTTTTGATGACTGATTTCTCAAAATATGTGACATATTAATGCAAAATCTGTGTCAATTTTCATAGAACCGTTCAAAAATAAACTGAACATTTTAAAAATATTTCAGATATTCAATTGAATAAAACGTTCTAATCTATCTCAAATATTCAACGAAATTTCAGCTACACGAAAACAATCTCCATAATTACTTTTCACCATAGAGCCATAAATAGCCCATTAGGTGCATGTTTTCCCCGGTCAATATAAAAATAATGATAGAATATTATTTAAATCACCAAAATTTACATATGACACGTAATCAATCACTCTTACCAGCTAAGGAGCGCGATCGCCACATATTATATTTAAAAAACTAACTAGCTTTGAACTTATAAAAGTTGTAAGCAAATGCTTACTTTTTTTTCTTCTCTTGTTAACACTTGTCAGTTTATTAAATCATTATTTGGTCAGCTATTTCAAATCACAATTTTCACATAAATTTCTGTTTTGACGGATGATACGAGTATGGTGTGAAATGAATATTAATCTTAATTATTTATTCGGTAGATACCTGTGCGTCGAAACTTAACAAAACATTAGGTTTTTGTGGATGGTAACACTGTCTTGATATCAAGATACTTGCGTTCTGAGTATGAATAATTTACCGCCATTTGAAAATGTAACAATTGCACTGCACCAACTTTTCGTTTTCCCGCCCTTGAACAGCAAAATCACGCGACATTTTGTCGTTCCTTCAAATTGCACGGAACTTGGCGTGTCTTGAACGTTAATCAAAATGGCCGACCATAACGGTGTTCTCCTTCAAAAAATATGTCGTATACGTTTACAAGGATTCCATAAAGATTTCCACAGCATTTTTATTGTTTTCGAGCACAAAACTTAATTCATAGACGAATAAATAGGTTATTTAGAAACAATTTTACTAGCAAAATGTGATGCCCTTCAAATACGCAAGTTTATTGCTTTCTACTACCGAAAACAACCGACAATTAATATACTTAACCTTTAAATTATTAACTAATTTAATTTCATAATGTTGTTTTAATTTTATAATAATTCTTAAATATTTTACGAAATTGTTATCGTAAATACGCATGTCACCAAGTTAAAACATCAATTTTGAAAAATATTGTTATTTATTTTATAAACGTTATCTTCTAACTTTAGGAATAAGTTATGTGCATACTTGTTACTCCAGTGATTACCTATATCCCCGCGACATGTCTTCCGTAGCTTAGTTCATAATACGCCTGCCTTTAAGTCCAGGTTTGGGTTTGATACCCATTAATATCCAGATTTAAAAAACTTCTATTGTTACTTTCGGGTTGTTTTAGACTTTTTTTGATTCATCGAAAGAAATTACCGCATAGCAATAAGCGCACCAGTAGGAGCTGTTAACAATAAAAAATGTCGTATAATACACGTGTTTCTACCTTTTATTTCGAGGCTCTCTTCAGGTGGAGTACCGTTCGGTCCATCTGAAAATAGCCTTGAAATGAGAGGTAGAAACCAGTGTCGTGGAGATTTGTGTAATAAGTGAAATAACACAATTTTTTACTATTGACTACAATAATCGTTTAAGTTTCTTAATATCTAACAGTAATGCGAAGGGAAATAAAAAAAAATCCTTATTATTAATTTCTGTCTCCTGCCTCCCTCCGCTCACAATCCTCAACCCGAAGTAGAACGGTAGAAGCTTGTATGTCGGTACCAGTTTGGATTTAATTCAGTCTTGTTTGTGCTCCCCTGATGATGAGGTGTAAATCTTGAAACCGGTAGGGTTATACCGTTATACAAAGTGAAATAAACAGTGTTAGACTAAACAAATTGCAATGTATTTATACCTTCACAGTGTTAATGCCTTACCTACCTATAAATAATAAATTTAATATTTTTAATATTTTGACGATTTTTTTCTGAAATACACAAAATACTTTCTGTTCATTATATTCCCTCAATACGCCTCCAAAATTCAAGATAATATGCCAAAATATTTAGCTTGCACAATATTTACACTAAAGTATGTTCCCTCAATTAAGTTGAGGAAATACGTAATTTTAAAATGCTTTCTTACATAAAACCATACAAACATCTGATGTAGATGTCAACTTCTCATGTGTTCACTTCGAGTTACGTAGGATGAACGCAATAGCAACAAATTAATTTTCCTAAATGACGCACTGAAAAAGAAAAGTGGTAGCGTTGACACTGATAAATCAAGTTATTTGGATTATTTTTAGCACTTGCCTTTCAATAGCAGGTGACTTGTTTCATGCAGATCTTGGAAATAGATTTGTAGATATGACTGAAAGTATACTAAAAAAACTCAAAGCAACAGGTTTTTGTTAGAAAAAAGAAATATGTATTTGAAAAACGTTTTGAATTTAATTTCCCTCCAAGGTATTTTGATTTGAATAATTCTCGATATATTATTCTTTCATTATATATTAAATAGTGGAATTGGATTGTACATTAAATGTAAATTATCAACAGTGAATATGCACCGTTAATTAAATAATCAATGAATATATGGATATATTATTCCGGTATATTATTATTTCATTATATATTTAATAGTGGAAGTGGATTGTACATTAAACTTAAATTATCAACAGTGAATATGCACCTTTAAATAAGTAATCAATGAATATATGGATATATTATTCCGGTATATTATTATTTCATTATATATTTAATAGTGGAAGTGGATTGTACATTAAACTTAAATTATCAACAGTGAATATGCACCTTTAAATAAGTAATCAATGAATATATGGATATATTATTCCGGTATATTACTATTTCATTATATATTTAATAGTGGAAGTGGATTGTACATTAAATGTAAATTATCAACAGTGAATATATACCTTTAATTAAGTAATCAATGAATATATGGATATATTATTTCGGTATATTTTTATTTCATTGTATCATATATTTAATAGTAGTAGGGGATTGTGCATTAAATATAAATTATTAGCAGAGAATATACACATTTAATTAAGTATCAATGAATATATGGCATAAATACCTAATTCAATGGAAAATAATAAATCCATATTTACTTGTGATTGCATCTCCTTTCGAGTGTTTGTTTGTCTCTCCTAACTGAAGATGAGGAAATTAAATTTAAAATAAAACGGTAAACAAACCTTTTTATTGACGTTTTTATTTATTGAAACTTTAAAATAAACCTTGAGGGTATTCTTTAGGAATATTTATGAATATAGTTAAATCACATGATTAAAACATGGAGTACTTTAAATAAGGCTTACAGTGATTTTTAAAACATAACCTGAATGCAGAAAGCCTAACTATATGAACTGCAGCTGCGCATGAATGTTCATATTTTAGAATATTGAATAACGAAAGTACAGTTTTATAGTGAACAAAAGAAGTACACCTTCAATAGAGAATGTGAAAGATAACATTTTTGTACACATTCACTGATTACTTTATTAAAGATGTGCATTCACTAAAAAAAACGTTCACTGACCACCCGCTTCCAATGTAACATATACCACAAAATTACCCAGCGGGTTTATGGTAATTTGGCAATCTCCTCCAAATAACTAGAAAGATCTTTAATGAAAACCGTACTGGAACTCGAAATGAATCGACAACCTCCGGATCGGAAGGCAGGCGTCTTACCAAAGGGTTAATGGATGTCGTCTAAATCATTAAACCACTCTAATATATTTGATTCATTATATTGTGGTATCTTTTACCCTTGTAGAAAGATTTTCTTGAATGTTCAAAATCTATTGACTGGATTTTTATAAGGCAGTGTACCACCACGTCTTACAAGATGCACCGATGTTACAAATAGTTCTGAAATCCAATACTCTTTTCAATAACAGCCAAGCACATCTGTGATACTTGTATATTATTTAGATGTTATTTTCATACTATTCCAAGCAAGCTCCTTTGAATCAGAACCGAGACAAAGGTGGAGCAACTGGGGCATGAATTCCAGGCGCGATATCCAAATTGCGCCAAAAAAGTCAACAAATTAAACAAAAATAAATAATATCTCCAAAATCTGCTGTCAATGCCCGTGACCAAAGCATCAGATGTAAAACATTTTAGTAAATTAAACATAATCGAAACTTAGTTGAAATCTAGTCTTTGTCAAAAGAGATTGTCTGATATTATCTCTGTATTAAAAATTTGGTTTCGAATAAAATCAATTATTGATGATTTTCCGCGACAAAATTACTGATGATTTTTCCTCTCTGAAAACTCGAAAAATAAAGTTATAAATACCTTGCATTGCAATGTTAATTTTTATGTACTCGTATTATATTGAAGGGAAAGTTGACCTATGTTCCCAATTTTCACTTTTATTGAAAACTAGAGTGAAGTGTATTTTAAAAAAGCAAAAAAACTGCCTATTTTAAAATAAGAGGGAAAGTTGATCTATTTAATCCGTTCCAGATAGTATTTTTAAAAAATAGCTATCCCGGGCGCCGCTTTACTTTGAATTGTCAAGATGAGTTTCCTTGACTTAAATAAGATGACTCACACTACTAAACCTCGGTGTGCCACGCCCAATATACATCAATAACTAATAATTTGATCATGCAATGCAACTTTGTAGAACTCAACAACAGTAAACCGTACTATTGAACACAAAAGATTAGAGAAGAAAGTATTTGCGTGCTGAAGGTATGGTAGGATGGGGCAAAACAACACTGTGGGCGTGTCATTGACGGACACGATTTCATTTTATACAAATATGGCCGCAATGCTACGCGGTGTGACCACGAAATTACAAGCTTAGCAAAAATAGCTAACACGAACGCCTGTCTGTTACTACTCAAACCCTTTCTGTATGGAAATAGAGCGTATTCTGAATACATTGTACTCATTTGTTCTGCAAAGTTGATAAATGGCTTGCTTTGTATTGTTGACACACTTTTGTGATATCCGTACTTCTGCCTGCAGAATTGGAGTTAGGTGTAGAATCGTCTGTATACACTTACTATATATTCCTCGTCAAGTGGAATAAAGATTATTCATTTTCATATTCATGAATCACATACATATTAATGCCTTTACTAGCCAAACATCACCTGTCAGATTAAAAGGAAAGACAATTGAAATTAATTCCTACGTATACATTGAACATATCATGTCACTCGGGAAGAAGAACCAAATGCCGAAATTAATTGAAGGCATTGTCAAGCCAAGCTGAGGCTGCATTTGATAAGCTATCCATTCTAAAGTCTCCGATGTATCAGAGATACCTAAAAAAAGACCTTTTAGTTTCATGTGTCTTCCCAGTGCTGATATAAGTGCATGAAGGTCAATTGAAAACTTAATCCCTCTCTTCTGTATAAATATATGAATGAGTAGCAAAAGTATTCTTTCGTTTACTTTATTATATTTTCTACAAAGCCTGGACTACGAGTATATTAGGCATGGGGTAGTGCTGTTTATATCTTGGCGGGTTGTTGTTTTAAAACAAAATGTAGTTGTTGTTTCTCAAAACAATTTATAATCGTTGTTTTAATGTGTTCAGGGTTTTAACTTAGAGCTCAAAGTTCTGCGACATAAATGTGAATAACTCCCTCCATATCCAGAAAGACTGTAATTATAATTTTTGTAGCAAAATGCGGTATTTGTAAACAAGTCGTTACGGTGATATTTCAAGAACTGGTGTGGTTTTTTGCTCTTAATGATAAGTCCGTTCGAGTGGAGATTCGCTCATTAATTTATTCCGATCCAATAAGATGGAGTATTATAATAGTGTAGCGTGAACTAGTATACTTCTTAGTGTGAAATATATGGGTGGCGTATTCAGCTTTAGGAAACACTTGAAGACAACACTTTTTGAGAGGTCTTATCAAAATGTATGATGTTATATTAACACAACACACATGCACTATACTACACCTAAAGCTAAATGTATTATTATCACATATCTGAGAATCTACAAAGGTTTTTTGTAGTTCGTCTTCCCTTTACAAGTTTTCTACGGTTTTCTTACCAACATGTTTTTTTTCTGAACATATTTGGGAAGAAAGATGCGGGGAAAAAATGCTAAATCGAATGGCCCTAGCTTTTACGTTCCTATCCTTACACAAAACCTATTCATTTTTATTTTGTAATATTTTTAATCTGGCAATAATAAAAGCGCCCGTAAGGAGAAATTCGCTCTCTAAATGGCACTATATAAATTATCATTTTATTTTTATTATAATTTCAAAAATAGGATACTAAAAAAAACTCAAATTCCAATGATGTTTTATATTACTTGGAATAGAAATGCATTCACGTACCATAGTTAGTGTGCCGCAATCGTTGGTCATATTGACTAAAAGGTCCTGACTATTTTTAAAATGAATTCAATCAAATAAAAAGTGTATTGTCATGAAAAGAAATATAGTAGTCCATTACAACTTTACCAATAGAACATTTTATCTTTAGTAAGTTTGAATGCAAACTACAACTTCTCGACCGACAATTTTCGGTGGAAGTAAAGTGAAAATCAAAATAAATAATAGAAAATAAACAAATCAAAGTTAATAAACAAAAAAAATATTATTTTAATATTTTAAACTTTTTTGTACTTAAATTATAAAAATGTTTATTCCAATCTTTTTCATAAATAATGTTTATTTACTGTTCATTAAAAAATTCTTAATAAAAAAATAATAATGATAACGATTTAAATGTTTCTAGACCAAGGATTATGATCGTTTTTATGTTCAGCATTTCAATATTATCAACAACCAATGCGTTTCAATAAAAAGGGACATTATTTATTCAATTCGTATTTCTTTTAAACATTGCTTTCTCAGTTGGAAACTCAACTTCATACATGGGTTCTCCCTTTTTACTGATCCAAATGGATCCATTCTCTCCATCTTTCAATTGTTGAATTAATGTTGTAGCTACTTCAATTGGCCTGTAACAAAAAATTAAATATGTAAGTACCTTGTTCATAATATTGAATTGTTAATTTATGGTGTGAAAATTATTTTAAAAGTTTGTCCTTCTTTCGAGGACAATATTATACGCCACTGTCTTGCTTCTGTGGATGATAGAAGTTATATTTCAAATATAATTAAAAACCGAAACACTTGAATTCACTTAAAAATATATATTAATCTCTTACTTTTAAGTCATGTGCGATTTATCTTTAGGGGTATTCCGAACAAACTTAGTTCGGAATACTCCTGAAGATGAGTTGCACGTGACTCGAAACTAGTTGGGTTAAATATACGAATATATTTTCAAGTCGATTAAACGGGGTTCAATTTTTAACTATACGTTTATATGAATTATCATGAATTTTTAGTGTTAATGTTAAAACTATAAATAATATTTAATTATGGATGTTTAGGGATTCATCCAATGAAAAAGATTATTTAAGATAAAATAAAGGGTGTTAAAATATTAAGAACACTTTTGTTTAATTTAAGGAGTTTTGAACTATAAAACTGATATTCAAATACTCCTAGAGTTTTGAACAATAAATTTGATACGTAACTGTCAATTTGTGGAGAATTTATGCGATAATTTGGGGCATGAAATCTTATGATATAACAGGCAAGAAACATTTATACTTGAGTAAAGATCATAACGCGTCAACTGAAAGTAAACATGGTCAAGGGTTTCATCTCCCTTCATAAAAATCGTAGAGCATGATTTATACATTAAAGAACAAATTCTTCCTTTCATTTCTTTTTATCCCTTTTTGGGATGATGATTATGTGGGTTACAAACACCGTTAAATAAGAGATAGATTCAAAACAATAAACATAAAACTAGACGGTTTGAAGAAATTTCATCACGAATAAATAAATATGAAGAAAAGAATGTTAAATTTTATTAGCTTTACATGCAAAATTATTTGAAGCAGGAGCACAAAAACTGTTAAGTAATAAGATAGCTTACTTTAATATTCCTTGAGGTCCGTGTGACTTGACCATTGCTTCAAATTCATTTATCATATCATCAGATTGGCTGTCCGTTACGCCCTGCAACATTGACGTCGCTGTGGCTCCAGGGCATAAAACCATTACTTTCACGCCAGTTTTATTAAAGTAAAACGGTACCTTAAATGATAACAAAATTGAATCTTCATAAAGGAAAAGAAAAATTCAAATTGAAAATTAATATTGTTTGAATTTCACTGACTATACCGGTTAAATAATTACTTACAAAGCATTTGTGAGACCAATCATGCCTTACGGAACATACTCTAGGGAAGAATAACGAAGACAAAACGTTTGGTTAAAACAAATTAAAAGAAACCCCTAAGAGTCATTGCAGTTAAAAAGATAGAGCTAGAAGTTCCCTTATCCGATAAAAACAGAAAAGATGGATATCATTAAAGTTACCCACGGGATAATCCATAAAACACTTGCTGGCGTTCAACCTTTAGGAAGCCCTCCAAAAAGATGTTATGATAGCTAACACATGAATCAACATCTCAAGAGAAGCAGTCCAGTTGACAATAATCCACAGATCTTATTAAGATAAATAATATAAAATAATGGTGCTAGGTGCGTATAGTTCTCCTTGAAAAGATTTTACTGACAACTGTCCATTGGTCAACAAAATCTTTTTTATCCTTCGAGCTTCACAATTGTCCGACCAAACCACTCACGCATTTTTTGCAGTCATAATTTGTTCTTTCTTTGAGGACCTCGATATCATTTCATATAACCTAGAATTATACTTTATATTCCATTTTTTTTTTAAATTACCTATTATTAGCATAAGTATGCTATGTTACGTAAGAAAAATGGAATTTAATCCCATTTGCATTTTAGCGCGCATATATAAACACCAACACGTGAATACACATAAACACAAACACGTATCATTATTGTGAAGTGACAAAAGACTTATTGTTATAATGACCGACTTCATATATTCATTACTTTATTTAATGCTAGTTTGAATCGAATTTCAGATCACCTGTACTGAACATTGGAAGTTAATGATTACGGTGATCACGATTCTTAAAGTTGAGAGAATGACCAAGAGGTGGTCAATGAGTTTCATTTACTTATTTCATCCCCGTCGTTGCTGGGCCTCGTAGTGGATCCCCTCGCTACTCCAACGTCAATTTTGAGCTGATCTTCCACGTCGATCATGTGATCTTCTGTGGGAAAACAGCCCAATCTTAGATTCACAATTCCTCCCGCAGATGTCACAATGTGGATCCACCTAAGTCGCCTGGCAATGCTGACGCATGTTCGCAACACGCTGACTGTTTCTCACACTTCTAGTCGTTGAGACGTCATCAGTCTAAGAACAGATGGCTCTCCATCCTCCACGGTCCTGAGCCACCTGCTTCCAGTCTTCAGGCACCCTGCACAAAGTCAGCGACTCTCACAGACTGTCCTTATAGCGCTTTCTCTGCCCACCAACCCTTTACTTGCCCACTACTTCCCCTTACAAGACGCGTTTTGGGAGCCTATGATCGCCCATGCGTATCACATGTCCGGTTCATCGCAATTTCACCTTTACAACCATATCCTCTATATGTTTATAGTTGGAGCGTTGCAGGACTGAGACATTTGTGACATGATCACTCCAGTGGATCCGTCTAATTTCATCTCCAATGGATGCATGTTAAATATTTCTATATCTACAAATAACGCTCTATCTCGGAAGAGTTAGTAGATTCGTGTATTTACTATATCATGCACGTGTATTTACTATATCTAGTGTTCACTGCTACTGTGCATTTAAAGTTGGTTTTCTTGTATACATAAAACATATAAGATTTCGATTTTTTTAGTACGACTTATAACATGTCCGAAAATTATCAGTTCACGGACTATGATGGAAATGAGCTAAGAAAATAGGAACATTTTTCAAAAACTCACCCCTACAGATCGAGTGTACCAAATCAATCCAACCTTGGTGCTGCCATACTCTGGTAAGAAGAAGGATGGCTCCATTCCAATAAGTGAAGACACATTCAACACAGTACCACCAAATCCTCCGTTGTCTTTTCCCATATATTTCATTGCGATTTTGGTTGCACGGATTGTTCCTACCTGGGAAAAAAAAGCAAATAATTATGTTATTTCATTTTAAATAATTTATTTACAAATATCTAATAAATACAAATATCTAATAAATAATAATTTTACTACTAATCATTTCTCGATCACCTCCATGACCTAGTTGGTAAGAAATCTGTGTCCCAGCCCGGAGATTTCAGGCTTAAATCCCGCTGGATACCAGATTTTTCAAAATGGATTCCAGTCTGGTTTTCACTTAAGACCCCTTGAACATCTTTCTGATTGGTTGAAAGTGATTGTCACATGGTAATATACCCGCCAGGTTGTACTATATACAACGAAAGTATGATAAAATCAGACTGGAATCCGTTTTAAAAAATCAATGGTTCCATCGGAAATAGAACCCGGAACCTCCAGGCTGGGACACAAACGTCTTACCAACTAGGGCACGGAGGTTGTACTTTTTAATTATCAAATAAACATATTTTTTGATAAACGCATTGACATAGATAATGTTTTAATTATATTTAAATACGAGTAATAAAAACATGAAGGTAATTTTAAACATCTTTAAAATTCCGAATCCGCTATAAAAATAGAATTTTCTCAATATAACAAATTAAAATATTTCACTCTATTACTCAAATATTTATTATTCAATGTATGTTAATACGTCTCGCAAGTCTGTTCATCAGACGGTAAGAGTCGTCCATTCGATACACATGCCATATAACATATATTGCAGGCTCCCAATCTAAATCAATCGAACATACAATCGAATATGGATTCTTTGTAAAACTTGTACGCATCATATTTGTTAAACATAATTATGCTTTAAAATATTATCATTTTGAAAACACATAATTAGGTTAGTCAAATGCTACGTTTGGTCGGTGTTATTACATGGAGAGGAATCATGGACCCTCATAGTTGGTAGTATGAACCGACTGGAGGCATTCGAGGTGTGGATGCACCGGAGAGCGCTGCGGATTCCCTGGACGGATATAGTCGGCAGCACAGAGGTTCTTCAAAGAGCCAAAGTTGATGGAGAGTTGCTGACTAATATTGAAATCCGAAAGGTGTCATATTTGGGTTATGTGCTTAGAGGAGAAAAATACAAGTTGCTGCACCTGATCATCCAAGGCAGAGTGGAGGGTCGAAGAGGTGTTGGCAGGAGGCGGATCTCCTGGATCCGTAATGTGCGTGAGTGAACTAGTGTGGGGAGCGTTGGGGATCTTTTTCGGGCTGCCGGGAACAAAGATGCCTATTCTCAGGTGATAGTCAACTTGAGGGGACCTGATATGACACTAAGAAGAAGAATCAGATAATAGCAAAATACTTTTCTAACCAAATTTGTGATGATGATGTCTTCCCATTCTTTAGCGTCAGCAATCCCTGCGTTGTTTACAAATATATCTATTCTTCCAAAATCACTGAATACGTTCTTCACAGCAATCTCTATTGAATCTATCTTTGCAACGTCACACTGCTCGAATATAACTCTGTGATCTCCAAACTCAGCGGCTATGTCATCCTTCACTTGAACCCCTTTGGAAACATTTCTAGCTAGTATAGCACATTTCTGAAAGAAAGAAAAACATCAACACTTTATTTAGGTCACATGATAAACGAGTGATTTTGGTCACATGTAATACGAGTACAAGTGTTTATTTTAGTCCGATTCGTTTCATTTTCAAGTGTCTTGGTTTAAGGACACAAAATATAGATAATCTAAATTTTATTATTCTTTCTGAATAATCAAAAAAATACTAACCAAATAAAGAAATCTTATAAATAATCAATTAAGAAAACCCAAAGTTTTTAATTTTTTATTTATTTTTAATTGAATATTTTTACGTATGAATGTAAATGTATCATTATCAACCTTTCAGTAGATATCATCAACCTGAAGTTTTCCATATAATTTTATGAATTAAAACATTGAATTAACAGATTTAAAATTTGTATGTCAATATCTTCCAACAAAATTTGTATGTCAATATCTTCCAACAAAATTTGTATGTCAATATCTTCCAACAAAATTTGTATGTCAATATCTTCCATCAAAATTTGTTTGTCAATACCTTCCAACAAAATTTGTATGTCAATATCTTCCAACAAAAGAAATTTAAAAAAAACTCTCCATAATGAATTTGTTGTATCACGCTTGGATTATTGTTCTTCTACTTAAACTGGTCTGCAAATTTCTAGACTCTCGTCTGGTTTCAATGCAGATACTAGTTTTATGTATGGTAATCATAAATATTGCCGTATTAATCCGCTTGTAAAAAGACTATTTTAGTTCATGTGACGCGAATGGATTGATTTTAAACTTTGTCTCTTAGTATTCAAGTGTCTTAATGATATATCTCATACGTTTCGAATCTGTGTCTGAGAGATGTTCTTTCGGAGGGGAGTAGAACTTTAAGGGCGATTTCGTAATGATCGAGTAAATAATTGTTACGGATCGATCCAATAGGGTGGGGTATTATTTATTTATTTTATTTATTATTACACATGACAAGAAATATACATAATTTGCGAAAAAACAACAGGTAATTTAATTTGGACATACATTTTTTAATGGATCTGGGTTTGTCGCCTTTCATTTGTCGTATCCCCAGTAAACTAGTATTTTGTCTGTATCTCACTGAGGATATTATGATAGGGGCCTTTACCGTGTCTGGTCTTGTGGCATAGAATGATCTGACTCTAAGTGATTTAGAGATACGATTAGCGTGTGTAACTTTAAAAAGCATATAAAAACCACTGTTTTGGGAGGTCTAATAAAAACTTACATTGTATATGAACACTACACACAAACATTAGACAACACGTAAAGCCAAATAAGTTTCTATCATGTATCGGAAGATCTACAAAGGTTTCTTTGTAGTTCGTTTTCCCATTGTAAGTTTCTGCGATGTTTTAACTAAATATATTTTTCAAAACATATCCAAAAGCGAGGAAGTAGTTAATCTAATGACCGCAGCCCCTACCCTTCTACATTTACACTAAACTTATAAATGTTTGTTTTGTAATACTTTCATTATTTTAATAATAGTGGGTTCTAATTCCAAATACTCTTTTTTGTCTACCCCAATGGCACATGATGATGATTACCATTTCAATGTAATTCAAATATTAAGATTTATTTCGGATAATTTTAATTAAATATTCGGTTACTTTTTGTCTACCCCAATGGCACATGATGATGATTACCATTTCAATGTAACTCAAATATTAAGATTTATTTCGGATAATTTTAATTAAATATTCGGTTACTTTTTGTCTACCCCAATGGCACATGATGATGATTACCATTTCAATGTAACTCAAATATTAAGATTTATTTCGGATAATTTTAATTAAATATTCGGTTACTTTTTGTCTACCCCAATGGCACATGATGATGATTACCATTTCAATGTAATTCAAATATTAAGATTTATTTCGGATAATTTTAATTAAATATTCGGTTACTTTTTGTCTACCCCAATGGCACATGATGATGATTACCATTTCAATGTAACTCAAATATTAAGATTTATTTCGGATAATTTTAATTAAATATTCGGTTACTTTTTGTCTACCCCAATGGCACATGATAATGATTACCATTTCAATGTAACTCAAATATTAAGATTTATTTCGGATAATTTTAATTAAATATTCGGTTACTTTTTGTCTACCCCAATGGCACATGATGATGATTACCATTTCAATGTAATTCAAATATTAAGATTTATTTCGGATAATTTTAATTAAATATTCGGTTACTTAAGAAACATAAAACTCATTGATAGATTAAACATATGTGGACATGTTCAAAAGCGTGACTGAAAAACAATATAGTTTTCGGTCTCAGTAATAACTTCTTTAGGTAATGAACCACTGTAATAGGCCAGTAATTCACAATTCATCAATGTGCGTGTTGGAAATACTACTGCACAAGGACAGGCAAAACAACGTTCGACCATGTCTAGCGCGTGCTATTGTTATTACCAGACGAACTCTTAAATCAAATGGGAACTCTTTTTAACTTTTTGGTGCCATCAGAAATTGAACTCGAAGCCCACGGGCAGAAGAATGACATTACTGGTTTGAGCATGTAGAAAGAATGAATTAAAAAAGATTAACAAAATAAATATATAGTGCAAATGTGAATGAAAGACCAATGAATGTGTGGTTGGATCAAGTTAATGATATTTGGAAAGAAGCAAACATAGAAAGTCAGAGAAATCGTAGGAGTCGTATAAGAAGGTGTATGGATGTACAAGAGACGTGTGATGTGTGTCGAGATAGGAAATCCTGGCGCTCTTTATAAAAAATAAATAAACACACGACTAGATAAAATCCCAGATTTTTACATTACAAAAAAATACGAATATCGAAAATCATTACAAAAAGAATCACCTTTTAAATAACTTTGGTCGCTCAACGATGACTTATTTATTTTTCGAGTCGTTTTATTCACATCTTTAATGCTTTATATATTTATGTGTTTAGTTAGTTTCATTTCAAAAGCCAGCATTCACATTAAAATTTCTAATAAATTATGAATAAACTTACCGCAACTCCTTCTTTTAGTAGCAATTTCACAGTTTCCAGTCCGATTCCAGCGGAACCTCCACTCACAACAGCAAACTTCCCTTCAAGGGACATTTTTATTCAATCTCTTAGTTAGTTTCTCCTTCGTTTAATTCAATTAATTCATTTATTGAAATTGGAAGTTTTTTAAAATACATATATCTATTATTTGCTTTTACAATATAACAATCCTAAATCGACATTTCCTTCAGTTGTTACTTACTTTAATTGTCAGTTTAACCATCAATCGACAGTCTAAGAAATGTAGCCAGTCGGCGATGTCGATCCTCTGAATGACAAACGTTAAATGTTAAGATGATTGTTACATACATAGTTTTTGTGCCACCCGGCGTTATAAGTGAGTTTGAGTGTGTAAGTTAATCTACTTAATCTATGTTTCTATGTGCATGTAAAAAGTTAAGAGGTACACTGATATCATACGACTGTTGCTAACCAACTACATGGGTATGTCTAATTTATAAGCGAAAACCGGTCATTACATTTCCTAATTAACCTTGTTTTTATATCAAGAAGCGACCATATTCTTGAGGTTTATCAAGGTCAATTTACAAAAAAATGTAATTTAAAAAGTATAATTTATTTTTGTGTTTTTTTTTCAGAAAATATATCATATTTCTTGTAAAAAATGTTATTTAAAAACTACCATGTATTTTTGTGTTTTTCAGAAAATATATCTTATGACATATGACATAAAACATGAAAATATAATTAAAAGCATAAAATAATATAAAAACCATTTTGGATTAAAATTCTATGATGTCTAGTACGATGTCCATGTTGAAAAAATTAAACTCATACAGCGGAAGTTTTTACGATTTGTAAACTTGAAACAGTAGATACAAATTACATAGATGGAGGTGATAAGTCACCTTGTCAGATATAAGAAATATGTTTGGCCTTACAACATTATTTCAGATTATCAGCTCATATTTCCACACTCCGGAAATAACTCAACGTATCATGCTACACGTTCTTTGTAGGCCCACTCGGCAAAATGTTTTGCCTCATAGTAAATGATTACAACTTATCATTTGTGCAACTCTTACATAGCAAGGCTGAACAGATTGGGTGATCAATATGGGCATTGTAAAGTTTTTCATATAACTAAGGCTACTTAGAGGAGTAGACGAAATAAATTTTGCTTGCCGGGATGAATTGTACAGATTTCCTTTATTATGCTGTTCTACTAATATTGCTTACATGTCAATGTTAAATTTTATTTGTTGCTTTTTAATATTTGTTTTAAAAAAAATCATTTGAAATTAAATAAAATACATACTAAAAATAGCATTAACAGTCGTCACATAAACCTCTTAGCATCAGCCCTGGCCACTGCACTAGTGAATTCCCGCCATATTGCAACGGTGAAGGGGTACAATTTCTTCATTCAGTTCTACCGTTTTTCTTTCAGTGTTATTGTTAATAAGTGTTGGATTGTGACTTTTGCGAAAAAATAGTACAATACGTTTCAAAACACCACTAAAAGAATAACAAAATAGCAAATTCTAAAACAGAGTGTTCAAACAGCACAAGAAATCTAGCGAACATCTTGATTTTCTGACAACCATGAATTGACTTACCTAATATATCATACTAGTTGCAGCCCGTGAAATATTCACGGAAGTAAAACAAATTCTACATTTATGAAAATATTAGGTCCTTACATATGAAATTGGCGTTTTGTTTGGGAGGAACATAAAGTTGATTTCTTTTTAATATAATATATTTATTTAATCAAAGTATGTACCATTGCTATCTATGCACTTTTGCCATCTCATAGGTAGTTCATCGATCCCTTTACTAAAAACCCATTCGGACGGGAATCAATAAAATCTTTGAAGTCGGTTTGGACTGCCCCATCGGAGTTGAATTTTTTCCCTTGCAAGAAGTTATCCAAATTTCGAAAAAAATAGTAATCTGTTGGGACAAGGTCCGGAGAGTACGGTGGATGTCTTAGACATTCCAATTGAAGCTCTTCTAATTTGGTAGCCGTCTGTTGTGCAGTGTGTGGTCTAGCGTTATCATGAAGCAGCAGTGGCCTAGAGCGATTAACCAGCCTCGGTTGTTTAGCAGCTAGCTTTTCCATCATGGTTTGCAGTTGCTGACAATAGACATCTGCCGTAATCGTCTGGCCAGATTTAAGAAAGCTGTAGTGAACGACACCAGCACTAGTCCACCAAACGCTCACAAGTAACTTTTTTGGAGTAAATTTTCGCTTAGGGCATGGTTTGGCTGGTTCGGCAGGGTTCAGCCATTGCGATGAGCGCTTCCGATTATCATACAGGATCCACTTTTCATCACAGGTAATGATTCGATTCAAAATCCCTTCATTATTGTGCCGGTTGAGTAATGCAACGCAGCAGTCAACGCGCGTTTGTTGATTTGCTTCACTCAATTCGTGAGGTACCCACCTTTCAAGCTTTTTCACCTTCCCAATTTGCTTCAAGTGGATTAAAACAGTTTTATCACTAACACCGCAGCCTGCAGCTAACTCGGACGTGGTTTGCGATGGATCCGCTTCCACAATAGCCTTCAATTCTTCATTATCAACTTTGGTCTCCGGCCGTCCACGGGGCTTTTTCTGCAGGTCGAAATTTCCAGAACGAAAACGTTGGAACCAAAAACGCACTGTGTTTTCTTTTGCGGCACCGTCGCCATACACATCATTAATCCTTCGAGCCGTTTCTGCAGCACTGGTGCCACGGTGGAACTCGTACTCGTAAATAACGCGATATTTCAAGTTTTCCATTTTGTAAACTGAGTGACGCAAAGAAAAAAAACAATTGAGGAAAAAACAAATGAATTATAATTTTCGAAACACAAATACTTGAGTAAATAGCTGTATAAATTTTAATTTGGAATTCCTAACCAAAGAGAAGATATTTGAGATCAAAGTTGCCAGTACGGCAAAACGCCAATTTCATATGTAAGGACCTAATATATATTCATAAATATAGAATTTGTTTATAAATGTCATTTATACATCGTCCCCTTTTACACCGGTTCAAAAATTGTAAGCTAGGTATTTAAAATTCGTTCAGTTATCACGAACTCACCGAGATTCAAATTTCGAATTACTTTCGGAGAGAATCCAAGTATTCATCTCTCGCTCTCTCGTATTCAAAACTGAATTCTAGTATTATTTCTTCGACGACAACCATCGTATGGGTTTTGGACTATTTATAGTACGAGTATTATTACTAATTCCAATCTTCTGACTTCTCTCAAACATATCTTGAATATGTCAGTGATTATTTCATTCGAATTGAGAATCGATTTGTAATTAATATATTATCCAATATACTCGTATGTAAAAATTCATTCAATTAAACAGAAAAAAAACATTAAAACTTCTCGCTTTCTGAGTTAAATAATCAATATAAAAAAAGATTGTCCGGAAAATAATTACGTCTTTAGGACAAATTCAAACGCAAAATTATTTTTAAAAAATTCCATCCTGTCGTGTAACTCATGACTGAGTATCGTGACTCCCATAATAGTCTCCAACGACTCTTCTCCATCCATCTCTACACTCCGCGGCTCTAAAGGCAGTTATTAAGATTAGTCCAGTTGCGTCTTACACTTGGTCTGCCCAACACATTGGTATTCTTCCTCTTCTTCACGTCGTCCTTCCACACATCCAGCAATCACAAACCTCTTCAAACTGTCTCCTTAGCCACGAGCAATGTGTCCAAAGAAGTGGAGGACTCGTCGAAGACATATTGTCGATAATCTGTCGGTGATTCTTAGTTCTTTGAGAATGAAGGCGTTGGTTCATCTTGCTGTCCATGGAATTCGTAACAACCTTTTCCAGCAACACATTTCGAATGCATCTATTTTACGTCTCTCACTTGTTCTTAGAATCTGTTATCCGCGCCATATATGAATATTGCGAAGGCGAGAGACTTAACTCGGCGCATTTTCGTCATGATAGTGATAGTACTGCTCTTCCATATCTTTTGCTACTTTTCCGTCTTTGTCTTTGCGTTTTTTTGCATTCTTACTCTTCTTTTTACCTCAGCCTCGCACCCTCCATTGTAGGAAATACTGGAGCCTAATTAAATAATGTTAGTTACCACTTCGAGACCATGATTCACATTATTTGGTAGCAGTTTGTTACGGTGTTCTATTATCATAAGCTACGTTTTTGCCCTATTGATTTCCAGACCCAATAACTTGCTCTCGTGTTCTACCTACTTAAGCAGCATGGCCGGTTATTCCTCTGGTGTGGCAATCAACGTCGTGGCATCTGCATATCTAAGATTTGAGAGCTTTTTTTTACCAATGGCAATCACAGTATTCAAGTGCTTTCCTCGTAATATAGTATCCATATTGGTTATACAAATAATGAGAGAGGATACACCCTTTCTGTACACCCTTTTGCACTTTAAACTTTTAGAACTTGATGTTGTTGACTTGGATTATTGCAGTACTATTTTAGTATAGTGACTTAATAAGGTTCACAAGATGTGCTGGTACACCCATCTCTAGAAGATGAAACTGCGGGCATCTGAAATTCACGACACTTTTCTATCAACAGTTGGATATTCAGGATTTGTTCTTCCGTCCTTTTTCCCTTAACGAATCCTGTCTGTTATATTGTTATCTGCCAGCTGATGTAAGGCATCAGACGGTTTTTGATTAAACTTTTAAAAAAATATTTGTAATCTAAATGAGAATGATAAGAAAAATTAAAATTGGTAGAGTAATGAATTACCGAACAAGGTGTAACCGTTTGTTACAGGCCGATGGTAGGAGTAAAATTAATAAAATTATCTTGGACACATGAGAGTTGCAACAGACTTAAACCGGAAGACATACATATAATATTTGTCTAAAATTAATGAAGAACGAGGAAATGTAAGACTGATCTTTGTATGAAGAGTTTGTAATAATTAATGAAGAACGACGGACATTACTTAAGGCATTCTTTAAAATAAATTAAAAATGGTCAAGAGGTAAACTGAGTTTTGTTTGAAGAATTTGCTAAAATTAACGAAGAACTAGGAAGAGGTTGGATAAACTCGGTTTAAAGAATTTATTAAAGTTAATGGAAAATGTCTAAGACGTAGACTAAACTTTGAGGAAATTTCAAAAATTCAATATTTCTGGTTCATCTCATTTAATTCTTTAGAAACTTAATACAGGTATCTAATACTGTAGTTAATCGTTAAGAAAAAAAACAAAATATCCAAATGTTTGAATCAGATATAAACGTACATTTTTTTATACATTCATGAAACTCTCTGATGATAAATTATTTGTTAGTTTTCTTCACCATATGTTTTCTGTTTGGGAACTCCGCCTCACAGATGGGTTCTCCTTTTTCACTGACCCAAATCGATCCATTTTTTCCTTCGTGAATCATGTGAATCAATGCTTTAGCTACTTCTTGTGGTCTGAAAAATAAAAATATAATCATTAGTGATTTTATTTATCAGTAGAAATCCTGGTAAGGTCGGTGCCTATAATATATGGTATAGGTACACGTACTTATGCATTTATGTAAAAAAACATTTTCCCAAACAGATTTACAAAACTAATCAGTCATTCGCATTCAGAGTACACACACTTTGAAAATTTTGCTAAACAAATGTAAGGCTATATTTAAAAATTTTGTTCTTGTTTACGTATTTTTGTTATGGGCCACTATTTATTACTTTTTCAAGAGCTTGAATACGAGCCAACCTTAAAAATTGAAATTGGTTTTGTACACAAGTTACTGAAAAAATCCAATACCCTTTTAACAAAAATATTGTAAACTAAGAAATATTTGGCTTTTAAATATTTTTATTCTAGACCATTTTAATTATAAACAAGTGCCAATTAACAAATATCTAGTTGTTTAGTTAAACAATTGTTGTTAAATTAAACAACTAACCAGTGTCAATTAATAAATAAATATTTAGTTGCTGTACTCTTACGCCCTTGGGCGGGCTTTCCCTCTACATTTTTATATTTATCTTATCTGAAACTATTTATCTTATCTTTAATACTCTGATAAAACATTCAGACTCTGCATTTATTTACTTAACCACAATTCCAACAGCGTAGTTATATCAACAACCACATCAAAGTAATGACACTCCTCATCACACGTTTTACATTCCCATCAGTCATTCATTCACACTCCTATTTAAAATAAATTTAAATAATTTTAAAACGAACGCAATAATAACTTTAATATTCAACAAACTACACCTTCTTAAGAAAAGTAACACACATAAAAATATATACTGGTTAATTTATCGATTTATACTATAATTGTTAAGATTTTAGCACATGACAGGACTGTAGAAGTGACATTGACTGGTAGATTACGCCAAATTTCACTATGCTCTAACAGGTTCTGAAGACAAATTTTATTTTTCCTCTACTGTAGACTGATTCGACAATTGTTTTGATAAAATTAAATATTGATTTATCCACCAGATCGAATTTATCGGTTAAGTTAGAAAAAACTAGGATGTGGATTAAATACGTGGATTAAGTTACTAGGATGTGGATTAAGTTATTTTGAATTACTTTAATGATAATACTTCATTTTTCAAAATATAAGGAATGCAATACACTTTTTTATTTATTAAAATAGTCGATATTGAATTTACTTAAAGTTTCATATTCTTAGTTATTCAAAAAATATTTTTTATTTTTTATTTTAAGGTTTATTTATAAGAAATATAACTGTTTTTCATGAGGACATATATATCGAAAAAATTAAACCCATGAAACATATTTATAGGTTTATTTTGGGAAGAAACATATATCTGATATGTGCAAAATATCAAGCCAGTAAAATACATACGAGTATATCTAAGTTTAATTTAATTTAAAATACCTTAAATAAGTATTCTACGAGTGGTGTCTTTATGTTTCTTTCAATATCTCAAAACAGGTTGAAGTTTTCTAATATACGACCAAATAACATTCACCCATGTTTCCTAAATGATCGACGCGGTGGCACAATGCAAAATGTCATATAATTGAGAACAACAGGCATGCAGTGGATTACTACACCCTTCAATATTCTTTTTTTTTTGTTTAATTGTTCTGGGAGAACTGGTACTCACTGTAGTATCCCTGCTGTTGCGTAAGACTCAAGAATCGTATCAAAAGCTTGCTTAGCATCTTCTAACATATTTGACTTGACATTCTCAAACAATGGGGTTAACACAACCCCAGGACAGAGCACCATTATCTTAACTCCAGTTTTATCGAAGTAAAAGGGAACCTGAAATTAAAAATATTTCAATATCATTTTAAATACGATTTAAAATCAATATATTATTCACATTTTGCACAATACCCAGAAATTGTTTCATCGCGGTCGCCAAATAACAGCCTCTTTTTTTTATTTCATGAATATCTGTAGTTTGTTATTTCCCCATTGCTTGAACTGAATTTCGTTTTATTTATTTAGTTTATTTATAATACAGGCTTAACGTAATTGCATTGAAATTTTCAACACTTCCTTACATACATACATATTTTAACAAATTTTCAAACTCAAACATAAATTATTAATGACATATTACAAATTATCAACATTTTCTTGAAAAGTTGTCAAGTTCTTTCATATATTTCAAGTATTTAAAAAAATCTAAACTGTTGATAATTTATCTGACACAGTCGTACTTCGTCCCTTAAACACACAAAAAAAAATATTTCTGAACTTACCCCAACCGATCGAGTATACCAAATGGCCCCTATCTTAGTGCTGCCGTATTCTGGAAATAGATACGATGGGTCCAGACCTATGAGCGAAGACATGTTAATAACAATACCTCCAAATCCACCATTATCTTTTCCCATATACTTCATGGCTACTTTAGTCCCAGTTATAGTGCCGATCTGAAACAATTTTATTTTTAAATTGTTGAAATTTAACGCCATTTATTTATTCTATAATTTTTATTAGCTGATAAAACATTTCAATAAATTGAAATTACAATTAAATGTGTATATAACCAACAATGATAAGGAAATAATATAATGACTCAAATCGATGTCCACACTCCTGCTTGAAACATTCGGTACATTTTACAATTGAAACGTGTCAATAGCATTTGGTTAATGAAATTTGCACGTTGGGATTAATTATTGAGATAGTGTAATTATACGAAAACTCCGAGCCTGGGTTTGGTGAATATTTTTAATGTAGATGTTATAGAGTTCAGGAGGACCTTTCTCCGGCAATTCCTCAATTTTAGATCTAAACGGGTTATTCTAGTTTATCGTCGGTATTTTCATTGTTGTCAGCCCTATTATTTCGTAATATTGTAGCCCTTGAGAGATATTTAATTGTTTCTTATTCAACCCTTGTATTGTTGATTGAATTAAAATAATGGTATTTGATTTTTTTTTACTTTTCGTTTTGTATTTATGGTATATTGATATTTTCATGCATCATAATTTGAATGATATATGTATCCCGAACTGTAAGTTTTTTTAAAGATTTATACATATATATTGTCTTATATTAGAGCGGGTCAAAGGTTTCAAGTATGTAGGTATCTAATTGCTTGTGATCTTGACCCAGACGGAGAAGTAGGAGGCCGGATTGCGGTGGCACTTGCAGAATTTCTCAAGATGAGATCAGTTTTTTGCAACGATAACTTAAATTATTTAATTCGGCAATGCATGGTTGAGTACTATAAATTGTATGTTTTTCTTTGTGGTATTGATACATGGACGATAAATCCCGGAATGCTAAGGACGCTAAAAGCTTTCGAAGTGTGGATTAATCGGAGATTGCTTTGAACTTCTTTGTTTGGTTGTATCTCAAACACCGAGGTGCTGCGTCAAACAGGTGTCAAACGAGAGTTTTTAAATACCATAAAATGGCAATAAATGGCATATCTGGGTCATGTATTGAAAACATAAAAAAACTATTGATGAGACAAATTGAGGGTTGACGACGCATAGGAGGAGGGTGCCTGTCTTGGTTGCGCAGCATTAGCGAATGAACAGGTGTCCGGGTGATTGAAGTGATGTTTCGTACAACACATAGATATTTTCTAAAGAGTAATCGGACACGGCAAATGAAGAGGAAGAAGATTAATTATATTTTGTTTAAAAATTGTTTCTGTGATATGTAAAGGACACATAATTGTCGTTTATTTTGGTCCGTAAATTAAAGCGAATGGTTTGGTATCCTTTTTAATTTTTTTTTGTAATATTAAAAATGTTTTTTTAACAATATGACAGTTTTTTTCGAACTTTGGAATTGAAGCCTATAATTGTCAATCTTAAAAATCTTTTGATCTCACTCATTCATTTGATACAAAATCAACACTAAGAATTTCATGAAGAGGCTTGATTATATAACATTAAGTGTAGAATAAAACACTTATTCGTAATGAGGCAAAACTAAGAAGTAAACATCGCATTTAACACCTTACCTGGAAAATACGTTATTATTAACAACATTTTTGAATCCGGATTACGATCTCATAACCGTTTTTAATCGTCGTCATTATTGTAAAAATATATACATACATACCATTGTCGTCGTTATAGTTAAAATATATACATACATACCATCGTCCTCATTATCATAAAAAAATATACATACATACCATCGTCGTCATTATCGTAAAAATATATACATACATACCATCGTCATCATTATCGTTAAAATATATACATACATACATACCATCGTCATCATTATCGTAAAAATATATACATACATACCGTTGTCGTCGTTATCGTAAAAATATATACATGCATACCATCGTTGTCATTATCGTAAAAAATATATACATACATACATACCAGTGTCGTCAAATATATACATACATACCATCACGCCATTTCCATGTAGGGTAAATAGAGAGGACAAAGCGCAAAACTTTCTTATCTCGACACATCCTTCACCTTTTCCACATCCTTCTTCTTCCTTCCTTCTCATACAACTATGCAATGTAATTAATTGCAAAAAAAATACAATTAACAATGAAGAAGGAGATATGGACAAATAAATATCGTCATTGAAGAAAAAAGTAATATGCTTTAAGTCGCTATTTGAAATTCATTATTTGACTGATATCATAACTTATATTTTATTTCGTAATGTGTAAGCTTAACATATGTGGATATTGAAGTTTTATTTTCCTCTTGTACCAAATAAATTACATTTATATGAAAAAAAAAATTCATTCATGTGATATCGTTCAACATATCCGAGTTAATGATTTGGACATACTAAAGATCTTGGCCTTGTCTTGAGTCCGATTGATCGAACCTTCTGGTTTAGAATCATTTGAATAAAGACATTCATAAACGCGGTTCGTCATCACATGTGTCGACTATATGTACTATCCTGCACGTTTAGCGTACGTGAGTATCGTTATCAGATAAAAAAATTCAAGTAAGCCTTTTTTAATAAATTTACTAATTACAGATTTCGATAAAAAAAAATTTAAAACTAGTTTACGCTTTGCACGAAGATATGGAAATAGGCGCAACTATAATATAAAATTATTCATAATCAACAACATTATTGAAATAATTTACCATAAACAGTAAAAATGTATTGCTTTCATTAGGTATGTCAAAAAAAAACTTGTTTTTCACATATAAACAGATTGCTTCTAAAACGATTCAAAATACCATAGTTACATCTACTGATTTTGATTGAAGAAAACAAAATTATTTTATTTATTGAAAAAAAAAACAAAATCATATTAATTAATTTCAAAGTTATATCCCTTTCATATCCCATGATATTGGATTTTAAGTTCCCCGGCACTACTATTCTTTTCACACTCAGGTGTGTCGCCTCGGAGGAGACCCTTTGGAAAGTTATATCCCTTTCATATCCCATGATATTGGATTTTAAGTTCCCCGGCACTACTATTCTTTTCACACTCAGGTGTGTCGCCTCGGAGGAGACCCTTTGGAAAGTTATATCCCTTTCATATCCCATGATATTGGATTTTAAGTTCCCCGGCACTACTATTCTTTTCACACTCAGGTGTGTCGCCTCGGAGGAGACCCTTTGGAAAGTTATATCCCTTTCATATCCCATGATATTGGATTTTAAGTTCCCCGGCACTACTATTCTTTTCACACTCAGGTGTGTCGCCTCGGAGGAGACCCTTTGGAAAGTTATATCCCTTTCATATCCCATGATATTGGATTTTAAGTTCCCCGGCACTACTATTCTTTTCACACTCAGGTGTGTCGCATCAGATGAGACCCTTTGGAAAGTTATATCCCTTTCATATCCCATGATATTGGATTTTAAGTTCCCCGGCATTACTATTATTTTCACACTCAGGTGTGTCGCCTCGGAGGAGACCCTTTGGAAAGTTCCTTCTTCGTCACAATGTGACGTCGCATTCATAAAAAAAAACTAAAGAAGAGTTCGACCTTCAAGTGTAGATATTAAGTTCCCCGTAACATCGTGGGTGGGGGTGGAGTCGAACTGATCTGAGCTGTATTTATATAAAAATGTTCCAGAATGTGTTTCTTCTTTTTTTTCTCTAAGACCAATATTAAGGGAGTTACAAATTTTGCAAATTTTTAAACACCAATCAATTTGAAACAAGACAGCAGATCAAGCTGATAAAACAAGCTGGCTAACAGATAAAGTCGAAATATTTAAAAGATAAGTTTTTTAGAAAAGTATTCTCGAAATCTGATAAGAATTATAGGAGTTATCGCGGCGTCAAAATCCGTTATATAAATCAAAGTGAAGATTAAAGTAAAGATTTTCGACAAAAATCGTAATATTTGAAAATAATTTTAAAAAGATAATTTTTGAATGATAATTTATCTCTTATATATGATTAATGCCGTAATCACAAAATTTCAAATATTGTAATAAAATATATTTTCTTGTAATTGTAAACACATTTCAAAAATAGTTTTCAAGTTGCACCAATAACTCGAAATTTTTAATTTTTTTGGGTGGTTATGCCTCAAATATACTTTCTTTGCAATAAAAACATACATATTCTTAATCGTATCAACAAATTTTCTTAAATGTTGTTACAGATTTTATTTTGTTTATTTATTAGTAGCATACGAATGAAAAAACCATTATTCTAAAAAAAACAATTCTGTATTAAAAAATAAATATTGTACATATTTCTGGGTCAAATTTTTGGCTAAGCGAAATTAATGTAATATGTTCAAGAAATAACATTATGGAGTGTTCATGTTTGACTTTAATCAGTGATGGGCGAAATCATCCTAGCGTGGGTAGATTGCATTTATAAAAAAAAAACATTGTGAGGAGGACAAACAACAAGTGTTTATGATATTAAATTAAAAACATACCTTGATTTATACACCGACGACAATTTACGACATACGGTAGTATATCTTTACTGCGTTCAATACATTTTGCGTTTCTTCTTTCTTCGTGGAACTTTTCCATTTACAGATCGATTGTTAAATTTTTGAAGATTAACTAGTTGAAACTTTTAATTGTCTAAAATTGGATTTTTTTTAAATTAGTATTATTATGTTGACTCATATAATAACTTAGTGACTTTGTAAGTATATGAGTGTTGGTGGCACAAATCATCCTAGTTTGGGTGAATGGAAATTAAAAAAAAAAAGGAAACATGGTTTGACTAACCGGTTTGCAAATTTTTGGAACAAACTGCCCATTTACACGAAATATTTTTTTGAAGATTAACAAGTTGAAACTTTTAATTATCTAAAATTGTTTTTTTTTTATTACTATTATTATGTTGACTCATATAATAACTTAGTGACTTTGTAAGTATATGAGTGTTGGTGGCACAAATCATCCTAGTTTGGGTGAATGAAAATTAAAAAAAAAACATGGTTTGACTAACCGGTTTGCGAATTTTTAGAAGGAACTAGGGAGTGTAGTGAGTGCTGTGACAATGAACCAGTTTTTAAACCGTTTGGAAAAGTTTATTCATACAAACCTAGAAATACTGATTTAGTTACGCTTTATTTCTTCTCACATTTCAACTAGATATTGATATAAACATCGTTAAAACTGCCAGTCTATATTGATAATAATACAAAGTATTATTTGTAATTTATTTTTACCAAACACTGTTTATTCCACTTTTTTGTGACGGTATAACCCTACCGGTTTCAAGGCTTTCACCTCATCTTCAGGGGAGCGCAAACAAGACTAAATGCTGTTCGAACTGGTACCGATATACACGCTTCAACGGCTGGAGGCCCAGGGGTGAGGGAGGCATGGGACAATTTCGGCCAATAGCGGAGAGATTTTTGGGAAATAACTGTTCAACAGATGTTCGGATCGGTGTACTGACTTAGAAATTTCTAGGGCCTCTAATCTGTCCAATTTATTTCCATTACTACTGATATGTAAGAATTTGGCATCATCGATAGAAAAAGTATGATTTTCACGGTGACATTATTTTTTTAAAACTTGTTTTCCGTGAGGATTGTAACCAAATAAACTTTTAAAATGACAACAATCAAACTGCCAATAAATTTAAGAACTATAACAAGACGTTTTGAGAAGAAACAGAGATCCGTTATCAGAATGAGAGACTAAAAATAACAATCAAATAAATATCTCATAAAATTAGCAAGCTTTAATTGATATATGTTATTGTTACATGCATAAAATAAACACTTGAAATTATATTTATTTAAATTCATTAGCTGATAAATTATTCAATTATTGTCTTATGCATCTCTTTCCTTTGCTGAAAGATGACTTCGTAGAGAGGCTCTCCTTTCTCACAAACCCAAACTGATCCATTTTCTCCTTGATCCAAAATCTGTATTATAGCTTTTGCCACATCTATGGGTCTGAAAAAATCCAAGCGAACAAATTTAATTATAAACAATACTCAAATTGGTTGATTAAATAGAAAAATACTATAAAAAGCTGAATAAATACTGTAGAAATGTGTGCACTTAAAATAATATTATTATTATTATTATTATCCTAAGCTCGACAGCCCTGGGTGGGCCTTGGCTGAATCCAGGAGCTTCCTCCATTCTTGTCTCTTTGATGCCCTTATTCTCCACTTAATATAATATATGTGCCGATAATGTATAATACGAGGCATATCCAGAAAGTAAGTGTACTGAATTTTTGTAGGTTACAATTTTTTTTATTTAAACAAAAAAATTACGTGGTTACCGTAGTACATATGTAAGCTATTTTTCGACATAGTCGCCATTCCTCTCAATGCAGGTGGTGAAGCGGGGTATCAACTTTTTGATGCCTTCCTCGAAGTAGTTTCCCGCCAACCCCTCCGTCCACTTCTCCACCTCCTCCTTTACCTCCTCGTCGATTGAAAACCTTTTTCCACCCATGTGCAGCTTCAGGGAGGTAAAGAGATAGTAATCTGAAGGTGCTAGGTCAGGGGAATGCGCGGGATGGTTCAGGACAACCCATTTAAACGAGGCGAGCAGTTCCTTCGTGGCGTTGGCCGTGTGTGGTCTTGCATTGTCGTGCAGCAGGCAGACTCCCTTTGTCAACATGCCTCTCCTCTTGTTCTGAATCGCCCTCCGCAATTTTTTTAGGGTCTCACAGTATCTTGCGGAGTTGATGGTCTCCCCTTGAGGCATATATTCAATTAAAATTATGCCTTGACAGTCCCAAAACACGGATGCCATGATTTTCTTGGCTAAAATTGTGGTTTTGAATTTTTTGGCGGAGGGTCAAGAGGTGTGACGTGACCGTTTTTAAACTCGCGACACCACTTGTACACACTCGTACGATTCATAGCTTTATCACCATATCCAGTTTTCACCTCATTATAAACCTGAACCGGAGGTTTTCCCTTCCAAACGAGATAACGGGTGACGCCGCGTATTTCGCACTTGGCGGGAGATTGGATTGACATTTTTCATGAAACGTGTTGTCGCGTCGACACTTCTCAACGTACTGACCTCAAACCGGTCTCGTTGCGGAGGGGAAGGATCAGGATACACGGAAGTGTAGCCAACATGTCGAAAATAAAATCCATCCGGTCGTGAGAGCCTCAGTACACTTACTTTCTGGATACGCATAGTAGAATGCGGAACGAAATGGTAATTTATAATAAAATACGGAATGAAATGATAATGTATAATAGAATACGGAATGAGATGAATGCGAGCTTAAAGCTGATGTATTTAATAAGATAAAGAAGATCACTTGAGATGATTTAAACATGTAGAACGAACGCATGAAAGTTTTTATTTCAGACAAGGAAATAATACATACATACCATCACGCCGTTTCCCTACTGGGCCAGACAAAGACAACAAGGGGCCAGATTTTCTTCTCGACACACATAAATCAAAATTAAACGCTTTGATAGTTCTACATCCCTTATTATTATAATTTACTCAACCATATAATGCTGTCTCGTATTTCGTAGTTTCCACATCCAAAAACCTTTTTATACAGCTCTAACGATTCATATTCTTATTGTTTTCCTTTTAAAATATCATTAATTTGATCCAATTATACTTTCCTTGATCTTCCTTTACCATGTCTTACACCCACATTTGCACGATGTGTTTGTTTTGTTAGTTAGTCATCCATTCGTCGGAGGAAATTATTCTTTGAAGGAAATAAAGAACAGCTTGTACATAAAACTGTTCTACAGACAAAAGTTTCTTATTTTAACTTACTCTTGTAAGGCCATTCGTCCTTTCAACGCTCGTTCGAACTCTTCCTTCATGTCCTCAGGCTGTATCAACACATTAAGTATTGGAGTGGCGGTAGCTCCAGGACATATAGCCATAACTCGTACTCCAGTCTTTTCAAGATAAAATGGGGCCTTAAAAATAAATACAAAGGATCTTATCGAAAATTAAAAATGTTTGAAAAATATAAAATGTAATTATTATTTTGTAAACTCCATGTTCAAGAATTCCTTCAATCCCAAATAGTTAAATTTGCATATATAAAGTTTTCCATTACAAATACTGAATTCGCCAACAAATATATACTCGTCTCGTATCAGACTCATATTTTTTAAAACAAATTGTGTTCATGTTTTTACTTTTATTTCTTTATGTACCATGTGAAGTCCCCTCGACGTTGGCTCTCAAGAAATGTTCGAAATGAACACTTATATAGGCTGACAATTTAAATTTCTGAATGAAATTTATATCTTTGGTGGCACGGAACAGCTGCTCAACTCTCTGGATATCAGTTCATTCACGAATGTCACTTAACCAAGACAGGCAGGCGTCTTCGGCCGATTTCGCGTCAATCTTCAATTTTGCCAACTTCATTGATATGTTTGATTGTACTGAAAGTCCTGAAGATTCCAATTCGATTAGGCTACTTTTGTCATACCTATGATCCAAAGTTCTCCTTCAATTTCTCCACACTTGTATATTTTACCAGCTTGTAATGTCAACAATAACCTTTATTATATTTGAAAATTCAATGTAACGTAAATATAATATGATACAAAGAGCATGGTAAAAACTGAGTCAAAATTTGTAAGCGTACCCCCAGAGCTCTGGTCGCATTTATTAGTCCACTTTTGGAGCTGGCATATGCAGGGAATATGTACACTGGTTCGATGCCTGCTATGGATGCAACGTTAATAACAGTGCCACCAGATCCTCCATTCTCTTTCCCCATATATTTCATAGCCAGTTTCATTCCTGAAAATGTCCCAAACTGAAAGCAGGGATAAAAGCATGGTCATTTTACAAAATAATTACGATCATTATTCATAAAGAAGATATAATTATGCATTCTTACTTAAAAATCTTAAACACGTTAAACCTTTCACTCATGTATAATATTTTTTCGTATTACACATTATGTTTTGACAATCTTTCGCATTAAAATGTATTTTCAAAGTTGGCAATAACGATCAAGTTATTTGTATGTATATTTATTTACAAAAGTTGAAAAATCATTACAAACTATTTAAAACTTAATTAACTGCATCAATGATATTATAATCGAAAAAGTAGATGTTTTCATGTAAATAATACTTGAGTTTATTAAACATATAAAACACATAGACAACGAGATACGGGATAATGTCGGCTTATTTGATACATTTTGGTATTTCAGGCACCCCACACAATGGCAGCGAGTCCCGCACACTACGCTTGCCCATTAATTCCTTATATACGACGCGATTTGGTATATGATCGCTCGTGCGTATCACATACCCAGTCCAACTCAATTTCCCCTCAACAATCATATATATCCTCTAACGATTTACAGTTAGAATGTTTTGCAGGACTGAAATATTTGCGCATATCTTGTTTACAAAGTGTATCCTTAATTGCAGTGTACTTACTTAATTTTAAAATGATCCTCATCCTTTTGTTCTGTACAATTTGAAGTTTCCTCAATTGAAACTACAATTTTGTTAAATTTTGAAATCGTTGGAGTCGAATTAAGTGACATATAAATTCGTTCACTTTACGTGCCAGAAATGTTTTTTTTTAATATTTTTCAAAATCCATAAACTTACTATAGATAATTTATAGATATACTCGTAAACATACGATTTGAATTTAAAAGACGTTTTTCTTCAATATTTGCTATTCATTTCATCTTTATCAACCGTTTGGACAAGTTTTCAAGTTTTGGATATGGCTACCTTTTTACGTTTCTCATTTTTTTTTATTTCAACGTTCAGCTGCATAAAATCTTTCTCGCTTGCTTTTATTTTTAAATCTACAAACTATTATTCCACGTTAACATGCATCTAAAGAACCTCTTGTTTCCACATGCTTTTTACATCATATTTGTTGGAGCCCAACATACCCAGTTATCCTACGAGCTGTTTATAAGCATCTACTCGTACCTTTGAGTCTACTGTAAGCTGATCATGACATGCTCACGGAACGATAGGGTTTATGTATATTTTTTCCTACCTAACATCAAGTAATATCGTTAGATTATATGGACGCGTCTTTTTTTACCATTATTTGATCGTTTTGAAATTCGAGCAACCAAGCTTGCGATACGACCGCAGGCAAGTAGGAATTTAGCCATAACTTTAACTTTTTTTCCATTTTCACATTATTCCTATGTTATTACTTTTGATCTCATAGATATTTTATTCCAGTTATGCACTTTAATATGTCCGAATTCCCAAATTCGTTAAAGCGTACCACACGAAAGATGAATAATACGTGTTATTAGATGATTAATTTAGGGAGAAAAAAATCATGAAAGTTGCACCATAAAGCTACATGCTATTTTGAACTTTATATCTTAATCGGACCTTACTAAAAAATAGATGTGTAATAGCATCACATCAAAGGTGCGAAGTGTAATCAAATTTAATGTTAGTTACTAAATACTGGTAACAGTTTCTAAAGACATTTTTTGTAAAGGCAAGATAATTGAAACAGGAGGATTTTGAGGCAAACAAGTTTCTCTTACAATTTAGATGTATAACTAAAATAAAGCTTTATAACTCACCAAATTTACTCGGAATGTTTTCTCCCAATCCAGTTCGTTAGCGATACCTGCGCTTTGAACTAAAACATCTAACGATCCGAAATTCTTTATGACTTTCTTAATCACGTTTTCAAATTCTTCCTTATCTGCAACGTTACATTGCTCAACCATAATTCTGTCTTCACCAAAACAAGCAGCGATCTCAGTCTTCGCAGATCGAATGGTTGATGGATCCACATCAATAATAGCGCATTTCTTTAAAAAAAACAATACTTATTATGCCCGCTTTAATCAAATTTCCAGCATATATTTTGTGTCCGTAAAAATTATTGTATTATTGATTTATCTTTGTTGTTTGGGTGAGTTTTCAGCGAATTAACTGTTTCAGGAAATGTTATGTAATGAAATGAATGTAATAGAATAAATAAATGCATTTAAAATTTAGAAAAATATATGGTTTTCAGTGTATAAGGGAGTGAGATACATATCTAATTATTAAGGATAAATGTGAGTTCAATAATTACAGGGTGGAATAAAGCACGTTAAACAGGTTTGGCCATGTTGAACCGATGGGTGACAAAAGACTGACAAAACAAATTAACAATGGACGACCAAAAACAGTCTGCTCCGACCACGGGAATGAAATTTTGAAAGAAGAGAACGTTACGAGTCAGATAAACAGAACTGTAAAAATAAACATGTCGCGATAGGAATATTTGGTAATCTGTTTATGTCTACACAAACAGGGCGTGATGGTGTGTATATACACATATGTTGTAAATAAACGTGTCGTAATAAATTATTTGAAAATCTATCTCGAATAAATGACCGCCTAAGCGTATAAACATATGAAACAGCTTTCTTATCAACTTAGCCACAGAGGCCATATTCGTAATGTTGCCTGAGATGTTCGAATAGACATTCGGAGTTATCTAATAAGAAAGCGTTATATGATAAATGTTCATGGTAAAATTCTTTAATCATTATTTTCTCCTTCCTCATCGTTTAACGAATTAATTTCCTCTAGTTTCACCATTATTGTTTAGAGATGAGTAATTTTATTTTTCTTAGTTAAATTTAAGTAAATATTTGTTTCAAAATCTCTTATAAATTAAAACAACGTGACTTATCCATGATGAACTGAATGGTTTGAAGAAAATACTGTATAATGATAAGCCCATCAGATGTAGAACCCTGTATAAAAAAGAATAAATAAATAATAAAATCTTGAAAATAAATCACATATCAAGCTGGCGATGTTTTCCCCCCCATACTATTTACAGTGTAGAAACCTTTAAATAAACAAAATCACTTGTTATGTTCCCCTGGATCAATTTTCTACTTGATTGAATCGTCGAGCCGATTTAGATCCTCACATACGTTAGACGTATATTATGATTGTCAATTTCATTGCCAAGTACTCCATCGTTACATTCACCGCCGAGAGTTATCCTTTGAGTCAAATATAAGTGGTATCTCGACACTGTCAATTAAAAATTATAAACTCATTATAATTGTTATTGAAAAAAATGTTTATTAATATTTTTTTATTTATTAACTTTTAATTGACTTGATAGGTTTGTTGAAAAAAAAATGTTTTATCGTTATGTTAAACGTTTCTTTTAAAATCTATTGAACTAAGTTTTATCGTTGGTAAACATTCTTAAAAGCTCTTAATATATTACTTTTTTCACTTTCTTACTCTTTGTCATTTTCACAAATCATCCCTGACAACTTCCATGGCCTTGTTGGTAAGATGCCTGTATTTCAGTTTGGGAGTTGTGGGTTTGATTCACATTGGTACTCAATTTTTTTAAAAGAGTTCCAGTCTGGTTTTCACTCAAGGTTTGTTGAAACACCTCTCTGGGTTAGTTAAAAACGATTGTTACACGGCAATAATCCCAACAAGTTGCACTGTTATACCGAAAGTATAATATATAATCCGTATAACGAATTTCCCGATACAGTTTTTTTTTTCTATCTCCTAATCCGAAGCTCTCCTTGAACTATGAGGAAGAAAAACGTTTCAAATAAATATAAAAAGCATTAAATGGAAGAACAAAATACAATGTTATTAAATAAGGAGTTCTTTAGATTAAAATATTTAGAACATTTAGCCATAAGTAATGATAAACTCATCATTAAAACAAACCTATGGTCTAATAGGAACCTCTGAGGAATCATCTCAAAAATATTTAACTAATAGTTATAAAATTTTCCGTCTAATGAATTATCAAAACCATCAGATATTTTT